>JABBCR010000083.1:0-102033 GCA_014849445.1 Cercopithecus mona | reverse complement strand
GCCCGGAAATAAACCCATGTATATAAGGTCAACCCTAAACAAGTGCACCAAAAACACACAGTGAAAAATGTATAGTGTCTTCAGTACTCAGATCTGGGAAAACTGGATACCCACAAGCAAAACATTAAAATTAGATTCTTTTTCTTACACCATATGAAAAATTACCTTGAATTGAAGACTTAAATATAAGACATGAATCCTGAAAACTCCTAAAAAATAGGAAGAAATCTTGATAGTCCTAGCAATATATTCTTTTTGCCTCAACACCAAAAGTAAAGCAGCAAAAGGAGATATAAATAAGCTGAATTGCATCAAACTATAAAGCTTTTGCACAGAAAATAGAATAAAATAAGAAATTTATGAAATGGGAGAAAATACTTGCAAACTATACACGTAAGAGAATAATATATGAAAAATAAGGAACTAAGCAAATCCAAAGCCAAAACAATAATAAAAATAACCCAATTGAAAAATAGGCAAAAGACTGAATTCATATTTTAAAATGAAGACACAAATGGCCAACAAATATATGAAAAGTTACAAAACATCACCAATCATCAGGCAACTGCAAATCAAAACCGTGATGAGCTATCACCTCACATCTGTTAGGATGGAATAGAGTTGTATAGATATATCCATCTCTATATGAGCTATATACATATACACACATACACACACATCTTTACATATATATGTAAATAAATATAACAATTATTGATAAGAATGTGGAAAAAAAATTCTGTACACTCCTGGAGAGTTTTAAATTGGTAGAGTCAATATAAAAACCAATATGAATGTTATCTGAAAAACAGAACTGTCAGGCAATCTAGCAATCCCACTTTTGGGTATATAATCAAAGGAAACAAAGCAAATATTTCCAAGAAACATTTGCACTCCCAAGTTCACTGCATTATTCACAATTTCAAATATATAAAAAACCCTACATATTTGTGAATGCCGAATGGATAAAGTAATTATGGACCAAATAGACAATAGAATATTATTCAGCCATAAAACATAATGGAATCTTGCCATTTCAACAACATGGATGAACCTGAAGCACATCGTACTAAATGAAATAAGAAATGCACATTAAGAGAAATACTGCTTGTTTTCACTTATACAAGAAATATGAAAAGGCTGAACTTATAAACTCAGAGTCCAGTGTTAGTTGCCAGGGACTGGAGGTGAGGAAAATGAAGGATACAAATTTTCAGTTATAAGATGAATAAGTTTTAAGGATCTAATATATAGCTTCATGACTACTGTTAACAATGTTTTGTATGCTTAAAATTTGCTAAGGCAGTAAACAGGTGTTCTCACTACAAAAAAAGGTACTAAGAGTAGACATGTCTGTTAATGTGATCGTACTAATTATTTCACAGTGTATACACATAGCAAGTCATTACATTATACACAAAAAATATGTAGTTATACAAAAGTAATTTGTAAAAAATCCACAATATATATGCACATACATATATACACAGGCACATGAATGACACAGTCCAGGTAAGCTTCATATTAAACAAGATAAAATTATAAAATAATAGTTATTAAAAATAAGGTCACAAATGGGACTTTAATATGTGCTCAGCAACGTTGTAAGCTCCCTAATGGCATAGTATATTTGAGCAATGTACAGAGTAGATAAATTAAACTATCTTACAGTTAAGGAATTAGGGCATGTAGACCTTAAATGACCAACTCAGTTCATACTAAAAAAAGTGAAGTAAAATCATATTAGATTTTTTTTTTTTAGTTTGGGCATATGCTTAGTATTCTGATGAAATTACCGAGTATGAATTTCTGTAGAAACACATTTGAAACCTCATAAGTTAAGAAAATTTTAAAGCAGAAAACTCATAACAGCTGTCCCTGGTGTTCCTGGAATTTCTGAAACAAATCCCAATATCACCACTACTCTCACAAATTTCAGCCATGATTCAAAAGGGGAACTTAAAAATGACTTACCATGGTTTCTAAAAATATATATTTGTGTGTCCCTAAAGGCAACAGAAAAGCAGTCAGATCATGCAGTCCCTCATATGCCATGAAAATGACTTTGCCTCTCAATGTAAATGTGAAGGAGGATCACTAAAGGGAAAGTAGAATCCATAGAGCATTTAAGGGCATGAGACAGAAGATGCCCCTATATGAGAGAAAGAGAAAGAAACCCAGGCTTCTCACAAACTATTTCCATTGAAAGGCAGGCCTCCCAAATCACATTTTAAGGTCTGGCTTCCTCATTGACCTTGGACCTCTCATCTGTCATCTGCTGTGCCATCTGCCTCATTCACTCTCAGCTACCTGGGTGTTTTGCTACTGTCTCATGTCTCTTCACATTCCAAGGCTCTTTCCTTTCTTCCAGACAGGTGATCAGCTCTGGCTTAGAGACAGCAATACCTGTTTTATTTTAAAAACTAACTGTTGCTGTGATTTTCCAATTATCAACCTAGTACTATCTTTAGTAGGGAAAAGAAGACATAATAGAAGTCTAGAAAATCCCCAAATACGGTTTCATGACAGAACCTCCAGAATATTTAGGACATATTTTAAATTTCTGGGTCTTTACCTCCACTACCCAGAATTACTGAATCAAAAATTAGTGGGGGCAATAGGATTTTCAGGTGTGGGCAACAATATTTTAAGCCACCAAACTTCTGAAATTACCACTTATCTATAATAAAAAACACAGATCAGCTCAGGAAAGGGGAAAGTTCAGGTAAAGATGGAACATCTTCAAGAATTTCTTTTCTACAACAACAAATCTCCAAGATTGTCTTGAAAGAAGGAATCTAAAATGTATTCATGGAAAGCAGAAACTACAAAAATAATTCTACAAAGGACAGAAATGAAACCCTTGTGGATTATCAGGAAAAATGTATTGAAATTATCCTCACCCAGGAAGACCAGGTTTCTGTAGTTCTCTAACATCACATTCCTATACAAATTCTGCTGAGCAGTGTCCAGACATTGCCACTCCTCCATAGAGAATTCTATGACCACATCCCTGAATGTCAACAGTCTCTGAAAAAAAAAAAAACACAAAAAAATGTACGCAAACACATGTTTATCAAGTGGCCATAGGCATAATTCTTAATTTGACGCAAGATGAAAAGAGTGAGGAGGACTGATTGTGACTTGTATGATTGCCTAGAGTCACCTAATAAAATACTTTTCAACACAGAAATATTCTCTCCTGGAGGAAAGAGGATGGAATAAGGTCTCTAACACCAGTGTATCAGCGTATGCTTTTCTGTATAACAAAATATAACATTAAGAGCATGAACACAGACATATATTTTTGAGGGCTATATTTACATCATACAGAATAAGTTGTATGTATTTTTCAGATGAAAAAGTCATGGGGAAATAGAGGGTACTGCTCAAATTTTAATATGCACAACAATAGACCGAAGATCTGATTATGTAGATTTTGTTTCAGGAGATCTGGGACCAAGCCTGAGTTTCTGAATTTCTAACAAGCTCACCAGTGATGCTAATGTTTCTGGCCTAAGAAGAATGTTGTGTTAAACACCCAGTCAGTGGCAGAGCCTGGGCTTATCCCAGTTTTTCTCACAGGTAAACAATGAGATCCTTCATTTTCCAAGGAAAGATACTTGTAAAGAGAATCAAAGAAGACACGGGAGCTTCCAAATTAAATGTGATGGTTTATGCACATCAGCTGGTAAGTGCCCCCAAGGTACTAAATAATAAAGGGAAAGATAATTAATTCTACAGCAGAAAAAACTGTCAGAGAACTCTTTATCCAAGTGAATGAAATTAACACCAACTATAACAGGACAGGTTTTTATTGTGTGCTGAGGCAGAGGACACATCACCACTGCTGTGATACTGACCCCCCAAAAATGTAAGCTATAATCTCAATCTAATCATCAAAAGACATCAAGTGTATGAAAAGTCCAAGCTACAGATAGCTCCCATGTTCTGTAATCTCTAATAGTGTATTTAAATAGTCTTTACTTAGCATCCTAGAGAGCAAGTATCTCCAACTTACTTATTTTTCTTAGAACTTTCTGAATTAATCTGGGCAATAAATGCCATTCTGTTCAAATGTGTATTTTCTCAATCCTCTTCTGCACAGAGCTGATGAGAAACACAGATGGAACCTAAACAGTACATGTTCTCCTTCTTCACTAATATACAAGGACTCCAGCACTTCCCCAATAGGAATCTTGATGATCCACACCTTCCCATGTTCAACAGCCATAAAGGGAACATTTTAAATATTACAGGTCATAAATTCATGGTGAGAATTCTGCATGGCTTGTAAGAAGGTGAGATAAAGAGAATGTGGAGAAGGCTCTGGTATATAGCAAAGAAAATTTCCAGAAGCCCCTGACTATTAGAAGAAAAGAGAAAAAAAATAGTTGAAACAAATTTGTTAAGGAGGAACAGCACAAATAGAGGAGTAAAGGTTTGCTAGTTCTAAACACATGGAATTCCAGGAAGCAGAGTGGACACACCTCAATCTAAGACACATTCACCAGAGAACAAGCCCTTTCTTCCTCTTCTTCTTCCTCTGGGATTCCCTCACAGGTTTCTCTGGAAAATTCACACCGGAATCTTGAGACTATGACTTTAAAAGCATCAGCACAATCCACTCACCTGCTGTCACCACAACAGGCAGAAGGACCTAGATGTTCAGAAAAAGCCCACCCCTTCTGTCTTTTATAACACAAGAGATTTGAGAACAATGAGGTCCTCCTCAAATATCAAAATGTCAGTTTCTCTTTTCTTGCCCTCAGGTGCCTTCACCTAGCACAGATGGCAGAAATTTCTGCTGCAGCAATGGGAATATGTGCTGCACTGACGTGACCCTACCAAACCCAAGGAGAGCAGGCCCTGTGACCTCTTTCTGGAGCAAAGGTTGAAATCAACTCTCATGATGTATCTTGAAACCCTTGTGCTTGACCCTGGCCTCACCTCACAGTAACAATGAGGTAGTGAATTTTCTTTAGACAACAGATATAAATAACTATAAATATTTAACAGACTAGTCTTAATCTATGCTGTATTTTCTAAAATTATCTGTAACCTTAAGTCAAAATGCTTTATATTTCAAAACAATAAGCAATATTGATATTAAAATTACTACTTCTGGGGTTTGTCCAAAATAAATATTGTGACCTTATATTCACACTATTGTATGAAATACTACTTAATTTACATGGACGCAGTTGTTTACTAAAGACTACACAAAACTATGCAAACTGATCTTATATAATAAACAGAAACAAAGGTACAGCTATGCATTCCACTGTTCAGTTCATACACTAAACTCTTCTTGCTTTTGCAATGTAAGTACTATAGTTTCCAAATACTAAGTCATCACCTTAGATGATCAGTTTTCTGTCAAAGGACAGATACTCAGTGGCTTTTACTCTTCATCACTCTGTATTGTTGAATTTAATCCTATTCTTTGTGCTCAAGCTTTGTGTGCTTTTAAAATGAGTTTATCCTAAACAAATCCATGTCTACTTTAAAATATAGAAAATTAAAAAATAAAAATAAAATGAGCTTTGCCAAATCAGAAATAGAACAAAGCCATGGTTCTAGGTCCTAAAGAAAATCCTGAGTCAAAAAAGAATGACAAAAGGTTGACTTAGCTGTTAAAATAATTTTCATATATTTAAAAAAGCAGAAAAAATACATATAAATGCTTTAAGAAAAGGAAAAAGAACAAAATCTCTTCCCTTACTTTCAAAGATTAATCTTCTTATTTCTAACTCACATTTTCAGCTTCAATGGCCAGGTCTAGGGACATGGCTCCTGGATATCTGAAATTTGGTAGGCACTGGATTCAGGTATATAAGGGGGTGGTCCAGGGTACACAGTATACGCATGAAAGATGGTTTGTGAGAGGGAAAACAGAAGAGAGAAAGATGCTATCAGAAATCCACAGGTTGGAGAGAGTGCAAGGTAGGTGGAAAGACTGGTTTGTGCTATACACACTGGCCCAGGCGGGACTATATTCTGATTTACTCCTGTGTCCATGTAGTAGATGAGATTATAATTGGGTTGTCCAGAACTCCAGTTTGGCAGAGCTAATCAGTTGCTGCTACAAATTTGGTGTCAGGGTGGAGATGTACCGGGAGTCCTCTAAGTACTTTTGTGGGTTTCTGGCAAGAAACTTAAGGAGCAAAAGTGCCATAGTGCAATTCCTGAGGATGGGGCCTAGCCCTGGGAGAAGTGTGGCCACAGGAATGCCCAGTGGGTATGTTCCCTAGTGGGTGGGAATCATGCGACTGCAGCCGTGAGAGGAGAGGGCTTGTTCTCAGCACTCCTTTCCTCTAAGTTCTCAGTCCCCTCTCTCCCTGGTAAGAGACCCACAAACACAGGATAATGTGCAGTGTGAAAGGCTGTGGGCAGGAGAGCAGAGCTGACCTTCCCCGGACTCCTGGAGTCTCAAACCCAGGCCCCTGTGATGCTCCTCTAACACCAAATCTATGGAGTTTGCTGAACACTAAGCAATTCCCCAACACCAGCTGGGTGCCTAAATTTCAATTCTGACAATATCCAGAGTCAGCACAGGCCCCACAAGTTCAGGGCTCAGTCCCACACCATCGCCCTTACTGTAGATGCCAGTCACAAGCCCCGGGGGCCTGTCTATACATCTGAGCTACTGCCTCTAAACTGACAACTCCCATAATCCCTGTTCAAGTTCAGTAATTTGACAGAACTTCTCACAGAACTCAGAAAAAGACTGCCCTTAATGTTTACCAGTTTATGTTAACAGATTCGACACAGGAAGAGATAAATGGAAGAGATGTATAGGACAAAGAAAAGTGGTGGGGAAAGACTCGACTCCTAGGTAATCCTGGTTAATAACTATGATTAATGACATTCCCATCCTTTGTGTCCTCCAGGAACAGCTTAATAAAAAGAAACACAACACTCTTCCAGTTATGACTTAGATGATGCTCCCTTTTTGCCTATCACATAGCCACACACACGCACTCTGAAAATTTCCATCTTTCTCTCATGAAGAATAGGCTGAACAATTTTGTCTTCAGTGGTCAAAACAAAATACTTCTTTTTTTTTTGAGATGGAGTCTCACTCTGTCATCCAGCCTGAGTACAGTGGCACAATGTCGGCTCACTGCAACCTCCATCTCCAGGTTTCAAGCAATTCTCCTGCCTCAGCCTCCTGAATAGCTGGGATTAGAGGCATGTGCCACCCCACCTGGCTAATTTTTGTACTTTTAGTAGAGACAGGGTTTCACCATGTTGGCCATGCTGGTCTCAAACTCCTGACCTCAGGTGGTCCGTCCCTCAGACTCCGAAAGTGTTGGGATTTCAGGCGTGACCATTGCACTTGGCCCAAAACAAAATACTTCTTATATAAACATTGCTTAAGTTCCTCTCCCTCTCCCAGGTCCCTGAACTTTGTCCTGTCCTTAGTCTGAGTCAACATACAACCTCACTGTATGTACCTCCTAAGAACACACTGACTTCAGGGTGAAACATTCTCTGATCTGGAATCTGTTTTGTCATCCTCCATCCTGACCTTCTCCTCCAATCTTCATTCTAATCTTGTCTGTTCTTCCCTATGAAAGAAAGCCCTTGTCTGCCTAACTTTTGGGATCTTCAAAGATCTTATACTTGGCACTTCCCCCTGTTGCAATACTCCTTTGAAACTAACTTCTTCCCTAAATCCGACTTTGTTTTGTCTGGCAAACTCTAGAAACAGCCCTAGGAAAATAACAATTCCATCCTCAGAATGACCCTTTCAATCCCCTTCCACTCTAAACCCAACTGCATCTGCCTGTGGATACCTAGTTTTCCAGAGCTCTGTAGCTTCTCTCAGTTTAAAACCTTCTTCCATGGTTGGAGTGACCAGACTGGGACACCTGCAGGGGCGACTCCCCAGGAGGAATTAACTGGACCTCCAGTGAACTCCTTTTGCAGACTCAATATTGGCCTTAGCTTGGGATCACTGGGCTCAGGCTTCAACTTCCCAGTTAGGGTTACTCACTTAGTTTTAAATGACAAAACACCAGTCTTTGAAAAATTCAGCAATATTTCTCAAACACAGTGTTTACATGTAAGGGAAGGACATTTTAATGTGCTTACATTTCATACCTCAACAAGAAAAGCAGAAACACTTATCCCTTTCAGACAATAAACACACAATTTTTCCACAACAACTCATTTAGTAAACAATTTGTCACACAAGAACACTTTTAGGGGGTGTCAAGTCCATCTCATGAAATTCAGCATTAAACTCAGAAATCAAGATAACAGACACAGGACAGAGCTATCTACTGTCACAAATTCACCCTGCAGAAAAAGGAACTGATGTTTTAATGAATCTATGCAATTCACCAATTAATCTACCACATTTTCTTATGGAAAGGTATTCAAGTCATACAGTCTTAGCGGAAGACATTTTCACTATTCTTTTCCTTGATGTCGTTCCCACAGCTAAGCCCTGGGATTCTATTTGAAATCACCCCCTAAACAAGAACAGACTGAGAAACTTCCTACACTCTCTCTGGAAAAGAAAAAAGGTAAATCCAATATCTTTAACAATTGGAATTCCTGACTAGATATCTAATTTTTTCTCAAATCCACCTCTTTCATGCCCTTTGTAAATGTCCTATCTTTCTAGTTCTACCGATAAAACAAATTTACAGTTTAAAAACTGAAGTTTAAATAAGTGAGCAAATTCTTTCAAGGTGGCAACACCAGGTAGTGGCAGTGTTGAGTGCAACACAGACATGTGTGACTCATGTGAGGTCAGGCCATCCAGTGACAGAGATCCTCCCATCCTGCTCACTGAAGTGCTCAGTGACCACCCTCCCAGGGCACGCGGCACTGTGCACCAGTGGGTGAATGACTCAGGTGCATTTTACTTTGCAGGTTCTTGCACCATCTCTTTCGGATGGGTTTTCCTTGTCCTTTGAGATCCTTTTTTTTTTTCCTTTCAGAAATCTGAGAGAATCCAGAGGGCAGGAATCATTTTTCTCTTTTCTCCTCAAAATCAGCATCTGATTGGCTGACCAACAAAAGATATCTCAAGAAACGGAAGCTGGGTAAAGTGAAGACAAACTAAATGTCCCACGGGGTTAGCTTTTTAGAGGCACCATATATATGCGAGGAGACTCCTCTCAGTTCCAGGGCCTCCACTTGGTCCCTGGAGAGACTGCACTCCATACCTCTCAGGTTGTTCTCTGTGAGGAAATAACCCCGGGGCTGATATGCACTACACACTCCGGCAGACACAGCCATGATGAGTATCTCGGACCATCCCCAGATAGTACTGAAGCCCAGAACCAGGAAAAGACAGGAAGGGGCTGAGGACACATCAACTTGTAAAGTTTCTAAAGAGAAACCTCAACCCAAAGACATTCTGATAAGAAGTCTGTGCCTACGGAAAATAAAAGGAAGAGAGGCACAGAGATTTTTTAGAGCAGTATCAGGGGATTGTTCTCTGTTTCCTAAGAAATGTCTATAGACAGAGAGCAAATATAAAGTGCCATCCAATGCTTTGTGAAAAAATAATTACAATACTGTGTCTCAAATGTACAATAAAGGACAAATAGCTGATAATCTTGTGAATTACAAAGGGAAAATTAGCATTTGGGAATGTCAGAAAGAACTGGAAATTTAGGTGTTTTTTTTTTTTTCTTTCTTTTTTTTTTTTTTTTTCTGAGACAGAGACTGACACTGTCCCCCCGGCTGGAGTGCAGTGGCGTGATCTCAGCTCACTGCAACCTCCACCTTCCAGGTTCAAGTGATTTTCCTGCCTCAGCCTCCCGAGTAGCTGGGATTACATGCACCCGCCACCACACCTGGCTATTTTTTTTTTTTTTTTTTTGTATTTGTAGTAGAGACGGGGGTTTCACTATGTTGGCCACGCTGGCATCCGATGTCTGACCTCGTGATCCACCCGCCTCAGCTTCCCAAAGTGCTGGAATTACAGGTGTGAGCCACCGCACCCGACCGGAAATTTAGTATTTTACTGCAATCCAGAGTTAGACTGGGGGAACAGGGGGTTGGACTTGAGACCCTGCTTGAGACACATTTGGAAAATGCAAGGGAAAACCATTCCCCTGGGGAGTGTTATAATAATTAAACAGCAGGCAATTAGACTGAGATAGCTCTAGTGCCCTGTGTTCCTATGTTAAAAAATAATCTAACTCTTCTTGTAAATTACTTTCTCAGAGGGAAACAAAATTCAGGCTTAACCCACCACAAACTGCCAATTAACCTCTGATCACATAACTAGAAAATTTCCACCTCGATTGTATAGATAAGACAACTACATAACTGTCCCCAATCATTTACTGAATTGGGTTTCCATCCTCATGCACCTTATAAAAGCTACTCCTTCAAGCTCCTCCTGTGGACCAGAAACCGTGGCTCGGTGCTGGACAATTCTTGAACTGCTCTTTGCTCCAATAAATTCTTTAACATTTTTGCAGTGACGCTCTTTAAGGTTTAACAGGAGAAAGAAGGGACAGGAGACCCCGGACGATAGCTCCCCTCGCACAAGCCCCACACCCCGAATCGGAGCTCTCCCTAGGACCCTCTTGCCCTTCCTCATCATCCAGGCGACGGAGGGCTGCAGACAGGACGAGGTCACTGTGCAAGGTTGGGACAGGATGCGGGTCCCAGGGTGGGCCCAGCCGCCATCTTGAGGCCTGAAGGAACCCGGGTCCCGCCACAGGCGGTTCCAGCCACTTCCAGACATCCCGCCACTTCTCAGGACACCAGGCCCCGCACACTCACCATTTCTAGGCTTTCAGGAGGCCCTGGCGTCTTAAGCATGGATCCCTCAACACCTTCAGGGCCACCTAGGCTGGGCCTGAAGGAGCAGAGACACAGCAGTAAAGAACCGAACCTGGAGATTCCGGCACAGCGAGAGGCAAAGGCCCCAGCATGTGCCTGAAGCCGCTAGGTCCTCTCCACCTGCGCGCCTGATTGGACAGCTCCCAATCTGGCGACAGTGATTGGATAAGGTCTTAGGCCACGCCCCCTTGGCCCCTGAGTGACAGAAGATGTGACCAGACACTGGGCTGAATAAGGCAAGAGTGACAAAGATGGAGTCCATGTAGGGAGGGAGCCCAGGCAGGGCTGTGTCTGCCCATTAAGGAATCGATTCCCGTCTGCAGAGCATTGGTAATCACGGATACCTGGGGTCCCTCTGCCCCAGAGAGGTATCCACTTTCCCAAGAGCAAGTGTAGCCCCTGGACCCTTCCAAATGGAAGGAAGAGACAAACAAGAACCTTTAAAAAGTGGAAGAGTAGATAATTTAAGGAAGGACTCCTGCATTCATGAGGCCACAGGAAGGCAGGGAGCAGGTCTATAGCGTATGGGGATGGGGAAGAAAAGAAGTGATCAGTAGAGTATGCTGAGTTCTTTAGAACTGAGAGGTAGGGACCAAGACAGAGAGGAGAGGCCAGGACACAGCAAGTGAATTTAGCTCAGATGGCGAGGGGCAGAGCACAGAGGAGTCATTGCCCAGAGAATCCCATGGAACCTGCAGTGGATGATCCCTGCAGCCGATGGTCCCTGCATGGTACCGGGCAGATGCATAACAACCCTAGTACGACCCCAGCCATGCCCTGCCCCTCAGCATCTGAGCTAAATCTTTCTGTACATGACGTGGGGCAACCTCATGGCCTACAGAAACCAGAGAGCCTGGGAGACTCTTATTAAGCCATTTTCCAGCAGAGCAGCAAACACCACCAGAGCTTCAGCCCAACCTGATCAGACCAGTCCTGACATGCCAGCCCAGCTTCCTCCCACCTTGACCTGGCAGATTCCCTCTTGGTGCCCTGGATGACAGACTAGGACCCAGGGTTTCCTGACACCTTGACCAGGACGGGAGCCCAGAACTTTCAGATCTCTTCACAGAAGATTGTTTTAGGAAGGATTCTGAACTTGGCAATCTCATCTGGGGAGCCAGGCAGTGCCAAGGCTCTGGGCAGGTTGGACAAGGAGTGAAACTTGGGCTCTTGACTCCTTGCCCAAATTATGACGTGACAGTGCACCAGTCAGCACTCTGTAAAAACGCACCAATCAGACCTGTATCTGGTACAATGCTGACACCTTGTCAGTGTCTCCTGCACTGTTCCAAGCATGCTGCCCCACAGGCAACTGTGCCAGCAGTCACTGTGAGCTCAGGGGAAGGGTCTAAGGTTGCTGCATCTTCACCTCTGCAGCACACAGTAGGCACTTGTCCAGTGTGTGTTGAGCACACTGATGAAAGGCATTGACTTGTCAATCACCCCTACTAGACCAAGGGCTCCCAAGGGCAAGGCCCCTATCAATCCCTGTGATGGCCCCACAGGACTTGGCAAGCAATAGCTGTTCAGCCCCTAGATGCTGAGCTGATTCACCTATGGGACAGCAGCACAGTGGGGCTAGGAGACCTGGGTGAAACCCTGACTCTGCCAGTTACATGCTGTGTGACCTCAGGCAAGAACCTGTACCACATTGGGCCTCATTATCTACAGGAGACTGTAAAGCACCCCTGTCATGTAGAGAATCAGTGTGAAAATGGTAACTGCGTGTTCTCATCAAGTTGGAGAGGGAAGGGATTAGGCTGGGAGAGGGGGCAGAAGCAAAAACAACGACAGTTTTTAATGTTTGCATTTGAAGCACTAGGTCCAGGGTTAGGAGAAGGGAGGCCAGAAGTCCTCAACTATGCAGTCACCATTCTGCCCCTCCACCAAAGATGTGACTGACATCCAGGAGAGAGAAGCGCCACACCATCCTACAGGAGAGATCTTACGCTGGATAGCTGCAGCTTCAAAAGAATTTTACACCTTCAGTCATGCTTTTGCAAAATGACTCAGGTTCCACTGGATGACCCAGGGCCTTATCCCTACAGGTTCCTATGGGCAGCAGATGCCTAGGGACAAGAATGGCTGGCAGGCAGAACCCTGGTACTGGCCTCAGCTCCACCCTTAGCTGTCTGTGTGTTCTCTTCTGAACCTCAATCTTCTCATTTTTCATAAGAAGATGGTGGATGTACCTTTGGGGCATAGCCAGGCGTAAAGGGAATCTCTACAGAAAGCCAGTAGTCACTATATATAGTACCTGAAAAGTGCTCAGTGCATATTTGGTGTCTCCTGATTTTTAGAAATGAGCACACTAAGGACAGTCCCCAGCATATATGTGGGTGCCCAGTCCTGTCGGGAAGTGCCATGTCCAGAGAGGGTGGCTCACCTGGCCCAGCAGGTCACTCCTCATCATCACCAGGAAACCTGGAAGGGAGTCACGAAAGACATGCAGGACTGGGGAAGCAGCCCCGGCGTGCAGCTCGGTCCTGCAGGTGGTGGGCATACACTCCACCCTCGGGTGGTGGGTCTGCTCCTTCAACACCGCCACACAGGCTCCAAGCAAGGAGGAACATGATGACATGAATAAAACCCAACAAACTCTATGTATACTTTATCTCACCTTTATATACAAATAAGAATTATAACAAAAGACACACAACACAATATAGTAGACTATGAAGAGAAGCTGCCAAATGCAGACCAAAACAAACAAACAAACAAAAAACTACATGTAGGTGAACTATTAGCATCAACATAGTTTATGCAGCACTTCCAAATTTGGCAGTCAGGCAAAACTTGAGCTGTGGGATTTACTAAACAACAGGCTCTCCTCTGCACCTGTAACTTGCTCTCAATTGGCCCATCCCAGGCCTGGTCCCCCTTGGAGGCCTTGCCCAGAAAACACCCCTTCACCTCCCCTAATCAGAATAAGTCGCTTACTTTCCATTCTAGGCTCTCCATGGTCCCCCTCCAAAGGCAGTGCAGAGCGGAAAATTCACAGGCTTTGGAGCCAAAAAAACGTGGACCTGAATCCCAGCTTCAATATTTGCCGGCTGTGTAGTCATGAGTAAGTTACTGAACTCCTCCGAACCTCGAATATCTCCTCTGTATTGTAGGGACCATAATACCCATGGAACAGGTATGCTGGGAGGGCTGAGAGAAGTGGTTGTGTAAAACTCCCAACTGGATGCTCTGAAATGCAGGCAGAGGGTATGACTGAGTGAGCAATGGCAACACTTCTCAAACAGGAAGAAGAGTCAAGCCCACTTTGACTTGACCTTCTAAGTGACACAAATGTCTTAGCCCTTTTGTGTTGCAATTAAAGAATACCTGAGGCTGGGAAATTTATGAAGAAAAGAGGCTTATTCAGCTCATGATTCTGCAGACCACACAGGAAGCATGGTGCCAATATCTGCTTCTAGCAAGGGCCACAGGCTGCTTCTGCTGAGAAGCTGCCCTGGCCTGTGGGGCTCCTGTGTGTATCTGACACTATGCAGGCACTTGCTCAGTGTCTCCCCCAGTGTGCTAAGCATGCTGTCCCCGACTAACTCAACCGTGCTGACCATCACTGTGGACTCAGGGGAAAGGTCTGGGGCTGCCACAGCTTCACCTCTACAGCACACAGTAGGCACATGTTCAGTGGGTGTTGAGCAGACTGATGGAAGGCATAGACTAATCAGCCTCCCCTTCTAGACCAAAGGCTCCCAAGGGTGGGGATCCTGTCAATCCCTGTCATGGTCCCACAGGACTTGACAAGCAGTAGCTTGTTCAGTAGCTTGAACAACCTTGGCAGAAGGCCAAGGAGAGGTGTGTGTGCAGAGATCACTGGGCAGGAGGGAAAGCAAGAGAGAGGGGAGGGAAGTGCGAGGCTCTTTTTAACAACAGAGACATTCTCTTGTTTCCAGTTCTCACAGGAAGCAGCAGAGTGAGAATTCATTCCTTAGTCCTAGGAGGGCACCAAGTCATTCATGAGGGATCCACCTCTATGCCCCCCAAACCTCCCATTAGGCCACACCACCAACAATGGGGATCACATTTCAACATGTGATTTGCAGGGGTAAACAAATCTAACTACAGCAGCCACTGTCTACCGTTGACTGGTTCAGTCCTGGTTCTTATCTGTTTCAACTGTTTTCAAGCATACACACCTGCTCAAAACCTTCAGTGGCTCCCCACATCCTAACGGATTAAGTCCAGACTCCATGCTTCTCTGTGGCCCCACCTCCACTCACCTCTGCATCCTCCTCTCCCACATCTCTGCATGTGCATGCCTTGGACTCCCACCAGAGTACAATAGGGTCTACACCCTTTACCTAAAACCTTAAGGCAAAATCAGTTTTAAAATTGAAAACTGGTTTGGATACTAGAAACCTAGGAATGGGCAATCAGGGGGTCTTCTCAGAGGAGTCCAGGGATGCTCACTGTAATCCATGCAGCATAACATACGAACATCCATAGTCACATGCATGGAATCAAGAAAGATCAGATATAACCTCATGGCAGTTCAGATCAGGTGCAACCATCATGAAAACTGCAAAACCCTCTGGGTTTTCAGAGCATTTTGCATTTCAGGAGATCTGGGACCAAGCCTGAGTTTCTGAATTTCTAACAAGCTCACCAGTGATGCTAATGTTTCTGGCCTAAGAAGAATGTTGTGTTAAACACCCAGTCAGTGGCAGAGCCTGGGCTTATCCCAGTTTTTCTCACAGGTAAACAATGAGATCCTTCATTTTCCAAGGAAAGATACTTGTAAAGAGAATCAAAGAAGACACGGGAGCTTCCAAATTAAATGTGATGGTTTATGCACATCAGCTGGTAAGTGCCCCCAAGGTACTAAATAATAAAGGGAAAGATAATTAATTCTATAGCAGAAAAATCTGTCAGAGAGCTCTTCATCCAAGTGAATGAAATTAACACCAACTAAAACAGGACAAGTTTTTATTGTGTGCTGAGGCAAAGGACACATCACCACTGCTGTGATACTGGCCCCTCAAAAAGGTAATCTATAATCTCAATCTAATCATCAAAAGACATCAATTGTATGAAAATCCAAGCTACAGATAGCTCCCATGTTCTGTAATCTCTAACAGTGTATTTTAATAGTCTTTACTTAGCATCCTAGAGAGCAAGTATCTCCAACTTATTTTTCTGAGAACTTTCTGAATTAATCTGGGCAATAAATGCCATTCTGTTCAAATGTGTATTTTTTTAATCCTCTTCTGCACAGAGCTGATGAGAAACACAGATGGATCCTAAACAGTACATGTTCTCCTTTTCACTAATATACAAGGACACTAGCACTTCCCCAATAGGAATCTTGATTATCCACACCTTCTCATGTTCAACAGCCATAAAGGGAACATTTTAAATATTACAGGTCATAAATTCATGGTGAGAATTCTGCATGGCTTGTAAGAAGGTGAGATAAAGAGAATGTGGAGAAGGCTCTGGTATATAGTAAAGAACATTTCCAGAAGCCCCTGACTATTAGAAGAAAAGAGAAAAAAAAATAGTTGAAACAAATTCATTAAGGAGGAACAGCACAAATAGAGGGGTAAAGGTTTGCTAGTTCTAAACACATGGAATTCCAGGAAGCAGAGTGGACACAGCTCAATCTAGGACACATTCACCAGAGAACAAGCCCTTTCTTCCTCTTCTTCTTCCTCTGGGATTCCCTCACAGGTTTCTCTGGAAAATTCACACCGGAATCTTGAGACTATGACTTTAAAAGTATCAGCACAACCCACTCACCTGCTGTCACCACAACAGGCAGAAGGACCTAGATGTTCAGAAAAAGCCCACCCCTTCTGTCTTCTATAACACAAGAGATTTGAGAACAATGAGGTCCTCCTCAAATATCAAAATGTCAGTTTCTCTTTTCTTGCCCTCAGGTGCCTTCACCTAGCACAGAGTCAGAAATTTCTGCTGCAGCAATGGGAATTTGTGCTGCACTGACTTGACCCTACCAAACCCAAGGCGAGCAGGCCCTGTGACTACTTTCTGGAGCAAAGGTTGAACTCAACTCTCATGATGTATCTTGAAACCCTTGTGCTTGGCCCTGGCCTCACCTCAGAGTTACATGAGGCATTTAATTAAAACAACATGGATGCTTCCACTCAGACCAAAAGACAGCCTCTGAGGGAGGGCACAAGGCAAGAGGTTTCTTCAAACTGGCCGTGTGATCCTAATTAGAAGCTCAGGCTGAGAACCACTTTGCCAAGCATTGTCTTTCCAGCTTCACTGTGCATATAAATCATTTGGTAATCTTAGCCCCACCATACGTGATGTGATTCTGCAGGTTTTGAAAGGGTCTATGAATGGTCCCCTGTCAATGCTGATGTTGTTCCCCCAGACCTATTAGCAGCACTCAGCTGAAGAAAGGAGGCACAGCACAGAGACCTTTACACCCAGCATTGTTGTCACACATTACATATGATCCAAATGAAGACAACAAATCTCCATCGTGAAAGATTACATTCTTTGATGGCATTTTAAGGTTCACAGACGGAGGCAAAAACAGCAATGTCTGAGCAAGTCTGCATTTGGAAAATAACACATACAGATTCACTAATGCAGTGCTTATTGAGCAGATGATATGTGCTCAGAAGTATGTTAAGGAGCACTGTTCTGGGAATCTCACATTATGTGACTTAATCCTCATAACAGCCTGGGAGTTGGGTATTAAGTGTTCAATAATTTCCAGGATTTAGATGAAGGACCCAGCATTTTTATTTCTTCTTCTGTTTCCTCATCATTGATTTTGAAAAGAAAATATATAGAATGAAAGATAAATATAGACTGATAGGAATATAGAAAGGAAGGGTAAAGTGTAGTTCAGAGAGATTTCTCATTGTTATGTTTGTGTTTACTTCCTTGTGACTTGTGGACCAACTACTGGATCTGCAGAAATAGAACATAGGTTGCTGGGCAGGATGTCTCTACAAGCCCTGGCTTCAATGAAAAAGAAAGAAATTAAGGCTCCAAAATATACAGTAAATTGATCCCACTTATCTACTTTTGAGTTTCAGGAAATTTTGAGTACAAGTCCTGGAGAGGCAGCAGGAGCCACCACCCAAAACTCTGATCTCCTCTGTTCTGTGAGGAGAGATTCCAGAACTAGATGAGGCCCAGAAGAGGGTGAATCTGGACAGGGCTGGGGCAAGGAGAGGGTCCTATGTAGAATTATGTTCTCAAAGCTCCTGGGGTATTTCCAGTTCTCTTTCCCAAGCCTAAGAGTTTGTGTAATTTTAATCTATTTTAGCTACCTCCTTGTCTATTTTATAACATATAATATCAAGAAATTTAACCAAAACCCTTAGGATTTTCTAGGACAATTTTATTAGAAGCTAAATATGTGTTCTTAGCAAGGTTAAAACACTAGCAATAGCAACAACAACCATCACAACTCTTCTGTGTATGAATAGCCCTTCAGGTGGTGACATCAGAAGTCACAACAGCATAAGGGACATGGTCCCAATGAAGCCCAAGTCCCCTGCACGCCTCCCTTCATTGTACTGACCACATGGTGCTGAATTCTACCATTTATCCAGTTGCTCCAGACTGAAAGTTCCTAGATGGTAGGGACCATGACTGCTTCACCTATTTTTCTCATGGCATATGAGGTGGAGGTAATTGGTTTATCAGTTTGAGTCTCCAGACCTCCTCGTTTTCACCCAAATACCAAGAAACTGGAGAAACTCTCCTCCGGATACCAACCAAGGAGCTTCCTTCCATGAAGAGAGGAACAAACACTGGGTGCCTCATTTATCTTACTCTGAGATGGAGCCAGAATTAGACACTCTTGTCAGCCTGGTCCAAGTCTGCACAGGACATCCTCAAATGTCTCGCAGATACACAGGTCATTGTGAGAGGGTTCCTAGTGATCCTGGGATTACGGCCACATGGTGATCCAGGCAAGAGAGACTTAACCTGACTCTAAATAGAAAATCGAATTGTCCCAGTGGAGCTCCAGAACTTGGATCCAGATGTGGTATCACCCATCCTAATTAGCTAGTTCTTAGGAAAGAGGAAGGACAAGAATACTGTACTCTAGTATCACATTTTACAGGTAGATGTAGTTGTGGTCAAAGCTCTAATTATTTTATGGCATTGACCTCTCACTGCTAAGATGTGATGAAAAAAAAGAGTCAAACTCTGTAAAACATTTGAATAGATTTACTCTGAGCAAAATTAGAGTGACCATGGCCCGTGACACAGCCCTCAGGAGATCTGGAGAACATGTGCCCAAGGTGGTCTTGGTGAAGCTTGGTTTTGCATATTTTAGAGAGACATGAGACATTAATCAAATACATTTAAGATATACATTGGGCCAGCCCATAAGCGCAGGAGAACTCAAAACTGGAGCTTTCATGTTACAGGTAGATTTAACAGTTTTCTGATTGGCAACTGGTTGAAAGAGTTATTATCAATATAAAGGAATGTCTGGGTCATGATAAGGGGTTGTGCAGACCTCCAGGTCACAGGCTTCAAAACTAATAGAGTGTAAATGTTTCTTATCAGACTAAAGGTCTGTGTTGATGTTAACTTTGGTTGGTTTTTCCTGAATTCCAAAGGGAAGAGGTCATAATGAAGCATGTCTAACTCCCAATTCCTGTCATAGCCTGAGCTAATCTTTCACGTTCACTTTGGAATGCCCTGGCCAAGAGGAAGGGTCCATTCAGATGGTTGGGAAGGCCTCAGAATTTTAATTTTGGTTTACCGATGCTTGTTTATACTTACAGATTCTGCCATCAGATTCTATACACATCAGAAGCCTCTCGCTTATCTGCAGCAAGTCACTGGACAAGATCTGGAAAGCTCAAAGGGACACATTCTGAAAGGGGGACTTTAAGATGTCAATGTTGACCTCACTATGAAGAAAATGTCTCCAGTGGGTTTTCTGTACATTCTCAATCTTTAGCCCTGTTTTGTAAATCCCGGATGGTGGCCAGTTCTTACGTGCAGGTTCTAGGTGGGATCCACCTGTCTCTGCATTCTTGGGTGTTACAGCAAGCAGAGTAAAAACCAAAGGAGAGATCCACTCAAAGAGACTGCACCCTCTAAATAGTATGTTGACTGAAAAGGAAAAGAGCAGCCAGGCGCGGTGGCTCACACCTATAATCCTAGCACTTTGGGAGGCAGAGGCAGGCAGATCATGAGGTCAGGAGATCGAGACCATCCTGGCTAACATGGTGAAACCCCATCTCTACTAAAAATACAAAAAATTAGCCAGGCATGGTGGCACATGCCTGTAGTCCCAGCTACTCAGGAGGCTGAGGCAAGAAAATCACTTGAACCTGGGAGGCAGAGGTTGCAGTGAGCCAAGATCATACCACTGCACTCCAGCCTGGGCACCAGAGCAAAACTCTGCCTCAAAAAGAAAAACACAGAGAGAGAGAGAGAGAGAGAGAGAGAAAGGAAGGAAGGAAGGAAGAAAGAAAGGAGGAAAGAAGAAAAGGAGGAAAGGAGGAAAGGAAAAAAGGAAGAAAGGAAGAAAGAAAAAGGGAAAAAACTGAGGCAACATTCATAGAAGTAGAGTTTTGGGTCAAGCTTGAGGATTGCAACCTGGGAGCATAGATTCAAGCTGCCCTCAATATACACTTCAATTAGCAGCAGTTACAAGTGGATTTGTAAAGGCAAAAGTAAAGGACAAGTAGTGGGCTGATACAGAGTTGTTTGTGAGGAATTCTTATTGATTTACAGAAATAACATTACTGATTGGCTACACATTGTTAAGCTATAGGGTGTGGGGTGTAGTGTTCAGTGTGGGATTATTAGGTTAATGTACAGCTAGGTGTGGCAATAGCAAGCAGTTTCAAGAGATGAATGCATAGCTCAAGGCAGTACGACATGATTGTGGCCTCATCTTAGCATCTCTCTGGGCCTAAAATTTGAATTCCTCAAATAAAAGTTTTTCTCTTTTCTCAAATCTCAATATCTGGAATTAGAATTCAGAGCATAGTTTTAGGTCTTGGGTAGAAAAGCAGGTGTTATTTGCACATGTGTGGGCATTTGGACAAGAAGAGAAAGGAGAAAGTTGAGATTCTTCTCATATCAATGCACATGGGTTATCCTGACTGTTTCTGGGCCCTGTGGTCTCTGGATCAGTTTCAGGTCTGATGATACTGGGGTCACTGAAAGAGGTGGAATGGTTGATCACTGCCCTGTGGAGTTTGTAGAAATATGGTCTAAAAACTCTCTAGAAGTGACTTTAAAGGACTATAGATCCCAAATAGGCAGAGACAACATTCTGCCTGTGAATTTTGGGGGCAGCATGTGCTTTGTAGCACAATTGTGGGTTGGCTGGAAGCCTGAGAGGGAAAGGCCCCTCCAGTGAGAAGTGTGGTGGGAACTTTATATGTTTATATCATGTCTGGCAATTCTAGACAGTGTTTGGAAAATATAATTAAAAGCAAAATTGGGGAAACCCCAGAAAAGCTCCACAATAATAGAACAGAAAAAAAGCTATTGTATCACGCAGTTAAACTGGAATGTGACCGGCTCATTGACAGGCAATCTGCTTAGGAGAGTGCAAAAATAGAAACAAGGTCACCATCATTAGTCCACAAGTGGAGGACCTGGCAGTATGATTTGTCATACATAGTTCACCCTAAATTTACCTGGTAATGGGGGGTGGGTATCTGTGTATGCTAGTTGGCCATATTCAAAAAATAATAAACTTCATCATTATGACAGGAAGTAGTTTTGCAACTTGGAGCCTGATGCCTGCAGAAGGTAGCCTCCCACTCTGCTACAGGTACTATTGAACAGTTTGCTATCTTCTTGGCTATTTACACGTCAAAGCAATGGGTCCCTACACCGTGAGCGCAGGCCTGCAGTACTCCTGCTTGCCCGCTCCTGGCAGCCTGTATCCTCTCTTGACCTCTATCTACTGTCACAAATTCACCCTGCAAAAAAAGGAACTGATGTTTTAATGAATCTATGCAATTCACCAATTAATCTACCACATTTTCTTATGGAAAGGTATTCAAGTCATACAGTCTCAGTGGAAGACATTTTCACTATTCTTTTCCTTGATATCGTTCCCACAGCTAAGCCCTGGGATTCTATTTGAAATCACCCCCTAAACAAGAATAGACTGAGAAACTTCCTACACTCTCTCTGGAAAAGAAAAAAGGTAAATCCAATATTTTTAACAATTGGAATTCCTGACTAGATATCTAATTTTTTCTCAAATCCACCTCTTTCATGCCCTTAGTAAATGTCCTATCTTTCTAGTTCTACCGATAAAACAAATTTACAGTTTAAAAACTGAAGTTTAAATAAGTGAGCAAATTCTTTCAAGGTGGCAACACCATGTAGTGGCAGTGTTGAGTGCAACACAGACATGTGTGACTCATGTGAGGTCAGGCCATCCAGTGACAGAGATCCTCCCATCCTGCTCACTGAAGTGCTCAGTGACCACCCTCCCAGGGCACGCGGCACTGTGCACCAGTGGGTGAATGATTCAGGTGCATTTTACTTTGCAGGTTCTTGCACCATCTCTTTCGGATGGGTTTTCCTTGTCCTTTGAGATACTTTTTTTTTTCCTTTCAGAAATCTGAGAGAATCCAGAGGGCAGGAATCATTTTTCTCTTTTCTCCTCAAAATCAGCATCTGATTGGCTGACCAACAAACTATGTCTCAAGAAACGGAAACTGGGTAAAGTGAAGACAAACTAAATGTCCCACGGGGTTAGCTTTTTAGAGGCACCATATATATGCAAGGAGACTCCTCTCAGTCCCAGGGCTCCACTTGCTCCCTGGAGAGACTGCACTCCATACCTCTCAGGTTGTTCTCTGTGAGGAAACAACCCGGGGCTGATACGCACTACGCACTCCGGCAGACACAGCCATGATGAGTATCTTGGGCCATCCCCAGATAGTACTGAAGCCCAGAACCAGGAAAAGACAGGAAGGGGCTGAGGACACATCAACTTGTAAAGTTTCTAAAGAGAAACCTCAACCCAAAGACATTCTGATAAGAAGTCTGTGCCTACGGAAAATAAAAGGAAGAGAGGCACAGAGATTTTTTAGAGCAGTATCAGGGGATTGTTCTCTGTTTCCTAAGAAATGTCTATAGACAGAGAGCAAATATAAAGTGCCATCCAATGCTTTGTGAAAAAATAATTACAATACTGTGTCTGAAATGTACAATAAAGGACAAATAGCTGATAATCTTGTGAATTACAAAGGGAAAATTAGCATTTGGGAATGTCAGAAAGAACTGGAAATTTAGGTGTTTTGTTTTTTTCTTTTCTTTTCTTTTCTTTTCTTTTTTTTTTTTGAGACAGAGACTGACACTGTCCCCCCGGCTGGAGTGCAGTGGCGTGATCTCAGCTCACTGCAACCTCCACCTTCCAGGTTCAAGTGATTTTCCTGCCTCAGCCTCCCGAGTAGCTGGGATTACATGCACCCGCCACCACACCCGGCTATTTTTTTTTTTTTTTTTTGTATTTGTAGTAGAGATGGGGGTTTCACTATGTTGGCCACGCTGGCATCCGATGTCTGACCTCGTGATCCACCCGCCTCAGCTTCCCAAAGTGCTGGAATTACAGGTATGAGCCACCGCACCCGACCGGAAATTTAGTATTTTACTGCAATCCAGAGTTAGACTGGGGGAACAGGGGGTTGGACTTGAGACCCTGCTTGAGACACATTTGGAAAATGCAAGGGAAAACCATTCCCCTGGGGAGTGTTATAATAATTAAACAGCAGGCAATTAGACTGAGATAGCTCTAGTGCCCTGTGTTCCTACGTTAAAAAAATAATCTAACTCTTCTTGTAAATTACTTTCTCAGAGGGAAACAAAATTCAGGCTTAACCCACCACAAACTGCCAATTAACCTCTGATCACATAACTAGAAAATTTCCACCTCGATTGTATAGATAAGACAACTACATAACTGTCCCCAATCATTTACTGAATTGGGTTTCCATCCTCATGCACCTTATAAAAGCTACTCCTTCAAGCTCCTCCTGTGGACCAGAAACCATGGCTCGGTGCTGGACAATTCTTGAACTGCTCTTTGCTCCAATAAATTCTTTAACATTTTTGCAGTGACGCTCTTTAAGGTTTAACAGGAGAAAGAAGGGACAGGAGACCCCGGACAATAGCTCCCCTCGCACAAGCCCCACACCCCGAATCGGAGCTCTCCCTAGGACCCTCTTGCCTACCCTCACCATCCAGGCGACAGAGGGCTGCAGACAGGACGAGGTCACCGTGCAAGGTTGGGACAGGATGCGGGTCCCAGGATGGGCCCAGCCACCATCTTGAGGCCTGAGGGAACCCGGGACCCGCCACAGGCGGTTCCAGCCACTTCCAGACATCCCGCCGCTTCTCAGGACACCAGGCCCCGCACACTCACCATTTCTAGGCTTTCAGGAGGCCCTGGCGTCTTAAGCATGGATCCCTCAACACCTTCAGGGCCACCTAGGCTGGGCCTGAAGGAGCAGAGACACAGCAGTCAGTAAAGAACAGAACCTGGAGATTCCGGCACAGCAAGAGGCAAAGGCCCCAGCATGTGCCTGAAGCTGCTAGGTCCTCTCCACCTGCGCGCCTGATTGGACAGCTCCCAATCTGGCGACAGTGATTGGTTAAGGTCTTAGGCCACGCCCCCTTGGCCCCTGAGTGACAGAAGATGTGACCAGACACTGGGCTGAATAAGGCAAGAGTGACAAAGATGGAGTCCATGTAGGGAGGGAGCCCAGGCAGGGCTGTGTCTGCCCATTAAGGAATCGATTCCCGTCTGCAGAGCATTGGTAATCACGGATACTGGGGTCCCTCTGCCCCAGAGAGGTATCCACTTTCCCAAGAGCAAGTGCAGCCCCTGGACCCTTCCAAATGGAAGGAAGAGACAAACAAGAACTTTTAAATATTACAGGTCATAAATTCATGGTGAGAATTCTGCATGGCTTGTAAGAAGGTGAGATAAAGAGAATGTGGAGAAGGCTCTGGTATATAGCAAAGAAAATTTCCAGAAGCCCCTGACTATTAGAAGAAAAGAGAAAAAAAATAGTTGAAACAAATTCATTAAGGAGGAACAGCACAAATAGAGGAGTAAAGGTTTGCTAGTTCTAAACACATGGAATTCCAGGAAGCAGAGTGGACACACCTCAATCTAAGACACATTCACCAGAGAACAAGCCCTTTCTTCCTCTTCTTCTTCCTCTGGGATTCCCTCACAGGTTTCTCTGGAAAATTCACACCGGAATCTTGAGACTATGACTTTAAAAGCATCAGCACAATCCACTCACCTGCTGTCACCACAACAGGCAGAAGGACCTAGATGTTCAGAAAAAGCCCACCCCTTCTGTCTTTTATAACACAAGAGATTTGAGAACAATGAGGTCCTCCTCAAATATCAAAATGTCAGTTTCTCTTTTCTTGCCCTCAGGTGCCTTCACCTAGCACAGATGGCAGAAATTTCTGCTGCAGCAATGGGAATATGTGCTGCACTGACGTGACCCTACCAAACCCAAGGAGAGCAGGCCCTGTGACCTCTTTCTGGAGCAAAGGTTGAAATCAACTCTCATGATGTATCTTGAAACCCTTGTGGATTATCAGGAAAAATGTATTGAAATTATCCTCACCCAGGAAGACCAGGTTTCTGTAGTTCTCTAACATCACATTCCTATACAAATTCTGCTGAGCAGTGTCCAGACATTGCCACTCCTCCATAGAGAATTCTATGACCACATCCCTGAATGTCAACAGTCTCTGAAAAAAAAAAACACAAAAAAATGTACGCAAACACATGTTTATCAAGTGGCCATAGGCATAATTCTTAATTTGACGCAAGATGAAAAGAGTGAGAAGGACTGATTGTGACTTGTATGATTGCCTAGAGTCACCTAATAAAATACTTTTCAACACAGAAATATTCTCTCCTGGAGGAAAGAGGATGGAATAAGGTCTCTAACACCAGTGTATCAGCGTATGCTTTTCTGTATAATAAAATATAACATTAAGAGCATGAACACAGACATACATTTTTGAGGGCTATATTTACATCATACAGAATAAGTTGTATGTATTTTTCAGATGAAAAAGTCATGGGGAAATAGAGGGTACTGCTCAAATTTTAATATGCACAACAATAAACCGAAGATCTGATTATGTAGATTTTGTTTCAGGAGATCTGGGACCAAGCCTGAGTTTCTGAATTTCTAACAAGCTCACCAGTGATGCTAACGTTTCTGGCCTAAGAAGAATGTTGTGTTAAACACCCAGTCAGTGGCAGAGCCTGGGCTTATCCCAGTTTTTCTGACAGGTAAACAATGAGATCCTTCATTTTCCAAGGAAAGATACTCGTAAAGAGAATCAAAGAAGACAGGGGAGCTTCCAAATTAAATGTGATGGTTTATGCACATCAGCTGGTAAGTGCCCCCAAGGTACTAAATAATAAAGGGAAAGATAATTAATTCTACAGCAGAAAAAACTGTCAGAGAGCTCTTTATCCAAGTGAATGAAATTAACACCAACTATAACAGGACAGGTTTTTATTGTGTGCTGAGGCAGAGGACACATCACCACTGCTGTGATACTGACCCCCCCAAAAGGTAAGCTATAATCGCAATCTAATCATCAAAAGACATCAAGTGTATGAAAAGTCCAAGCTACAGATAGCTCCCATGTTCTGTAATCTCTAATAGTGTATTTAAGTAGTCTTTACTTAGCATCCTAGAGAGCAAGTATCTCCAACTTACTTATTTTTCTTAGAACTTTCTGAATTAATCTGGGCAATAAATACCATTCTGTTCAAATGTGTATTTTCTTAATCCTCTTCTCCACAGAGCTGATGAGAAACACAGATGGAACCTAAACAGCACATGTTCTCCTTCTTCACTAATATACAAGGACTCCAGCACTTCCCCAATAGGGATCTTGGTTATCCACACCTTCCCATGTTCAACAGCCATAAAGGGAACATTTTAAATATTACAGGTCATAAATTCATGGTGAGAATTCTGCATGGCTTGTAAGAAGGTGAGATAAAGAGAATGTGGAGAAGGCTCTGGTATATAGCAAAGAAAATTTCCAGAAGCCCCTGACTATTAGAAGAAAAGAGAAAAAAAATAGTTGAAACAAATTCATTAAGGAGGAACAGCACAAATAGAGGAGTAAAGGTTTGCTAGTTCTAAACACATGGAATTCCAGGAAGCAGAGTGGACACACCTCAATCTAAGACACATTCACCAGAGAACAAGCCCTTTCTTCCTCTTCTTCTTCCTCTGGGATTCCCTCACAGGTTTCTCTGGAAAATTCACACCGGAATCTTGAGACTATGACTTTAAAAGCATCAGCACAATCCACTCACCTGCTGTCACCACAACAGGCAGAAGGACCTAGATGTTCAGAAAAAGCCCACCCCTTCTGTCTTTTATAACACAAGAGATTTGAGAACAATGAGGTCCTCCTCAAATATCAAAATGTCAGTTTCTCTTTTCTTGCCCTCAGGTGCCTTCACCTAGCACAGATGGCAGAAATTTCTGCTGCAGCAATGGGAATATGTGCTGCACTGACGTGACCCTACCAAACCCAAGGAGAGCAGGCCCTGTGACCTCTTTCTGGAGCAAAGGTTGAAATCAACTCTCATGATGTATCTTGAAACCCTTGTGCTTGACCCTGGCCTCACCTCACAGTAACAATGAGGTAGTGAATTTTCTTTAGATAACAGATATAAATAACTATAAATATTTAACAGACTAGTCTTAATGTATGCTATATTTTCTAAAATTATCTGTAACCTTAAGTTAAAATGCTTTATATTTCAAAACAATAATATTGATATTAAAATTACTACTTCAGGGGTTTGTCCAAAATAAATATTGTGACCTTATATTCACACTATTGTATGAAATACTATTTAATTTACATGGGTGCAGTTGTCTACTGAAGACTACACGAAACTGTGCAAACTGATCTTATGTAATAAACAGAAACAAAGGTACAGCTATGCATTCCACTGTTCGATTCATACACTGAACTCTTCTTGCTTTTGCAATGTAAGTACTACAGTCTCCAAATACTAAGTCATCACTTTAGATGATCAGTTTTCTGTAAAGGAAAGATATTCAGTGGCTTTTACTCTTCATCACTCTGTATTGCTGAATTTAATCCTATTCTTTATGCTCAAGTTTTGTGTGCTTTTAAAATGAGTTTATCCTAAACAAATCCATGTCTACTTTAAAAGATAGAAAATAGAAAAATAAAAATAAAATGAGCTTTGCCAAATCAGAAATAGAACAAAGCCATGGTTCTCAGGTCCTAAAGAAAATCCTGAGTCAAAAAAGAATTACAAAAGGTTGATTTAGCTGTTAAAATAATTTTCATATATTTAAAAAAAGCAGAAAAAATTCATATAAATGCTTTAAGAAAAGGAAAAGGAACAAAATCTCTTCCCTTACTTTCAAAGATTAATCCTCTTATTTCTAACTCACATTTTCACCTTCAATGGCCAGGTCTAGGGACGTGGCTCCTGGATATCTGAAATTTGGTAGGCACTGGATTCAGGTATATAAGGGGTGGTCCTGGGTACACAGTATACACATGAAAGATGGTTTTATAAGAGGGAAAACAGAAGAGAGAAAGATGCTATCAGAAATCCACAGGTTGGGGAGAGTGCAAGGTAGGTGGAAAGACTGGTTTGTGCTATACACAGTGGCCCAGGCAGGACTATATTCTGATTTACTCCTGTGTCCATGTAGTAGATGAGATTATAATTGGGTTGTCTAGAACTCCAGTTTGGCAGAGCTAATCAGTTGCTGCTACAAATTTGGTGTCAGGGTGTAGATGTACCGGGAGTCCTCTAAGTACTTTTGTGGGTTTCTGGCAAGAAACTTACGGAGCAAAAGTGCCATAGTGCAATTCCTGAGGATGGGGCCTAGCCCTGGGAGAAGTGTGGCCACAGGAATGCCCAGTGGGTATGTTCCCTAGTGGGTGGGAATCATGTGACTGCAGCCGTGAGAGGAGAGGGCTTGTTCTCAGCACTCCTTTCCTCTAAGTTCTCAGTCCCCTCTCACCCTGGTAAGAGACCCACAAACACAGGATAATGTGCAGTGTGAAAGGCTGTGTGCAGGAGAGCAGAGCTGACCTTCCCCGGACACCTGGAGTCTCAAACCCAGGCCCCTGTGATGCTCCTCTAACACCAAATCTATGGAGTTTGCTGAACACTAAGCAATTCCCCAACACCAGCTGGGTGCCTAAATTTTAATTCTGACAATATCCAGAGTCAGCACAGGCCCCACAAGTTCAGGGCTCAGTCCCACACCATCACCCTTACTGTAGATGGCCAGTCACAAGCCCCAGGGGCCTGTCTATACATCTGAGCTACTGCCTCTAAACTGACAACTCCCATAATCCCCGTTCAAGTTCAGTAATTTGACAGAACTTCTCACAGAACTCAGAAAAACACTGCCCTTAATGTTTACCAGTTTATGTTAACAGATTCGACAGAGGAAGAGATAAATGGAAGAGATGTATAGGACAAAGAAAAGTGGTGGGGAA
Source organism: Cercopithecus mona (assembly GCA_014849445.1). Classification (NCBI taxonomy): domain Eukaryota; kingdom Metazoa; phylum Chordata; class Mammalia; order Primates; family Cercopithecidae; genus Cercopithecus; species Cercopithecus mona. The sequence goes on along the minus strand of JABBCR010000083.1, from coordinate 72,705 downwards.
AGACTCGACTCCTAGGTAATCCTGGTTAATAACTATGATTAATGACATTCCCATCCTTTGTGTCCTCCAGGAACAGCTTAATAAAAAGAAACACAACACTCTTCCAGTTATGACTTAGATGATGCTCCCTTTTTGCCTATCACATAGCCACACACACGCACTCTGAAAATTTCCATCTTTCTCTCATGAAGAATAGGCTGAACAATTTTGTCTTCAGTGGTCAAAACAAAATACTTCTTTTTTTTTTTTTTTGAGATGGAGTCTCACTCTGTCATCCAGCCTGAGTACAGTGGCACAATGTTGGCTCACTGCAACCTCCATCTCCAGGTTTCAAGCAATTCTCCTGCCTTAGCCTCCTGAATAGCTGGGATTAGAGGCATGTGCCACTCCACCTGGCTAATTTTTGTACTTTTAGTAGAGACAGGGTTTCACCATGTTGGCCATGCTGGTCTCAAACTCCTGACCTCAGGTGATCCGTCCCTCAGACTCCGAAAGTGTTGGGATTACAGGCGTGACCATTGCACCTGGCCCAAAACAAAATACTTCTTATATAAACATTACTAAAGTTCCTCTCCCTCTCCCAGGTCCCTGAACTTTGTCCTGTCCTTAGTCTGAGTCAACATACAACCTCACTGTATGTACCTCCTAAGAACACACTGACTTCAGGATGAAACATTCTCTGATCTGGAATCTGTTTTGTCATCCTCCATCCTGACCTTCTCCTCCAATCTTCATTCTAATCTTGTCTGTTCCTCCCTATGAAAGAAAGCCCTTGTCTGCCTAACTTTTGGGATCTTCAAAGATCTTATACTTGGCACTTCCCCCTGTTGCAATACTCCTTTGAAACTAACTTCTTCCCTAAATCCGACTTTGTTTTGTTTGGCAAACTCTAGAAACATCCCTAGGAAAATAACAATTCCATCCTCAGAACGACCCTTTCAATCGCCTTCCACTCTAAACCCAACTGCATCTGCCTGTGGATACCTAGTTTTCCAGAACTCTGTAGCTTCTCTCAGTTTAAAACCTTCTTCCATGGTTGGAGTTACCAGACTGGGACACCTGCAGGGGTGACTCCCCAGGAGGAATTAACTGGACCTCCAGTGAACTCCTTTTGCAGACTCAATATTGGCCTTAGCTTGGGATCACTGGGCTCAGGCTTCAACTTCCCAGTTAGGGTTACTCACTTAGTTTTAAATGACAAAACACCAGTCTTTGAAAAATTCAGCAATATTTCTCAAACACAGTGTTTATATGTAAGGGAAAGACATTTTAATGTGCTTACATTTCATACCTCAACAAGAAAAGCAGAAGCACTTATCCATTTCAGACAATAAACACACAATTTTTCCACAACAACTCATTTAGTAAACAATTTGTTACACAAGAACACTTTTAGGGGGTGTCAAGTCCGTATCATGAAATTCAGCATTAAACTCAGAAATCAAGATAACAGACACAGGACAGAGCTATCTACTGTCACAAATTCACCCTGCAAAAAAAGGAACTGATGTTTTAATGAATCTATGCAATTCACCAATTAATCTACCACATTTTCTTATGGAAAGGTATTCAAGTCATACAGTCTCAGTGGAAGACATTTTCACTATTCTTTTCCTTGATATCGTTCCCACAGCTAAGCCCTGGGATTCTATTTGAAATCACCCCCTAAACAAGAATAGACTGAGAAACTTCCTACACTCTCTCTGGAAAAGAAAAAAGGTAAATCCAATATTTTTAACAATTGGAATTCCTGACTAGATATCTAATTTTTTCTCAAATCCACCTCTTTCATGCCCTTTGTAAATGTCCTATCTTTCTAGTTCTACCGATAAAACAAATTTACAGTTTAAAAACTGAAGTTTAAATAAGTGAGCAAATTCTTTCAAGGTGGCAACACCAGGTAGTGGCAGTGTTGAGTGCAACACAGACATGTGTGACTCATGTGAGGTCAGGCCATCCAGTGACAGAGATCCTCCCATCCTGCTCACTGAAGTGCTCAGTGACCACCCTCCCAGGGCACGCGGCACTGTGCACCAGTGGGTGAATGACTCAGGTGCATTTTACTTTGCAGGTTCTTGCACCATCTCTTTCGGATGGGTTTTCCTTGTCCTTTGAGATCCTTTTTTTTTTTCCTTTCAGAAATCTGAGAGAATCCAGAGGGCAGGAATCATTTTTCTCTTTTCTCCTCAAAATCAGCATCTGATTGGCTGACCAACAAAAGATATCTCAAGAAACGGAAGCTGGGTAAAGTGAAGACAAACTAAATGTCCCACGGGGTTAGCTTTTTAGAGGCACCATATATATGCGAGGAGACTCCTCTCAGTTCCAGGGCCTCCACTTGGTCCCTGGAGAGACTGCACTCCATACCTCTCAGGTTGTTCTCTGTGAGGAAATAACCCCGGGGCTGATATGCACTACACACTCCGGCAGACACAGCCATGATGAGTATCTCGGACCATCCCCAGATAGTACTGAAGCCCAGAACCAGGAAAAGACAGGAAGGGGCTGAGGACACATCAACTTGTAAAGTTTCTAAAGAGAAACCTCAACCCAAAGACATTCTGATAAGAAGTCTGTGCCTACGGAAAATAAAAGGAAGAGAGGCACAGAGATTTTTTAGAGCAGTATCAGGGGATTGTTCTCTGTTTCCTAAGAAATGTCTATAGACAGAGAGCAAATATAAAGTGCCATCCAATGCTTTGTGAAAAAATAATTACAATACTGTGTCTGAAATGTACAATAAAGGACAAATAGCTGATAATCTTGTGAATTACAAAGGGAAAATTAGCATTTGGGAATGTCAGAAAGAACTGGAAATTTAGGTGTTTTGTTTTTTTCTTTTCTTTTCTTTTTTTTTTTTTGAGACAGAGACTGACACTGTCCCCCCGGCTGGAGTGCAGTGGCGTGATCTCAGCTCACTGCAACCTCCACCTTCCAGGTTCAAGTGATTTTCCTGCCTCAGCCTCCCGAGTAGCTGGGATTACATGCACCCGCCACCACACCCGGCTATTTTTTTTCTTTTTTTTGTATTTGTAGTAGAGACGGGGGTTTCACTATGTTGGCCACGCTGGCATCCGATGTCTGACCTCGTGATCCACCCGCCTCAGCTTCCCAAAGTGCTGGAATTACAGGTATGAGCCACCGCACCCCACCGGAAATTTAGTATTTTACTGCAATCCAGAGTTAGACTGGGGGAACAGGGGGTTGGACTTGAGACCCTGCTTGAGACACATTTGGAAAATGCAAGGGAAAACCATTCCCCTGGGGAGTGTTATAATAATTAAACAGCAGGCAATTAGACTGAGATAGCTCTAGTGCCCTGTGTTCCTATGTTAAAAAATAATCTAACTCTTCTTGTAAATTACTTTCTCAGAGGGAAACAAAATTCAGGCTTAACCCACCACAAACTGCCAATTAACCTCTGATCACATAACTAGAAAATTTCCACCTCGATTGTATAGATAAGACAACTACATAACTGTCCCCAATCATTTACTGAATTGGGTTTCCATCCTCATGCACCTTATAAAAGCTACTCCTTCAAGCTCCTCCTGTGGACCAGAAACCGTGGCTCGGTGCTGGACAATTCTTGAACTGCTCTTTGCTCCAATAAATTCTTTAACATTTTTGCAGTGACGCTCTTTAAGGTTTAACAGGAGAAAGAAGGGACAGGAGACCCCGGACGATAGCTCCCCTCGCACAAGCCCCACACCCCGAATCGGAGCTCTCCCTAGGACCCTCTTGCCCTTCCTCATCATCCAGGCGAGGGAGGGCTGCAGACAGGACGAGGTCACTGTGCAAGGTTGGGACAGGATGCGGGTCCCAGGGTGGGCCCAGCCGCCATCTTGAGGCCTGAAGGAACCCGGGTCCCGCCACAGGCGGTTCCAGCCACTTCCAGACATCCCGCCGCTTCTCAGGACACCAGGCCCCGCACACTCACCATTTCTAGGCTTTCAGGAGGCCCTGGCGTCTTAAGCATGGATCCCTCAACACCTTCAGGGCCACCTAGGCTGGGCCTGAAGGAGCAGAGACACAGCAGTAAAGAACCGAACCTGGAGATTCCGGCACAGCGAGAGGCAAAGGCCCCAGCATGTGCCTGAAGCCGCTAGGTCCTCTCCACCTGCGCGCCTGATTGGACAGCTCCCAATCTGGCGACAGTGATTGGATAAGGTCTTAGGCCACGCCCCCTTGGCCCCTGAGTGACAGAAGATGTGACCAGTCACTGGGCTGAATAAGGCAAGAGTGACAAAGATGGAGTCCATGTAGGGAGGGAGCCCAGGCAGGGCTGTGTCTGCCCATTAAGGAATCGATTCCCGTCTGCAGAGCATTGGTAATCACGGATACCTGGGGTCCCTCTGCCCCAGAGAGGTATCCACTTTCCCAAGAGCAAGTGTAGCCCCTGGACCCTTCCAAATGGAAGGAAGAGACAAACAAGAACCTTTAAAAAGTGGAAGAGTAGATAATTTAAGGAAGGACTCCTGCATTCATGAGGCCACAGGAAGGCAGGGAGCAGGTCTATAGTGTGTGGGGATGGGGAAGAAAAGAAGTGATCAGTAGAGTATGCTGAGTTCCTTAGAACTGAGAGGTAGGGACCAAGACAGAGAGGAGAGGCCAGGACACAGCAAGTGAATTTAGCTCAGATGGCGAGGGGCAGAGCACAGAGGAGTCATTGCCCAGAGAATCCCATGGAACCTGCAGTGGATGATCCCTGCAGCCGATGGTCCCTGCATGGTACCGGGCAGATGCATAACAACCCTAGTACGACCCCAGCCATGCCCTGCCCCTCAGCATCTGAGCTAAATCTTTCTGTACATGACGTGGGGCAACCTCATGGCCTACAGAAACCAGAGAGCCTGGGAGACTCTTATTAAGCCATTTTCCAGCAGAGCAGCAAACACCACCAGAGCTTCAGCCCAACCTGATCAGACCAGTCCTGACATGCCAGCCCAGCTTCCTCCCACCTTGACCTGGCAGATTCCCTCTTGGTGCCCTGGATGACAGACTAGGACCCAGGGTTTCCTGACACCTTGACCAGGACGGGAGCCCAGAACTTTCAGATCTCTTCACAGAAGATTGTTTTAGGAAGGATTCTGAACTTGGCAATCTCATCTGGGGAGCCAGGCAGTGCCAAGGCTCTGGGCAGGTTGGACAAGGAGTGAAACTTGGGCTCTTGACTCTTTGCCCAAATTATGACGTGACAGTGCACCAATCAGCACTCGGTAAAAATGCACCAATCATGCCTGTATCTGGTACAATGCTGGCACCTTCTCAGTGTCTCCTGCACTGTTCCAAGCATGCTGCCCCACAGGCAACTGTGCCAGCAGTCACTGTGAGCTCGGGAGAAGGGTCTGAGGTTGCTGCATCTTCACCTCTGCAGCACATAGTAGGCACTTGTCCAGTGTGTGTTGAGCACACTGATGAAAGGCATTGACTTGTCAATCACCCCTACTAGACCAAGGGCTCCCAAGGGCAAGACCCTTATCAGTCCCTCTGATGGTCCCACAGGACTTGGCAAGCAATAGCTGTTCAGCCCCTAGATGCTGAGCTGATTCACCTATGGGACAGCAGTACAGTGGGGCTAGGAGACCTGGGTGAAACCCTGACTCTGCCAGTTACATGCTGTGTGACCTCGGGCAAGAACCTGTACCACACTGGGCTTCATTATCTGCAGGAGACTGAAAAGCACCCCTGTCATGTAGAGAATCAGTGTGAAAATGATAACTGCGTGTTCTCATCAAGTTGGAGGAGAGGTAAGGGATTGGGCTGGGAGAGGGGGCAGAAGCAAAAACAAAGACGGTTTTTAATGCTTGCATTTGAAGCACTAGGTCCAGGGTTAGGAGAAGGGAGGCCAGAAGTCCTCAACTATGCAGTCATCATTCTGCCCCTCCACCAAAGATATGACTGACATCCAGGAGAGAGAAGCGCCACACCATCCTACAGGAGAGATCTTACTCTGGATAGCTGCAGCTTCAAAGGAATTTCAGACCTTCAATCATGCTTCTGTAAAATGACTCAGGCTCCACTGGATGACCCAGGGCCTTGTCCCTACAGGTTCCTATGGGCAGCAGATGCCTAGGCACAAGAATGCCTGGGAGGCAGAACCCTGGTTCTGGCCTCAGCTCCACCCTTAGCTGTCTGTGTGTTCTCTTCTGAACCTCAATCTTCTCATTTTTCATAAGAAGATGGTGGATGTAGCTTTGGGGCATAGCCAGGTATAAAGGGACTTCTCTACAGAAAGCCAGTAGTCACTATATATAGTACCTGAAAAGTGCTCAGTGCATGTTTGGTGTCTCCTGATTTTTAGAAATGAGCACACTAAAGACGGTCCCCAGCATATATGTGGGTGCCCAGTCCTGTCGGGAAATGCCATGTCCAGAGATGGTGGCTCACCTGGCCCAGCAGGTCGCTCCTCATCACCACCAGGAAACCTGGAAGGGAGTCACAAAAGACATGCAGGACTGGGGAAGCAGCCCCGGCGTGCAGCTCGGTCCTGCAGGTGGTGGGCATACACTCCACCGTCGGGTGGTGGGTCTGCTCCTTCAACACTGTCACACAGGCTCCAAGCAAGGAGGAACATGATGACATGAATAAAACCCAACAAACTCTACGCATACTTTATCTCACCTTTATATACAAATAAGAATTATAACAAAAGACACACAACACAATATAGTAGACTATGAAGAGAAGCTGCCAAATGCAGACCAAAACAAACAAACAAACAAACAAAAAACTACATGTAGGTGAACTATTAGCATCAACATAGTTTATCCAGCACTTCCAAACTTGGTAGTCAGGCAAAACTTGAGCTGTGGGATTTACTAAATATCAGGCTCTCCTCTGCACCTGTAACTTGCTCCCAATTGGCCCATCCCAGGCCTGGTCGCCCTTGGAGGCCTTGCCCAAAAAACACCCCTTCACCTCCCCTAATCAGAATACGTCACTTCCTTCCCATTCTAGGCTCTCCATGGTCCCCCTCCAAAGGCAGTGCAGAGCGGAAAATTCACAGGCTTTGGAGCCAAAAAAACGTGGACCCGAATCCCAGCTTCAATATTTGCTGGCTATGTAGTCATGAGTAAGTTACTGAACTCCTCCGAACCTCGAATATCTCCTCTGTATTGTAGGGACCATAATACCCATGGAACAGGTATGCTGGGAGGGCTGAGAGAAGTGGTTGTGTAAAACTCCCACCTGGATGCTCTGAAATGCAGGCAGAGGGTATGACTGAGTGAGCAATGGCAACACTTCTCAAACAGGAAGAAGAGTCAAGCTCACTTTGACTTGACCTTCTAAGTGACACAAATGTCTTAGCCCTTTTGTGTTGCAATTAAAGAATACCTGAGGCTGGGAAATTTATGAAGAAAAGAGGCTTATTCAGCTCATGATTCTGCAGACCACACAGGAAGCATGGTGCCAATATCTGCTTCTAGCAAGGGCCACAGGCTGCTTCTGCTGAGAAGCTGCCCTGGCCTGTGGGGCTCCTGTCTGTATCCAACACTATGCAGGCACTTGCTCAGTGTCTCCCCCAGTGTGCTAAGCATGCTGCCCCCGACTAACTCAACCGTGCTGACCGTCACTGTGGATTCAGGGGAAAGGTCTGGGGCTGCCACAGCTTCACCTCACAGTAGGCACATGTTCAGTGGGTGTTGAGCAGACTGATGGAGGGCATAGACTAATCAGCCTCCCCTTCTAGACCAAAGGCTCCCAAGGGTAGGGATCCTGTCAATCCCTGTCATGGTCCCACAGGACTTGACAAGCAGTAGCTTGTTCAGTAGCTTGAACAACCTTGGCAGAAGGCCAAGGAGAGGTGGTGTGTGCAGAGATCACTGGGCAGGAGGGAAAGCAAGAGAGAGGGGAGGGAAGTGCGAGGCTCTTTTTAACAACAGAGACATTCTCTTGTTTCCAGTTCTCACAGGAAGCAGCAGAGTGAGAATTCATTCCTTACTGCTAGGAGGGCACCAAGTCATTCATGAGGGATCCACCCCTACGCCCCCCAAACCTCCCATTAGGCCACACCACCAACAATGGGGATCACATTTCAACATGTGATTTGCGGGGGTAAACAAACCTAACTACAGCAGCCACTGTCTACCGCTGACTGGTTCAGTCCTGGCTCTTATCTGTTCCAACTGTTTTCAAGCAGACACACCTGCTCAAAAACTTCAGTGGCTCCCCACATCCTAACGGATCAAGTCCAGACTCCATGCTTCTCTGTGGCCCCACCTCCACTCACCTCTGCATCCTCCTCTCCCACATCTCTGTACGTGCATGCCTTGGACTCCCACCAGAGTACAATAGGGTCTACACCCTTTACCCAAAACCTTAGGGCAAAATCAGTTTTAAAATTGAAAACTGGTTTGGATACTAGAAACCTAGGAATGGGCAATCAGGGGGTCTTCTCAGAGGAGTCCAGGGATGCTCACTGTAATCCATGCAGCATAACATACGAACATCCATAGTCACATGCATGGAATCAAGAAAGATCAGATATAACCTCATGGCAGTTCAGATCAGGTGCAACCATCATGAAAACTGCAAAACCCTCTGGGTTTTCAGAGCATTTTGCATTTCAGAAGATAGATGAGGAATTGCAGACATGTATTCCTTTCTCTCCACCTCTGGCTTCCCCAGCTCTGTACCTTTGTTCATGCTACCCTCTACTCCTACAGTAAAATTCCTTCATTTGCTGAACTCCCACCTACGCTTCAAACACCCATGTAAGATACCTCTACTCAAAGAAAACCTGGCGAATCGGGAGGGTACTCTCTGCAGTGCAATGAGAGTGTTGGGAGCCTATTTCTAATGTCCCAGAGGTGCAACTCCTCTCTCTGGCCCCCAGTTCCTCATAATTAAAATAGAAGGATTAGTTTAAAATCCTTTTCTGCTTGCCAAAAGTAATTTCATTCTAAGTTTGATTCCCACAATATATCCATTAAATTAATGAATAAACACACTAAGGAGGTTTCTGTTCCAAACTTAAACCAGGGAAGAAGTAGTCTGAAGCCCTTGGTTCAGGTGACGGTGCAGTCTCTGCTTACTCCCATCTCCGGATGGCTCACATGCTACTTCCAGGACAGTTGTTTCAGGGCAGTGGTGATTCGACATGCCCCGCCTTATCCTGACCACAACCCCACAACATCCCTCCAGAAGGTGAAAGGCTCAGGAAACAAGGAACGGGGGTGCTCTGAGCTGAGTAAGGGCCTGACACCCTGCAGCCCCAGTGCACAGCAGCAGTAGGGCAGGTGGGCAGCTGTGAGCAGCAGGATTCTCCCCTCTGCCCGAGGAGCTGAAATTTGAGGCAAAGAGAGTGCCAGCAGCAGGGCACACTGCAGGCGGCGACATAACTCCCTCCTGCCAGTGATCTCTTCCTGGGCTTATATAGTGAGATGACTCAGGTGGTCAACAAAACCCCTTTCCCTTCATGCCCCCATGCACTGCCATGGAGTCTTCATAACAACATTTCAGGAAGATTCTTCCCTCTGTTTTAAAGCTAAAGAAATGGAGACCTGAGGTTGAGTGACTTGTCAGGCACCACACAGCTTAGTGAGGTAAAGCCAGGATTCAGCCCAGGCAAGGGAAACCTCAGCCAAGCCCTGGGCAGGTTAGAGTTGGGGGAAACCAGTGCCCACCTCCCCATCCCCAACACCAGGCAGGAACTCCCGCCGCCCCAGGGCCAGGAGCTTGTGAGTTACTTAGGAAACCCTAACGGGCACCCTCAGCAGTGCCAAGTGGGTTGTGGAGCCCGGCACAGCTTCTGGGGTTCTCGCTAACAGGCAGGCCATCCTCTGTTCTGGGGCAGCAAGCTCCCCAACCAGATGGAGCCCCAGAGGACACCATTGGGCCTGGAGAATAACTCGGCCCCTTCCCCATTAGTTCATTATTTTCTTCTGTTCAGAAAGATGAAGCACTAGAGTGTGAATTCTGTGGTGTGAAGAAATGGCCTCCCATCCCTGTCCTCTGCGTCCCTCCCATCCCACCCGTCTCAGGTGGTGCCATTTCTCCAGGACCCCACCACACACCATCCACTGCCCAGATTTCCCCAACAAGTCAGAAGGCACAGTAAGAGCCAACCTCTCTGCCTGGCGCCTGAGTGCCCTCCAGCTACTGATTTTCTCATCCATTGTGCTGAGGTGGTGCCAAGCGTCTGAAACAGGACTGGGCAATACCAGTTCGCTCTGCTCACCCAGCCTGTGCCTCCCAGTCTCCCACCCCCGCTAACTTTCCCACTGCACAGTGCAACCGCAAGCCCCAGGGCGACCCCCAAAGGAAGGTCATCTCCGTTCTCCCAGAACAGTGGTGCAATGCTGGAAGATGGCGGTAGCCACATGCTAGGCCACGTCGGCCGGGCCATCCTCCTTGGAAGTGAAAGCGAGCAATAGCTCCCTAGTGTTGCCGCCCTGGTCCTCCTGCGCGTGGGCCACCCAGGGACGGAGGAACAGCAGTGCCGGCGTCGGGGCGAGAGGGCAGGTTGCAGTCCTGGCCAGAGACCCAGGGCCGTGCTGTCTGCTGAGTCGGTGTCTTGAAGTGTGGAGGAACCTATGTACACTGAAGATAAGGGCACAAAGAGGAGCCCGGGGTTCCAGCTGGAGGTTGTGCACTGCGGCAGCGTGTCCCTACTTGGGCTGTCTCACTATTTGTTCACTCCTCCAGGCTCAGACTCTGAGCTCAGCGGCGCGGTGTCCATCTGCAGCCCGGCGCACCTGAGTGCTGCGGAGGAAGCCTTCTAGAGGGTGGGCGCTTGATACCTGGGACCCAGAGATTACCCGAGCCCGATCAGACCTTCTCTGGTTAAGCATCAAGGGAGCCCTCCTTCCGGAGAATCAGGGTTTGGCCTCGCCCTCCCCAAACAGTGTCAGATTATGCTCAGAGGCAGGAAACAAGACTCCAGATCCTAACTGGGCTGGAATGCGGGCCTGGGCTCCAGGCGCTCCCTCCCCTCCTCTCGCCCTGAGCCCAGAGAGTGACGCCAGACCCTGAGTTCTGCGGGGCCCACCTCGTCAATGTTTCCGTGTCTACCCCGCCGCCTGCCAGCTACCTCGTGTGCCTCCCGCTGGAACCGCCTCTTCTGAGCCCTTCTCCTTGCCACCCCTGGTGACCCTGCCTGATCAATGTGACTGCAGAGTCCTCACTGCCCAGAGAATTCTTTCCAGCCCTTAACTTGACATGCTTTCCAACGCAGTCCCAACCCCTCTTGGCCTCTGCGCTTTGTGCGTCCGGCGAAAGTCTTACCAACTCGCCCATGCTTGAAGCTACTGCTTGCTTTTGATTTGCAGCCTGCATGCATTTGAAGGGATTTACCCTAAAAAGATTCAGGTTTTAAGCCTGGAAAGACGTCATATAGATACATTCAGAATTCCATGGTAGCACAGGCTCAGTGTTCCAAACGATTCCATTTGCAAAGATTTCTTTTACACACTATGTCCAAGAGCTAAACTGAACAAGTGTCTAGCAAGCACCTACTGTGTGCAGGACAGGAGGATGGAAAGGGGAAAGTGCAGCTCCCAGCCCCAGATTGGCATGACCTGAGACTCACTCTTCCCTCCCAGGAAGGGTTTTCCTGGGAAGAAACAGAGGAAGCTTAAGGATCCTGCCTTGCAGACGCACAGCTGATTTGACGGAAATGACTTGCTCTGCACTGGGTCTTGCAGTCCACAGTCCCTTTCTACCTTGTTTCCCAAGACCTCACTCCTGAGAACCAGGGAGCAAAGACTATGCAACCAGGGGGTCGACAGTAACCTCCCTGCAGTGAGGTCAGAGCCTCACCCTTTGCTCTTTGCAAAGCTCCGAAGTGGTTTTGTCATTATGTGAACATCATAGAATGCAGTGACACAAAGCTAGAGGGTAGAGCCCCCATTGATGGGCCACCATCCTGGCAGAGGAGTTCATGAACTGTTTGCTGACAGAGGTGACCTGTGGCTCTCCTTCCCATTACCTGTAACTGGAACTGGAGTTGCAGCAGTTCCAGTTTTGGCAGCTTCCTCCTCACAGGCCTCCTGCATGGAAAACAGAGGAAGCAAACTTTCCCTGCTGCTCCTTTTTGGGACCTTGGCTTCTGCCTACCAGGGGTTCCTACCTGCAGAGGGTGAAGAAGCAGGTTCACCAAGGGACCTGGATGTCCCCAGGCTAAAGAAGGGGGCCATTGTCCAGTGTACAGCGGGTGAGTTTGGAGGTAGGTGAAGGAGGTCCCACAAGCACTGTGGGCTCTATGACAGATGGAACTACATGGGCAGTTCCTTCCCATCCCACATCCTCTACTGTACCCTGTGTGGGGAGAAGCCCCGGCTGGGCATCCTGCCACTTGGCAGGGCTTTTCTCCCTCACTAAATACCCCAGCCTCCCATGAGTTGCCCAAAGCAGCTGTGTCCCCTCCTCTCTCTTGTCACATCAATCCCCCATGGCCTAGCCAGCTAATAGCCAGCCTGCTCGAGCCAGAGGCGCTGGTGGTCAGGGTAAGTTGGAAGCCCCTCAGGACCTCCTTTCTGCCACAAGTGCTTTCTGGCTCAAAACCCATCCCCACTGCTTCTTTTGTCCTTCGTGGCAGAGGAGACAATCACCCTCTCCTCCACTGCCCCTCCCCATGCCAATCTGGCCTCCCCAGGGATCTCCCACCCCCACTATCTCCTTGCACCCACCTACCTCCAAATTCCTCTCATTGTGTTGTTTTTCTCCTTCACCTCGCAAGCATTCTCCAGCCTTCCCCACTCTAACAATGCCTCCCTGCACTTTCACTCTCCCTCAAAACCATCTTCCAGCCCTTGGCTTCCCCTCACAGCCTGAATGAGTAGACAGAACTCAGTATTTATGCTCCCTGGTCACCTTCTCCAAGCTCAGAAACTTGGAGCCTGCAGCCACCCTCAGTGTAAGTGTAAATTCCAGCAATTTAGCAGTACCAACATTTTGCTTATGCCTACTCTGTTTTTTTTGGGGGGGGCATCTCTTGTGTGTATGTTTTATTAAAAACATATTTACAGGAAAATTTATGTATTATTTAAATTGCTTTAATAATTTGAACTTTTATTTTAGATCAGGGGATACATGTGCTGGTTTGTTACCTTGGCATACTGTGTGATGCTGAGGTTTGGGGTATGATTGATCCTGTCACCCAGTTAGTGAGCCTAGTACCCAATAGGCAGTTTTTCCACCCTTGCCTCCTTTTCTTCTTCCCTCAGCAAGTAGTTCCCAGTGTCTATTGTTCCCTTCTTTACATACATGTGTAACCAGAGTTTAGCTTCTGTTTATCAATGAAAATCTGTGGTATTTGATTTTCTGATCCTGCTTTAATTCGCTTAGGTTAATGGCCTCCAGCTGTATCTATGCAAAGGGTGTGATTTCCATTTTTATGGCTGCATAGTATTCCGTGGTGTATATGTACCACATTTTCTTTATCCAATCCACCAATGATGGGCACCTAGGTTGATTTCGAATCTTTGCGATTGTGAATAGTGCTGCAATAAATATATGAGTGCATGTGTCTTTTTGATGGACAAATCCTAGTAATGGCATAGCTGGGTGAAGTGGAAGATCTGTTCTAAGTCCTTTGGAAAATCTCTAAATTGCTTTGCAGAGTGGCTGAACTAATTTACATTCCCATCAACAGTGTATAAATGTTTCCTTTTCTCTGCAGTCCTGCCAGCATCTGTTGTTTTTGGACTTTTTAGTAATAGCTTTCAGTCTGGTATTCAGATGGTATCTCATTGTGCTTTTTATTTGCATTTCTCTGATTAGTGATGTTGAGTATTTTTTCATATGCTTCTTGGCCACTTGTATTTCTTGCTTTTGAGGAGGATCCGTTCATGTGTTTTGCCCACTTTTTAATGGGATTTTATTTATTTATTTTTTTTGCTTATAGAATTATTTAAGTTTCTTATATATTCTGAATATTAGACCTTTGTTGGGTGCATAGTTTACAAATAAGGAAAATGTTTTTTAAAACGTGAATATTTCAAAATAATATACAGTGAAAAATTCATTTTCCTCCCACTCCTGCACCCCCACCTTCCCAGTGGAAACTGCTGTTATCCATTACAGTGGGTTGAAGAGTGTCCCCCCAAAAGATGTGTTCAATCCTAAGCCCTGGTACCTGTGAATGTTTCCTTATTGGGAAACAAGGTCTTTATAGGCAGTAATTAAGCTAAGGATCTCATGATGAGATTATCCTGGGTTTAGGGTGGGCCCTGCATCCAGTGACTGGTATTTTAAGAGAGAGGTGTAAGAAAGAGAGAGATTTAATATACAGAGAGACCCAGGGAAGAAGGTCATATAAAGATGGAAGCACAGATTGCAGTGAGGTCAGAGCCTCACCCTTTGCTCTTTGCAAAGCTCCAAGTGGTTTTGTCATTATGTGAACATCATAGAATGCAGTGACACAAAGCTAGAGGGTAGAGCCCCCATTGATGGGCCACCATCCTGGCAGAGGAGTTCATGAACTGTTTGCTGACAGAGGTGACCTGTGGCTCTCCTTCCCATTACCTGTAACTGGAACTGGAGTTGCAGCAGTTCCAGTTTTGGCAGCTTCCTCCTCACAGGCCTCCTGCATGGAAAACAGAGGAAGCTTAAGGATCCTGCCTTGCAGACGCACAGCTGATTTGACGGAAATGACTTGCTCTGCACTGGGTCTTGCAGTCCACAGTCCCTTTCTACCTTGTTTCCCAAGACCTCACTCCTGAGAACCAGGGAGCAAAGACTATGCAACCAGGGGGTCGACAGTAACCTCCCTGCAGTGAGGTCAGAGCCTCACCCTTTGCTCTTTGCAAAGCTCCGAAGTGGTTTTGTCATTATGTGAACATCATAGAATGCAGTGACACAAAGCTAGAGGGTAGAGCCCCCATTGATGGGCCACCATCCTGGCAGAGGAGTTCATGAACTGTTTGCTGACAGAGGTGACCTGTGGCTCTCCTTCCCATTACCTGTAACTGGAACTGGAGTTGCAGCAGTTCCAGTTTTGGCAGCTTCCTCCTCACAGGCCTCCTGCATGGAAAACAGAGGAAGCTTAAGGATCCTGCCTTGCAGACGCACAGCTGATTTGAGGAAAATGACTTGCTCTGCACTGGGTCTTGCAGTCCACAGTCCCTTTCTACCTTGTTTCCCAAGACCTCACTCCTGAGAACCAGGGAGCAAAGACTATGCAACCAGGGGGTCGACAGTAACCTCCCTGCAGTGAGGTCAGAGCCTCACCCTTTGCTCTTTGCAAAGCTCCGAAGTGGTTTTGTCATTATGTGAACATCATAGAATGCAGTGACACAAAGCTAGAGGGTAGAGCCCCCATTGATGGGCCACCATCCTGGCACAGGAGTTCATGAACTGTTTGCTGACAGAGGTGACCTGTGGCTCTCCTTCCCATTACCTGGAACTGGAACTGGAGTTGCAGCAGTTCCAGTTTTGGCAGCTTCCTCCTCACAGGCCTCCTGCATGGAAAACAGAGGAAGCAAACTTTCCCTGCTGCTCCTTTTTGGGACCTTGGCTTCTGCCTACCAGGGGTTCCTACCTGCAGAGGGTGAAGAAGCAGGTTCACCAAGGGACCTGGATGTCCCCAGGCTAAAGAAGGGGGCCATTGTCCAGTGTACAGCGGGTGAGTTTGGAGGTAGGTGAAGGAGGTCCCACAAGCACTGTGGGCTCTATGACCGATGGAACTACATGGGCAGTTCCTTCCCATCCCACATCCTCTACTGTACCCTGTGTGGGGAGAAGCCCCGGCTGGGCATCCTGCCACTTGGCAGGGCTTTTCTCCCTCACTAAATACCCCAGCCCCCCATGAGTTGCCCAAAGCAGCTGTGTCCCCTCCTCTCTCTTGTCACATCAATCCCCCATGGCCTAGCCAGCTAATAGCCAGCCTGCTCGAGCCAGAGGCGCTGGTGGTCAGGGTAAGTTGGAAGCCCCTCAGGACCTCCTTTCTGCCACAAGTGCTTTCTGGCTCAAAACGCATCCCCACTGCTTCTTTTGTCCTTCGTGGCAGAGGAGACAATCACCCTCTCCTCCACTGCCCCTCCCCATGCCAATCTGGTCTCCCCAGGGATCTCCCACCCCCACTATCTCCTTGCACCCACCTACCTCCAAATTCCTCTCATTGTGTTGTTTTTCTCCTTCACCTCGCAAGCATTCTCCAGCCTTCCCCACTCTAACAATGCCTCCCTGCACTTTCACTCTCCCTCAAAACCATCTTCCAGCCCTTGGCTTCCCCTCACAACCCGAATGAGTAGACAGAACTCAGTATTTATGCTTCCTGGTCACCTTCTCCAACCTCAGAAACTTGGAGCCTGCAGCCACCCTCAGTGTGAGTGTAAATTCCAGCAATTTAGCAGTACCAACATTTTGCTTATGCCTACTCTGTTTTTTTGTGGGGGGGCATCTCTTGTGTGTATGTTTTATTAAAAACATATTTACAGGAAAATTTATGTATTATTTAAATTGCTTTAATAATTTGAACTTTTATTTTAGATCAGGGGATACATGTGCTGGTTTGTTACCTTGGCATACTGTGTGATGCTGAGGTTTGGGGTATGATTGATCCTGTCACCCAGTTAGTGAGCCTAGTACCCAATAGGCAGTTTTTCCACCCTTGCCTCCTTTTCTTCTTCCCTCAGCAAGTAGTTCCCAGTGTCTATTGTTCCCTTCTTTACATACATGTGTAACCAGAGTTTAGCTTCCGTTTATCAATGAAAATCTGTGGTATTTGATTTTCTGATCCTGCTTTAATTCGCTTAGGTTAATGGCCTCCAGCTGTATCTATGCAAAGGGTGTGATTTCCATTTTTATGGCTGCATAGTATTCCGTGGTGTATATGTACCACATTTTCTTTATCCAATCCACCAATGATGGGCACCTAGGTTGATTTCGATTCTTTGTGATTGTGAATAGTGCTGCAATAAATATATGAGTGCATGTGTCTTTTTGATGGACAAATCCCAGTAATGGCATAGCTGGGTAAAGTGGAAGATCTGTTCTAAGTCCTTTGGAAAATCTCTAAATTGCTTTGCAGAGTGGCTGAACTAATTTACATTCCCATCAACAGTGTATAAGTGTTTCCTTTTCTCTGCAGTCCTGCCAGCATCTGTTGTTTTTGGACTTTTTAGTAATAGCTTTCAGTCTGGTATTCAGATGGTATCTCATTGTGCTTTTTATTTGCATTTCTCTGATTAGTGATGTTGAGTATTTTTTCGTATGCTTCTTGGCCACTTGTATTTCTTGCTTTTGAGGAGGATCCGTTCATGTGTTTTGCCCACTTTTTAATGGGATTTTATTTATTTATTTTTTTTGCTTATAGAATTATTTAAGTTTCTTATATATTCTGAATATTAGACCTTTGTTGGGTGCATAGTTTACAAATAAGGAAAATGTTTTTTAAAACGTGAATATTTCAAAATAATATACGGTGAAAAATTCATTTTCCTCCCACTCCTGCACCCCCACCTTCCCAGTGGAAACTGCTGTTATCCATTACAGTGGGTTGAAGAGTGTCCCCCCAAAAGATGTGTTCAATCCTAAGCCCTGGTACCTGTGAATGTTTCCTTATTGGGAAACAAGGTCTTTATAGGCAGTAATTAAGCTAAGGATCTCATGATGAGATTATCCTGGGTTTAGGGTGGGCCCTGCATCCAGTGACTGGTATTTTAAGAGAGAGGTGTAAGAAAGAGAGAGATTTAATACACAGAGAGACCCAGGGAAGAAGGTCATATAAAGATGGAAGCACAGATTGCAGTTGTGCTGACACAAGCTCAGGACTGCCAGGAGCCACCAGAAGCTGGAAAAGGCCAGGAAGGTTTCTCTTCTAGAACCACGGCAAGAGTGCAACCTGCTGACCCTTGATTTCAGAAGTCCTGCTTCCAGAATGGCAAGAGAATAAATTATTCTTATTTGAAACCACCAAATAAGTAATTTGTTACAGCAGTAGTAATTTGTTGCAGCAGCCCTAGAAATTTAATATATTCATTTATTGGGTAACTTTCCAGAGATATCCTACTTTAATAAAAATATTTTAAATGCACTTTTCAACCCATTTTAAAAATTCATAAAGTGCTTATGTTATGATTTATTATATATAAATATATATAATATATATAAATAAATATATATGCATTTTTATATATGGACTGGGACAGGGTAACTTAATCTTTTCAGCTCCTGTACTCTCTTAACATCCTAACCCAGCCCTAATCTTGGGATAAACACTACATCAGTGCACAAACACCACTCTCTTATTTTTCTGGGTTCAGACGATTTCATTCTATAGATGTTCCACAATGTTCTTAACCAATATCCTGTTGATTGGTGTGTAGGCTGTTCTCTGTCTTTTGCTATTGCAATCAAAGTTGCAATGACTGTCCTTATTCATGCCTCTTTGCTAATGTGAGTGTGTCTGTTTCATAAATTCCTAAAAGTGGGATTTTCAGAAAAAAGGCACACAAATGCTTTAGGTTACTTCTGTCAACCCACCAGCAATGCCTGAGGAATCTGTCAGAATAGACTGGGTTCTGCTTCTACCACATACACAACCCAAAACCTAACATGACAGAGGTTTATTTCTCTCAAACACAACATGTTCCTTGAGGGCTTTGCTTCATTATATGATTGTCCTCACCCCAGAACCAAACTGATGAAGCAACCAGAACTCACAGGCGGCTTCCATCACTTCCGTTCACATTTTCTCCTCCAAAGCAAGATGCAAGACTGCACCGAATTTCACAGGTGGGAACCTGCAGTAGCACCAAGTGCGCAGAGGAGGAAAAAGGGCGTATCTGTGAATACCACTAGTGACTACCCATTCATGGCCACACCCAGGGCCACACACAAAGTCGACAAACATTTTAATGTTTTCTTATGTGAAGAAATTATCTGCATTTGTCTGTCTTTGAACCGTCTCTTCATTTTTTGAGTCTGGCTGTGGGTTTTCTGTTTGGTGATTTGTAGTAGGTTTTAACATAAAGTACCAACATTAGCCTGTCATCTCTTACGTGTGCTGCAGGACATTTTTGTCAGTTTGTTGACCGTTCTTTGATTTTGTGATTTTTTAATAGAAAGTATTAATTTTCATGGAGTCACATTCATCAGTCATTGATGACTTCTGGGTTTGGGGCTGTGCTTAGAAAGCTGCACGTGAGTCCCTGCTTGGGATTTCCTTCAGCCGCGGCGTCCAGCAATGTTCCGAGTGATGGTTGCTTCATCAGTCTGGTTCTGGGGTGAGGACAATCGTGTCCTCCCCCTAATAAATCATACAAACATTCTCCCTGTTTGACTTTTTTTGACAGCTTGGCTTCAGTTGGAATGTATTTTTATACAAGGAGTGAGGCTATTTTTTCCAGATGGCTGCCCTATGTCTCCAACAGCGTTCCTTCAATAACCCACCTTTTCTCCGCAATTAGAAACCACATCTCAGTCACTAAATTCTCTTAAGGCTTTGCATCTATTTCTGGATCTTGGTTTTGTTCCTTTAATATCTCTAGTCAGTACCAAACTGTGAAAATGTGCAAACATATTGGCCTAGCAATTGCATTTCTTAGGAATTTATCACAAGGAAATAATTAGGCAAGAGGATAAAGAGGTGCCAATGCTATAAAATGCATAAAATTGAGATCAACAGAAGTGTGTCGAGGCCCTAATATAACCTAGCAGGGCATCCAGTGATGTTCACCCACTACCCAAAGTCATGCTGGGACAAGGGCCCAGGATAGGTGAGGAGCACAGAACAGGGACATCATTCATAAGAAATTGTGCTGTAGAATGGGTGCTCTAAGCTCTTAAAACAGCCTCTGCCTCAGGAAAGACTGTCCAGGGCACAAGAAGCTCACACACAGGGTGGGATGACAAGTTTGCATCTGGCCTCACTGCTGTGAGCCCTGGGGGCCTCTGCCCTTTTGGCCACGTTGTCTCCTGCCTCTTAGGGTGGTGAGATTCTGGGCTCTGATTGCAGCAGGTGGACTCACTTAGCTCTCCTTCCCTTTTAGCATTACTGTCTTCTGTAATAAACCGCTCACTTTGATCTTGCAGGCTGACAAATGCTTTGATTTGCCCTCTCTGTATTATTCCAGTGGTTCATCAGTCCAAATATCCACAATGGAAGGAGAGATTTCAGTTTCTTCATAGAGTGGAATATTTCACAGGTATTAAAACAAATAAAATAAATGCTTATTTATTGATATGCAAAGATGTCCCACATCAGTAACTTTTAAACACATGTTATAATCCCACATCAATTAACTGGTTACATATCTATATATAATGTTTGCCTCTGCTTAGACAAAACAAATCTAAGCTCTAGACCCCAAATGGAATTACAAGGGAGTCTTGATGTCTGTTTTCTGCAGTTCTGTCAAGTTTGAAATTGTGAAATAAACATAGCACCTTCCGGTAGTCACTCAGAATTCCTCCTCTCTGTCCACAAAGCATTGTCGCCCTCCCTGTCCCATTTGCCCCAGCCCCAAGGAGACTGCTGAGCTGGGACCATCATCTCTTGTTAATAGACAAAGACACTGAGGACCACAGAGGGGAAGCACCTTGTTGACATCACACAGCTCTGAGTCAAAGTGGACTTGGACTCCCTCACTAGCTGTTTTCTAAAGTCCAGGGAGCCCTGGAGGCCCAGGAATGTCAGGGCTGGAGCCCAGAGCTTTCTGTCCTGAAGTCGGGGAGGTGGGGCTACAGCTCATGGCTTGAGTGCATTTCTTCTTAGCGTTCTTTTCCTATAGAATTATAAATCTTTTATAATAAATGTATTTTTTTAACTAACTGTGCCATAATGTTATAATTGTTATGTCACTGGGCTAGGCAGTAGGCGTCTTTCGGCTCCATTATAGTTTCATGGGTCCACCATTGCACATGTGGTCTGGGTTGACTGAAACATCATTTTGTGGCACATGACTGTCCTTATGTGGGAGAGAAGGGTGATGACCTGCAAGAGGGAGGCAATGAGAAGCAAGGAGGACCTACCCTGTTCAGACCCAGGGACGGGCTGCAGCAGAGGACGGCAAGGCAGCAGTGTTCTCAGAGGATCGGGCCTCTTACTCACAGCAAGGAAGAAAAGGAAGAGTTCCCTGAGGCTGCTGAAAACCAGGGGGCTGCGGGTGCTGGAGCAGGATTTTGAGTACATGCAAAAGGGTTTCAGCAAGGGAAGGAGGGAGGAAGTACCTGGGGAGCAAGGGTCAGCCCAAGAGAACCAGGTCTCTCCCAGGAAGTTTCCGGCCACTCAGAAGTAGTAGTCATGCCCAGTTAGGCCCACAAAAGGCATCCAGTGCCCAGCGTGAGAACCTGGCCTGCCTGTTGCCCAGGGCTGACAGAGTCCAGCCATTGCTGGCATCTGCTCTAGCCCCTAGAATGGATCGGCCTGGCCCAGCCCTGCAGAGCCCGCACTGAAGCAGGTAAAAACACAGGCACCTGTGATAAGAGGCAGGCAGAGGCAAGTCACATAGTAGGGGCAGACCAGGTGCTGCAGGAGCCCAGTCAGATGGGCACTGAATCCAGTCAGGCTTTCTGGAAGAGGTGACTCACGATTTGTGTTCCAGTTGTAATGGTGGCACATCCAGGAAGCAGCATGTGGTCCAGCTGGGCACATTGGGATGTGAAGGCTGTTTTTGTTGTTGTTGTTGTTGCTTATTTGTTTTAGTTTTAGTTTTTTTTTTTTAGACGGAGTCTCACTCTGTCCCCAGGCTGGAGTGCAGTGGCGTGATCTCGGCTCACTGGAGGAGGCTGGTTCTTAACGAATCTCGAGGCCAAGGCAAGCATCATGACCAGGGTCCAGCCTCAGTAATGCATTCACCCCTTCTCCCTGGGGCACTGCTCCAGGCCCACCATCACTCACTCCTCCCCTGCCCTCTCTCCCAGGAAGCCCCTCACCTGTCACTTCATGAAGAATATGGAAGTCAAGCAGGTCTTCTTCAGGCAGCCCTCTCCACCTGTGCACCTCCTTGTTCCCTGCCAGCTTCAAAGGAACTGACATCCAGAGGGACCCTCCCCAGTTGCCCCGCGTTTCCCCCAGCCTCTTCCAGGAACTGTCCTCTGGCATCTCTCTGTCTTGGTCTCCCTGTCACTCTTGTGCACACCAAGGCTGCTCTCCCTTTTCCTGTAAGTCACTGAATCTACTCAGATATCTTCTGCTTCCCGAAATTTAAATTACAAACCAAAACGGAAAAAGCTCCCTCCACGATCTTACACATTGTAGACACTTGGCTACAGCAGTGAATGAGATAGACGAAGTCCCTTTCCTCATGTAGCCCTCACGCTAGTAGAGTGAAACAGGTAATAAATGAACTCATCAAACGTTCACCACGTGAGTTGGTGATGTGAGCATAGTGCTTCATGCCTGTAATCCTAGGGTTTTGGGAGGCTGAGATGGGAGGATAGTTGAGGTCAGGACCTTGAGACCAGTCTGGGCAACATAGTGAGATCTTGTATTTAAAATAAATAATAAAATAAAAAAGAGCACCAGGGAAAAAGGAAAAGTGAAGGAGGATAGAATGTGTCAGTGCGGAAGGGAAACTGTAGGGCCACATTTTAGACAGGGTGGCCCATGAGGGTACAGCTCTGACCACTGTTCCTCTGGCCCATTCCACATCTATCCCTATCCCAACCCTGCACAGTGCTTGGGCCAAAACCTCCTCAGTCCTGTTTGTATTTCTTCAAGAGTAATCCAGGGATCACCTGTATGAGAACTGTGGGGTGAGGTCGCAGCCCCTGCCTGCGAGAAGTGCAGATTAACTGGACCCAGGAATTTCACAAGATCTCCGGGGGATTCTGAGACTGCCCCAAATATGGGAACTGCAGATTTTCTCCTGTAAAGGGAGCACCGTCTCAAGGTGTCCAGGTCACCCAGCTCTACCCTGCAGCCACCAGACCAGTCTGAGCCTTGGAGAATGCTGCCCTTTCCTCCTGGAATGCCCTTCCCAGCGTTCCTTGCCTGGTAACACTGACACATCCCTCAAGACCCAACTCAAGGGCCACCTCCTCCTGACATCAGTCCCTGATCTTTCTCCTGTGTTTCCACTGTCCTCTTTGCCAAGTGATGTTGACATTTCTATGGGACCATCTCTCTCTCTAGACCAGAAATGCCCACAGTTGAGGCCCCCTGTAGTGCAATATGTGTCAGTCTTGGGGGAGTGGATTTGGAGCCCAACCTCCATTTAGGAAAATCCATCTGATGGACATGGTGGGTTCCAGCCCAGCCACAGGGGACAGTGAGGGGTGGTGTGACAGTGAGCACAGGCTCCGGGTGGTGGTGACAGTGGCTGTCATGGAGAGGAAAGGAATGGAAAGGGGGCCTTGTGGGAGCAGAAAGATAGGCCTTGGCTGCAGATGGGCCAGAACCCCAGCAGGAATCCAGAACACACATCCTAATCCCAGGTTGGCTAAAAATCAACAGTGGAACCCTGGGGAATGACTTGCCCCTTTCTGAGCCTCAGTTTCCTCATCAGTGAAATGGTGACAATAATTCCAACTTCACCAAGGAGATGGAAGGCTCAATGAGATGACGGATCTGAAAATGGTTTATGTTCCATGGCACAAAGGAGAGGGATTCCTGACACGTGACAAACATGAAGAGAGAGGACGGGTGGGGTCTGTAAATGCCCAGATGGCAGCCCCACCCCTCCACACACACAAACACCCACCATATCACCCACACTGGTGATTTTCCCAGGAGGGCCACAGGCCTGGAATTAGCACTGCCAGGTGGGCAGGCAGGACTGCTGTCCCATTGCAGGGGTGAGGAAATGGGCTGTGGATGGTCCCACAAGTGATAAGGGGTAGGGTCTGGCTTCCCACGGCAGGCAGGGAAGATTGAAGTTGCTCTCTGGGAAGAGGAAGGGAGGCATTGACTGGCACTCTGTGATTTACATGAGAAGCCCAGGCTTAGGCAGGTGACTTGAGCTTCCAGATGTAGAAGGTGAAGGAGGCAGAGGAGACCGAGGGCAGGAGGAAGAAGGAAAGGAAGAGAGCAGCAAACTGGAGTCACTATAGGACACTAGCTGCTCCAGGCTGGTCTGTCCCATTCTAAGAGAAAAGGAAAAGTGGGAGAGGGGATCACAGATCACGTCCAGATTCGTCACTGGCATGGGTGCTGCTATGGAAACATCGCTGATGGTCCAGGTTTGTGGTGGGAGAGATTGCAACACTCTGCTTGCTGGGAATCTGTGTTTACAGCCAACACAGGTGCTGACTGAGACAGCCCCACCTGAAGACCCCAGAGCTGCCCCAGCTTGCCAGGCTTCCCCTCCTCCTGTTATCACCCCATGCTGCTGAGAACCTGCCTGGCAGGCTGCCCAGCCAAGGCCGGGGCCTAATCTCCGGTGAAACTGACATGTCCTTGTGAGGGCTGAGGAACATCCTCTCTCCCCGCAGAGCCTCACTCAGGTTCTCATCTACTTCCCTGGGGTCTGCCCCACCTCCCTCAGGAGTTTGGAACCACATACTGTTCTGGAGGGGACCTGTCACTGCTGCCGCACCCATCCTCCAGGGTACCCACAAGTGTTCGTCTCCATTGTGGCTAATTAACTTATCATATGGTAATGAATTACCTTCTGTGGGCCCAATATTTTATTTTTAGAAAATAAAATTAGTACCATTGTTTATTTTGTGAATGTACAGAAATATTTGTCTGATTATTATTTACACGCCCTTTGGGAAAACTTTATAAAATTAAAAAAAGAAGGAGCATCCTACCACCCAGAGATCATCACTTTAATTTTTTTATTCATAGTTGCACATACAGGTATATTTGGGATCATCCTTTGTATGTGTTGGGAGTGTATTAATCTGAAAGTTCAATCACCTAAACAAATACAGGTTCATTTTTCTTCCATAGTTAGAGTATCCGTGGTTCCCGGGTGTGGTTCACTGGTTCAACAATGTTAGGCCCGGCATCTTTGTGAGTCTACTGGAATTTTGCTCACGGCTGTAAGACGGCTACTGCAGCTCCAACCACCACATGTGTTTTCAAGGCCAGCAAAAGCAGTCACTTCTGCATTTGTATTAGGAAAGCAAGAACTTCAGAGGTGACCCCCCAGAGGATTTTTCTTTACATCTGAAAATCTGTGTTTAGATTGGCCAGAACCTGATCTCATGACCATCCCTAGCAGCAGAGAATAGCATTGTCATGATTGACTTTGGATCAATCATAATTTACTGACTGAGAGTGCACATGTGGTCACCCAAAGAAGATCCAGAGAGGAGGGAATTAGCAGTGTGTAGTACAGTATGCATGCTGTTTTATAATCTGCTCTTTCTCTTAATTGCGTATTTCAAACATCTTTCATACTAAGAAATATAGACTCAGTCATTCATCTAACAACAAACTATTGAGAGTGTAGAGTGTACGGTATTCTAGGAACTTAACTTGGCATGGAGGACACAATAATGAACATAGTATACTCCTGGCCTCCATGGAGCTTAGCGTCTAATGAGGGATACAGAAATTCATCAAAGACATTCACAAAGAAATATAAAATTATGATAGTAATTTGTGCTGAAAAAGAGGGAGGTGTGTGGTGTGTGAGAGCAGTCACAGGAGATTTGACTCAATCAGGAGGGTCAGTGTTCTGAATGGCCATAAGCCAGCCCCTTGCCTAGCTGCAGCACACTTATTTAGCCAATCTCTTATTGCTGGACATTTAGATTCTTTCTGCATCTTACCTATCATCATCAATGCAACAGTAAATACCTTCTCTAAGTACAGCTTGGCACAGTTGTCTGATTTTTCCTCAGGATAAATTCCTAGGATAAAGCCAGGCACCATGGTTCATGCCTGTAATCACAGCTACTCAGGAGGCCATGGTGGGAGGATCACTCGTGGCCAGTAGTTCGTGGCCAGCCTGGGCAACATAGGGATGTATTGACTTAAAAAAAATCCTAGAATAAATAGAATAAATGAACAATTCTTAAATGTGGAATTGCCAAATCAAGGGGTGTCTCCCTGTGAAGGCACTCACACACAGTGCCGTGTGGCCCTCTCAAAAGCTGCTGCCATTCCTATCCCCACCAGCAGTGTAAGGAACAGCCCTATTCTTCCACATTCTGCCACCACCACCTATGGTTATCTTTATTATATCATCTTTACAAAATGCGGCTAGTGTTATGGGTGAAACACTGTTTCTTGTTGTTTTAATTCGCACTCCTCTCATTATTCCTGAGGCTGATCATGTATTCGTTTGTTTCTTTTATCTTTCCATTCGATGAACCCCTTTTCTTTTCCTGTTGGATTTTTAGCTTTCTTTCTCCATCCCATTAAAAGCTGTAACTTCTGTCTGACAGACATGCAGCTGCCCATTCTTTGGGAAATTCTGAGTGTTATAAAATCTTTCTGTGGAAACTGGAGCTGTGTTCTTTTCCATTCAACCCACTGGGCCTTCCCCTCAGCTCCAGGCAGTCCAAACTCCACCTACCCAGTCATCTGGGCACCTTCCTCGCCTGTCCTAAGCCCTGTTCACATCTACCTTGGACCAATCCTGGGACATGGTAGTTTTACTTGAAGCTCATAGCCTTTCCCCAAGCTGTTCCCTCTCCCTGTTCTTCACTAGTGAATGCTTCAGGACATAGCCAGGTGTCAGGCACCTCTTTGAGAAGCTCCTGCTTACTCCCCAGCTAGGGTCAGAGCTCCGCTGTGCTTCCCTGAATGCAGCACTGACTACGCTGACCTGTTAGTGTTCATTCTGCAGTTACCCAGGGGAGTGGAGGACAGGGTCAGAGAGGGACACCGCAGCTTTAACGTGTGGCTCCTTGAATTCCTATGGAGCTCAGATTGTTCTGATGGGCACGTAGGATATACTGATAGTTCTTGAGCAGAAGACTAACATTATAAAAAGAAATGCTCAGGGCATATCCTGATGAATAGATGCAAAAAGGAATGGGGAATGTATTGATGGCAAGAAGGCTGGAAGCCTGGCTTGAGCCCTGTGGCAGGAATTCACATCCCCACCTGCACTATGAAAGGTCTTTCTGCCCCTGGCACCAGGTGTCTCAACAGGCAAGGGCCAGATGTACCTCATTACCCAGTGGCCAGCACAGCAGGTGGAAGTAAGCAGGAGAATGGAGAGTGTCAGTAGCTAGAATAAATGAACACACAAGCAAGCACATGAATGAGTAAAATCTTCCCCTCCCTGCACCAAGACTTGCTTATCAGGCCTCCAAAGCCTGTTCTTGCCCACCTGCCACCAATCTAGGTCTGCTCTTCTCTGGGATGTGCAGGACACTGAAAACTTGAACCACCTGCAGAATCACCAGTGAGCTCATTATCTGACCTGAGCACTTCCTGGGTCACTTGGGCCCTAACTTGCCCTTCCCCTGGGCTGACTCTAAACTCAGCATGCCTTGTCCAGGGCTCTGGAATCTCAGAGGGAGGCCTCTGCCACAGGGTTCCCTGCCCTGCTCTGCAGGGTTTGTGGTCAGCAGTGAGAACTCCAGAACACCGGCTCCACAAATTTCCATCGTGACCCTAATTCACCCAGTGTCAGGGGCAGAAAGACCTTTTATAGGGAAGGTGGGGATGTGAATTCCTGCCATAGAGCCCGTGCCAGCCTTCCAGCCTTCTTGCCTTCAACATGTTCCCCATTCCCTTTTGTGTCTATTCACCAGGATATGCCCTGAGCATTTCTTTTTTGACAGGTGCAGAGATTGAAGTCCCTGGGGGTGAGATGAGTGGCCCAAGGCAGCAGGACCTGTGAATAGAAGAGTTAAGAGTCCAGCAGGACCCCAGTCAGTCACTGGGGGGGCCCCTGTCATGTGGGGATCACCGAGGTGCAGGCATCCAGATAAACACCGGGTTGAGGAACTCAAGGCACTCCGTCCTGACTTCTGGGGCACCTCCTGGGACACAATATGGTAAAGGTTGTGCAACATGTATGAGGTTCGGCATGTGCATGAAGCAAAGAGAGATAGATTGGGGTGGGAGTCCAGGGACAGAGTCACAGTTGGGACCCTTGAGAAGGCAGATGGAGTTTTTCTGCCAGGGCAGGAGAAGCCTCCTGGGCACCCAGGCTGCATTGTGCAAAGGCATAGAGGCAAGCTCCCTCTGACAGAGCTGGAGGGGAAGCTCTAAGTGTTGCACACAGACTGTTTACACTGCATCCTTCTCCCTGGACTTGCTCTGCCCACAGCACCTCCATCCTTCCAGTTAGCTATCCAGGCCACCACCCTCACCCTCTCACACTCACATCCTGTGGACCCCACATTTAAGAAACAAGAATTCAACTACTTCTCATCTCCCATGGCTGCTCATCACCTGAACTGAATCCCCATCCTCTCTCTCCCCCTCCCTGGTCTCTGCTTCCATCCTTGACTCCTGACGTCTCATTGCAACTCAATACTAGGTCAGATCATGTCACACTTCTGCGCTGGTGCAAGAACTATGCGGTTCCTTCAGTTTAGTGTCCACCAGGATTTGATATTTCCAAGGCATGTCTCTCACTCCTTTGTTCTCATTTTACCTTCACACAGGAAAACACTTTTTCTTCTTGAAGTGTACTCTTACGTAACTACTATTGGTAATCAAATCTCTGTTATTACTTTTGAAATTATTTTTATTGTACTTACCACCTAAAGATATTTAGCCATATATTCAATGCTAGCTTGAATAATAATTTTTCTAAGCATGCTTTCTGAATTTTTAAAATTTAAGATGACATTGGATGATTTTATTACGTACAGCATGATGTTTTGAACATTCCATATACAGATTGTTCAATGGTTAAATCTAAATCTAGCTAACAAATGCATTATCTAACATAGTTATCATTTTTGTTGTGAGAACACTTATCCACTCTCGTTGCAATTTTCTAGAATGCAATGTATCATCAGTAACTATAGCCACCTTACTAGACAATAGATTTCTTGAAATTTATTTTATCTATCTAATGGTAATTATGTGTCCTCTGACCAACATCTCCACATTCTGTTCCCCTCTCTAACCACTCCAACCTCTGGTAACTGCCATTCTGCTCTCTACTTCTATGAGACCTACTTGTTTGGATCCCTCATATGCATGAGGTAATGCAGTATTTTTCTTTCTGTGCCTGGCTTATTTCACTTAATATAATATCCTCCAGGATCATCTATGTTGACAGTAATGACAGCATTTTATCCTGTTGTATGTGTTTATGTATGTATGTATGTACATACATGTATGTATACAAGCATATGTAGACATACCATTCTTCAAATATGTTATTTTGCATTTATTTTTATTAAAATCATATTTCTCCCTTATCTAAATACTGATAAAAATATGAATTCTTTTCAGTCCTTCCTCTTAATAAAAGCCAAAGTTAAAGGGCAGTTTCCCCATTTTTTAATGATTCTTTTTTCTTGCTGAGTTTTTTGAGTTCCCTGCAGAGTCTGCATATTACTGCTTAATTGTAAGTATAGTTTGGATTTTTTTTCCT
Organism: Cercopithecus mona; assembly: GCA_014849445.1. Taxonomy (NCBI): domain Eukaryota; kingdom Metazoa; phylum Chordata; class Mammalia; order Primates; family Cercopithecidae; genus Cercopithecus; species Cercopithecus mona. Next base: position 43,351 of record JABBCR010000083.1, on the reverse strand, counting down.
ATTCTGTATAATGTCTGTTTCCTCTGTGGTTTATTGTGAGTTTTTACCAGGGTTTTCTTCTAGAATTTTATGATTTCAGGTCTTAGATTTAGTCTCTAATCCACCAGAGTTAATCTTTGGATATGGTGAGTTTCATTCTTCTACATGTGGCCACCCAATTTCGCCAACACCACTTATTATGTATGTGTATGTTTTTGTCTGATTTGTCAAGGGTTGTTATTGTTTGTATTTCTAGATTCTCTATTTTGTACCATAGAATGATGTGTTTATTTTTATACCAGCAAAATGCTGTTTTGGTTACTGTATCTTTGTAGTATAAATTGAAATCAAAGGAAAAATAAAGGAATGTTTTTGTCTTTCCTTCATTTTGAAGGAGGGTTTTAGCAAATATAAGTGTCCTTAAATAGAAGTTTTTCTTTCAATATTTTGAATATATTATCCCACTCTGCCCTGGCCTGAAAGGTTTCTTCTGAGAGTTGCGCTAATAGTTATGTGATGAGTTGATTTTCTGTTGCTGCTTTTAAAATTCACTTTTTGTCTTTGATTTTTGACTATGTTATTAGAATATATCTTGGTGTAAGGCTCTTCATGTTCAACCTACTTAATGACTCTTGAACTTCATGAAACTGGATGTCCACCTCCCACCTCAAATTCAGTCTGTAGTTCTCAAAGTAGGCTTTCTATTCCTGCCTCTATTTCATCTCTTGTTTCCACACAATGCATATATTGCTTTATTTGATAATGTTTCATAAGCCTCATAGATTTTTTTAATCTTTATCTTTTGCTATTTTTTTGTTTTTTTTGCACCTCTGACTGGATAATTTCAAGATACCTGTTTGCAACTTTGCTATTTCTTCTTCATGACTGAATCTGCTGTTAAAGCACTCTATTAAATTTTTCAGTTTAGTCATTATATTCTTCAGCATTAACATTTGTGTTTATTTTTATGGTTTCTATTTATTTGTGTAACTTCTGATTTTCTTTATGTATTGCTTTCCTAATTTTGTTTAGTTGTCTATGTGTGCTCTCATATAGTTCACTGAGCTTATTGTCTAAAATAATTGCTTCCAATTTTTAAAGGCACTTTGTCAATTCCTATTTCTTTAGGGTCCATTATTGAAGCTTTATTGGTTTATTTAAATCGTGTCATGTTTTCCTGATTCTTCATGATTCTTGTGTCCTTGTGCTGGTATACATATTTTTGAGAAGGTGGTCACTTTTTCTAGTCTTTACAGGTTGGCTTCAGCAGGAAAAGTCCTTCACCATTAAGTGTGGCCTGGTGTTCTTGTTCAGTCAGGTGGTTGAGCCTGTTGATGGATTTGGATGACTGACTGTGCTTCATGGTCAGAAATGTCTGCTGGTTTTACTCCCCTTGATTTGGTAGCTTTGTTGGGTGAGGCCACTTGAAGCATTGTGTGGCTCACTGAGATATGCATGCACCAGTCACTGAGTGTTTCACCCCCTTTCTTTGGTCCTAGTTATCTTCAAGTGGTCTAAGTATTAAAATTCTTCCAGTGTTCACTTTGAGGCAAAGCAGAAGTGTGCCCATCAGGAAGTACTCCCCAAGTAGATGTTGAATATCCACTTTGATCTACTTTTCTCCCAGTGGAAAAATAATGGGCTGAGGGTATCCTTCTCAGTACAGTATTGTTCTGGATATGGAAATGGTAAAGTAAACAAAGTAAAATCATTCCTCTTATCCTCTTTAACGAGTCTGTGTTTGCTTTTGAGCTCTTTTTGGGTGCTGCAATCTCACACTGGTAATTGGAGTTCTCACAAAAGCATTCTTTCCTGTAGGTAGTTGCCAAATAGATGTTTCTTTGAGGGAATCAGGGCTATGAACCTACTATTCCACCATCTTACCAGACTCCCTCTACCCCCAACCCCTTCCATCTCTCAATCTCTCAATAATTTGTAAAATAGGAAAATCCAAACATGTCTAGAAATCATTACTAAAACTAATAGATGAGTTGAGTGAAGCCACAGTATATAAGCCAAATGTATAAAACATCAATGTGTATTTTTATAGACCGGCAATGAAAATCGAATGTTACCCTGAAAAACCTCAAGAAAGTACTGAGGAAAACTACAGAATACCCAAATATAGAGCCATCATGTTCACATATCAGAGTATTCAATATAATTAATATGTAAATTTTCCCCAATTAATATACAGCATCAACACAATTCAGTAAAATTTCAGCAAAGAGCTTTGTAAAACTTGATGAGCCAACTTTTAAAGTAGTTTGAAAATATAAAGAATCTAAATTAGTGAAAACAATAATGAAAAACAGTCACATTTAGAGACATATTATCTGAAATAAATACTATAAAGCTACAGTATTTACAACAGTGTGTTATTACCTAAGGAAATAATTATAAATAATTGTAATAATATAGAAATCTCAGGCATATATATACACACACACATATATAAACACATGCATACATATGTGTGTATGTAGATGTATATATTTACACATGTACATAATTTATCAAGGAATGTATGAAGACAATTCAAAGGGAAGAATGGATACTTACATAAATACTCTTGGAGAGATTGAATACCCATACGTAAATTATATGAATACTAATTCATCAAAGTACATCTAAAAAGTTAACTTCAAATGAATTTGAGATCTAAGTGGAATAGACACAATTACATATTTTGTATGAAAAAAGCATAGGAGAAATTTATTGTGATTCTGAGATAGGAAATTGTTTCTTAGATAGGATACACATGCAGAAAACATAAAATAAAATGTATAAATCTAGTCTTCATAAGACACTGCTATAAATAAATTGACAGCCATAGCCTGAGAGAAATATTGAAATACATATATTTGATAAATGTTGGTATTCAGATTTGTATATACATAATTCCTACAACTCAGTAAAAAGAAGGCAAATGACCTGACAAACACTAATGTGCAAGGTCCATTAGCTGCTGACGCATAAACACATTGTGGTGTGCCCTATGATGGACTATTTCTTGACAAATAACAAGTAAGAAATTACTGATATGTACAACTTGGATGATTCCAAAGGAATTATTATGAGTTAACACAGTAAGACAGAAAAGACCACATAAATGTTAACATCAAAATTAAGTAAAATTTTTCAAAAGGCAAATATAGTAACTGAAATAGAATAATTTTGTCACGTCACAGCATCATGTACAAGGAGAGAATTTCATGAAAAGGACCAGACTGAACTTTTCATGGTGATGGAAATGCTCTACTTCATTTTTGTGGCAGTGATTATACAGTCACATGTAACATATTTTGAAATAATAATGTGTAAAATTTTACAAATTATTCATTTACATTTGATGAATTTTAAATAATGCAAATTGAACCTCAACAAAATTATTTCAAATTATGCTATGGAAGAATGTGTGGGGCAGTTGGAGCATGCTCAAAACATAGTCAATGTCTGCAATCATTTAGAAAAACCTGTATTTAAGTATTAATTTAAGCCAAACAAATGCTCTCCCTGTGACTAAGCAATGTTCCTTTAAACAGATATACCATAGAAATGCATACTTATAATCATAGCAGCTTTATTTATAATGGCTAAAACAAGGAATGTAACCAAACATTTGTCAAAAGTAGAATGAATAAATTATAATATAGTTAGGAAGCTTTTTTTTGTCTAAATATACATAGCCACACAATTCGTTCCTGCATATCTTTTATATTTTTACTGAAATGTTCCCCTCCCAGTGGAGCATTGCCTGTCCACGCTATCTACAACCACCCCTGCCTACTGATACACTTTATCCATTACTATTTATAACAACTGTAAATGCTATACAGTCTTCTTTATATCTGGACTATATTCACCATGAAGGATGTAGACAGACTCCATGAGTGCAGAAGTGTTTCTATGATACCACAGAATTATTATTCCTGGAGGCTAGAACAATGCCTGACACATAACACAACCTGAAAAGATCTGTTGAATAGATGAACCAATGAAAGAAAAGAACCTGACACCCCTGTGTCTCATACATGACTTAGATCACAAGGGTAATGGAATGAACCAAGGGATCTTAGCTAAACAGTCTCTCCAGTTGAAATGAATGGACACAGTCAAGGCACAAGCTGGCAACATCAACTAAAACTCTTCATTGTCTGGGAGCCATGTCACCTCTTACTCCAGAAAATGGCTCCCACCAAAGAGCAACGCTCAGAAAGCACACGTACGTTATCAAGAACAAAAGGATCTTCGAAACAAAGCTGGTGTATGTGTCCTTCAGATTGTCCTTTGATCCACTCCAGAACAGGCAACAAGTTTCGAGGGTGGTGATGTTCTAAAAATGCTGGTGTCAACTGACACACTGGGTTTTGGGACATTATGATGAAAACCAGTAGCTTGAAAGTAGAAGACCATGCCACTTTAGAAACATCAAACCACATGTCCCAAGTAAGGAGAGAAGGAGCAAGAACATCATAAAATGTGAAGAAGGGAAAAAAGCCCTCTGTGAACTCATATAAGACAACCAAGGATGTCTTGAACAAGAGGGACAATTTAGGCAGGCAGAAATGATGTTTCATCTACACTATAATTTGTGGTTGAGTCTTTTCTTTCTGTTCTTCATCATGTGTGGAACACTATGTACCTCAACCTGAGGCAGACAAAGAAAATGTGGATAACCAGTAGAAAAGTTTTGTATACAACTGTTTCCACTGCGGTATTTCCCAAAAATGAAATTAGAAAAAACTTCCCCCTTCCTCACACTGCAAGACAGATCTTTCCCTGTCTTTCTACGGGGCATAATAATGACAGTTCAGGAAGGGGATTAATTACATACTTTTCTAATAACCATGTCTGAACCAATGAGTAATCCATTGGCAGTTTCTTCACACACCACACTGGATCACCTAAAGATCATGTAGGTAAAGTCTCTGGTTTCTTAAATTTGGAAATACTCAAATTTTAAAAATCTCATAAAGACACAGTGAAGGAATCACTTTTGGTCTAGATCTGGGATGCTGGGAAGTCCCTGATTTTAGCCACCCAATATATGCTCAGTCATACTTCTGGTGGCTTGTTATTGCTGAGAAATATTCCATCCTATGAGCATGCCACGATGTGTTTATCATCAGCAGCTGATGCACCTGCCCTTATTGTCAGGTCATTTGTCTTCTTTTAACTGAGATGTATTCATTTCATAGATTATTATAATAGTTTAGGATATTATTTAATGTAATGATTGTTGAAAACATCAGTTAATCCCATAAGAATCTACTTGCATATCTTTCTAAGAATGAAATTACATATAGATTCTTATTTTTTACACTACAAGCTACAGGGTGGATCTATTAAAAACTGTATTATTGATGATACAACATATAACTCTATTATCAAATTAGTCTTAATAGTATTTACTGACATAAAAATGAGGAAATTGTTGCTTGCACTCTGAAGTAACTTACAGTGCCATTGTCCCTCTCTGTATTAGATACGTATGGTTTTAAATGATGGCAAAGGTATAATAAATGAAATACAGAATACTTGAAAAAGGCAAGATGTAGAATAATATGAGAAAACAAATAGTGAGGTTATAACATTTTTTGGCACAAGGTCAGATTTTTATTTATAATTTTAGCATTTATTGTAGACAGAACTTGTGTTACATATTGTAGAAGACAGGAGAGTAAATAAAATAAGCACCTCTTTTCATAGAATATTATAACATATCAAAGGACACATAGAGGGGAATGTCAGACACTGGGGCCTATCGGGGGTGGAGGGTGGGAGGAAGGAGAAGATCAGGGAAAATAACTAATGGGTCCTAGGCTTAATTCCTGGGTGACAAAACAATCTGTACAACAAACCACCACGACACAGGTTTACCTATGTAACAAACCTGAACATGTACCCCTGAACTTACAAGTTTAAACAAAACAAAACAAGTGGATTAATGTCCCAAGAAAAGCATGTTAATTTGACCCAGGGGCTCATATGCTGTTCAGTGTGCCTTCAACATGAGTGGTTAATTTATAAAATAGTTTACTTTATTTCTCAAAATCAGCCCTTACACTCTCATGCGCCCACTCTTCTGTAATGGTGCCTGGGAACTGAGGAGCTGAAGTTTTAATTTCTGGCCCTGTGTCTCACGAATGCACTTTATTTTGGTTGGCATCTTCTACCAGGTCTGAAGGTGAGGACATAACTACTGTCAGTATTTAATATTTAGCAGAACCTTATGTTATTTTTAGGCCCATGAGTCAAAGCCCTGTAACTTAATGGCACAAGTACTTTGAAAGAACACGTAGAAAATTTCACAGATGTAATAACCTTAATTATTTAAAGAAGTTTTTTTTTTTTAAATGACGTATGAAGCTTTTCAAAAATCTTTGTAGCTATCTTATTTAAGAATTAAATGGGAGGCAAGTTAGCCTGACACAATTCCCAGCTTGACTTTTCCCTTGGCTGTGACTTTGGTGTCCCAAGATTTATTTTCCTTTCACAGAAAGAAGCACCGACACCCACTTTGATAGGGCTGGATCTTGAAAATATGATGTGGCGAGAGCAAAGCCAGGCCTTAAAGGCCACATAGAGTGTGATTCAATTTATGTCAAATGTCCAGAATGGGCAGATCCACAGAGAGTGTGGAGCCAGGGGCTGAGGGATGGGACACTCAGTGGTGACCAGGGGCGGATGGATGGGAGGGATGCGGGTGATAATGAAAGAATATAGGATTTTATTTTTTGAGATGATGAAAATGTTCTAAAACTGTGGTTATGGCTGCACATATCTGTGAATTTGCTAAGAAAATATTGAATTTTAACTTTCAAGTGGGTTAGCTGTACTGTATGTGAATCATAGGTCATTAAAGCTGTTTTTAGGCTGAGCTCTCAGGAAAGACCCTGTGGGCAGCCCCAGCCTCCTGGCTGCTGAAGCCCCACAGAGTGAAACCCATCCTCAGCTCCTGCCCATCAGTCTCCTGTGCTGGTTCCCAGGTGCCTTCTTTAATTTTTTTCCACACATATTGTCTGCTAGGCTTGCCAGATAAAATACAGGATGCCCATTTGTTTCTGAATTTCACACCAACAGTGATTAAATTGTTAGGGTGTATATGTCCTAAATATTGCATGGGACATACTAAGACCCGAACATTCTTTGTTCATCTGAATTCAAATTTAACTGGACCCCCTGGATTTTAAATGCTCTATAGGGCCTCCTTGCGTGGACCCCAGGTGGCACGCTACCAAGGCCCCAGTCTCAGAGATTGCAGGACTCCAGAGGGAAGTGGGGGAAGGAACTGGGCTGGTGGTCATGCCCAAGACAGAGGTGGTGGCTGCAGGGGTGGACACACCACCAAGAGACTTTGGGTGCTGAAGTTTCCTGGGGCTTAGCTGGGCCCTCAGAGACCTGGGACAGGGCAGAAGGCCAACACCCTCCAGCTGCAGAGCTGGCTGTTCTTCCGCATGTTTTTCCAAGGCTCTGCAGCTGAGAGCTCCAAATCAGCAAAGATGCAGCGGGGTGGTGTATTAGTCCGTTCTCATGCTGCTAATAAAGATATACCTGAGACTGGTTAATTTATAAAGGAAAGAGGTTTAATTGACTCACAGTTCAGCATGGCGGAGGGAGCCTCAGGCAACTTACAATCCTGGTGGATGACACCTCTTTACAAAGTGGTAGGAGAGAGAATGTGTGCCAAGCAAAGGGTTATGCCCTTGATAAAACCATCAGATCTTGTGAGAATTGACTCACTATCTTGAAGACGGCATGGAGGAACCACCCTCCTAATCTAATTACCCCCCACGAGGTCCCTCCCTTGAAACATGGAGATTATGGGGAACTACAATTCAAGATGAGATGTGGTGGGAACACAGCCAAAACAAGTCATTCTGCAACTGGTCCCTCCCAAATCTCATATCCTCACATTTCAAAATACAATCATACCTTCCCAACAGGTCCCCCAAAGCCTTAACTCATTCCAGAATTAACTCAAAAGTTCAAGTCCAAAGTCTCATCTGAGACAAGCCAAGTCCCTTCCACCTATGAGCCTGTAAAATCAAAAGCATGTTAGTTGTTTCCTAAATCCAATGGGGGTGCAGGTATTGGTTAAATACACCCACTTCAAATGGGAAAAATTGGCCCAAACAAAGGAGCCACAGGTCCCATGCAAGTCCAAAACCCAATAGGGCAATCATTAAATCTTAAAGTTCCAATATGATCTTCTTTGACTCCAAGTCTCACATCCAGGTTATGCTGCAAGAAGTGGGCCCCCATGGCCTTAGGCAGCTCCATCCCTGTGGCGTTGCAGGGTATAGCCCCACTCCTGACTGTTTTCACAGGCTGGTGTTGAGTGCCTGTGGTTTTTTCAGGTGCATGATGCAAGATGTCATTGACTTGGTCATTCTGGAGTCTGGAGGATGGCGGCCCTCTTCTCACAGCTCCACTAGGCAGTGGCCCAGTGGGGACTCTGTGTGGGGGCTCCAACCCCACATTTCCCTTCCACACTGCCCTAGCAGAGGTTCTCCATGAGGGCTCCACCCCTGCAGCAGACTCCTGCCTGAACATGCAGGCATTTTCATACATCCTCAGAAACCCAGATGGAGTTTCCCAAATCTGAATTGCTGTCTTCTGTGTGCCTGCAGCACTAACAGCACGTGGAAGCTGCCAAGGCTTGGGGTTTGCACCCCCTGAATCTATGGCCTGAGCTGTACCTTGGCCTCTTTTAGCTATGGCTAGAGCAGCTGGAACTCAGGGCACCAAGTCCCAAGGCTGCACACAACAGATTGGGCGGCAGCCCTGGACATAGTCCAGGAAATCGTTTTTTCCTTCCTAGGTCTCTGGGCCTGCAAATGGAGGGGCGAGGGGCTGCTGCGAAGGTCTCTGACATAACCTAGAGATACTTCCCCCAATATCTTGGTGATTGACATTTGGCTTCTGGTTGCTTATGCAAAGTTCTGCAGCAGGCTTCAATTTCTCTCCCAGAAAATGGGTTTTCTTTCTCTATCAGATCATCAGGCTACATATTTTCCAACTTTTCTGCTCTGCTTCTTCTTAAATGCTTTGCCACTTAGAAATTTCTTTTGCTAAATATCTTAAATCATCTCTCTCAAGTTCAAACTTCCACAGATCTTTAGGGCAGGGGAAAAATCTGCCAGCCTCCTTGGATAGCAAGAATGACCTTTAATCCATTTCCCAACAAGTTCCTCATCTCCATCTGAGACCGCCTCAGCCTGGACTTCATCATCCATATCACTATCAGCATGTTGGTCAAAGGCATTCAACAAGTTTCTAGCATGTTCCAAACTTCCCCACATCTTCCTGTCTTCTGAGCCCTCCAAGTCTCTACGAAGTTCCAAACTTTCCCACATTTTTCTATCTTCTTCTGTGCCCCACAAACTGTTCCAACCTCTTCCTATTACCCAGTTCCATACTTTCGGGTATCTTTAGAGGAGCACCCCACTCTCTATGGTACCAATTTATTGTATTAGTCTGTTCTCACACTGCTAATAAAGACAATCCCAAGATTGGGTAATTTATAAAGGAAAGAGGTTTAATTGTCTCACAGTTCAGCATGGCTGTGGAGGCCTCAGGCAACTTATAATCCTGGTAGAAGGCACCTCTTCACAGCGTGGCATGGGAGAGAATGAGTGCCAAGTGAAGGGGGAAGCCCCTTATAAAACCATCCGATCTCATGAGAACTCACTCAGTATCATGAGAACAGCATGGAGCAACTTCCCCCACAATCCAATCACTTCCCATGAGTTCCTTCCCATGCAACATGGGGATTATGGGAACTACCATCCAAGATGAGATTTGGGTGGGGCCACCCCCAAAGCCCGGGGTATACGTCTCTCAGCTGTGAAGGTTAAGGAACAAAAGTTGTCCACTAACACCCAGCACCTAGATAACTGGGTGGTGGTGGGACCTCCACTTTTCATTCTATTCTATTTCTATTTCTAAGGGATGTTTAGTCTTTACTCCAGGAAAGCTGTAGTGACATCCAGCATGTCTTGTGGGTATCCCCTGCCTCTTTCCATGCCTCTCTGACTCCCCATCCCTGACCAGGACACAGCACTGGGCCAGCAGCATTTGATGCCAGACTCCGCCTGCTCTCCCTTTGAGATCCAGCGTGAACACCAACCTCAGTGCTTTGAGGACAAATATGAGCCCAGCAGTGGGTTAGGCCAGAGTAGGGGTTTCAGTGCTGTCCTCCAGCAGCTCCTCCCCAAAAATAATCATGTGACCTGTGTCTACAGTGGGCTTGCTTTGCAGGTGCTGCTTCCGCAAAACCCTGCAGGATGGGTCCTGTGGAGAGGGCAAGAACGCAAAGCAGAGAAGGTGATGGATGATCTTGCAGTCAGGGGTTGGGACCCTCCAGCCGCAAGCCAGGACTAGGAAGAGACAGGAAATTCTTCAACCTTGAGGACAAGAGGATAGTGGAAATGGGGAAGAGTGGCTCAAGGTGAAGGTGGGAAACGGGGGAGGACTTCTCAGGGCTGGTGGGCATGGGGGCCTCCCTTGGGTTAGACAGATTCCCCTGAATCAAACTGAGCAAGATCACAAGAACAAGCAGGTTTCGGGCTATGATGGGTACTCTGGACCTGGACGGTTTCAGTTTCTGGAGCCTCCTGAATAGCCAGATGGAGTTTCCAAAGTCCTGAGCCCTGGGCTGAGAAAACTGGACCCAGACTGGAAGGAGCATTGACAAAGGGTGGGTTCAGTCCTTGGAGTCAGTGCAAGCATCCAACCTTAGGGGTGGTTGAGAGGTAAGCAGAGCCTGATGGAGTGAGAGCTGCGGGCCCAGGAGGTGCCACACCTATGCCGTAACAGAGTTCTCAGGGACCTTAGGTTTCCAGAACACGAAGGCTCAGTTTCAAATCCCAACTGTCTCACTCCCTGACTATATAAACTTAGGCAACTTTAGTTGCTTAACCTTTCTGTGCCTACCTCCACAGTGGGGTTGCCATTTGATGAGGTGACATATGTGGAGTACAGGGAACTTGCCCAGTTCAGAGGCAGGACAACGGTTCAAAGCCATTGTTGTCCCCTCACAGTTCTGCCTTACATGAGGACTTGAGGCTCTGAGGAAGGAGCCTGTGGGTGAATGTGTCCTGGGGGGCCTCTGAGCTGCGTGACATGGTCACACCATGATGTGGGCACTTGGCTGGGAGTGACTGGGCTGGGGGTGCCAGTGGTTGGGGGCCTGGGTGGCAGTCGCGTGCAGAGGCTGGACAGGACCCCAAGCATGTGGACTCTGGGTCCTCATCCTCAGACACTGAGCATGGCTCCCCATGAGGGTGGACATGGGGCTGGGAGCACAACCTCCCTGATGGACACAAACTCTTGGCAGAGCCAAGGCAAGGCAGGCAGGGGTTCTGAGACCCCCAGCAGCTTTCATTGCCCTCATCAGTGCTGAGCAGAGGGGAGAGGGTGCCACCCACCTGGGAAGTCCCCGCTGCAGCTGTTGGTCTATGTCTGACCGTAATGTGCAGTTTGCTGCTGTTTGTTTCCCTCCCACTTTTGATATTTGGAGGCTCACTTTTATATTTTAATGTGTATTTCATGGAAACGTTCATGGTGCACATAGAGCACATAAAACAACATTGTAGAGGAATTTTGCCCCAATGCTGTGAAAATAAATGATGTTAGTGTTATGATTTTACAGAGTTTGCAGTTGTTGGCAAGGTGGTAAATAATTGAACAGTCACTGTATGAAAGCTCCTAGGTGGGTGAGTAACAGGAATCAGTGTTAAGAGAAATCCTACCTTTCCACAATTCTGGGGCAATAAAGCAGAGTAAATTGCACAGGTAAACAGGCGCCAGGTCACCCAGTTAATAGCAAAGGTTGCCCCAGGCAACAGGCATGACCTGGCCTACCTTAAGGCCAGATGGAAAAAATAGGAGTTAGATTAAGAAATTATTATTGATGACCTAACAGAGTGAGAATTACTATATGTAAAGCCTTTTGTATTCTCTCATTTACTTTTATAGTATTGAAAAGATACATAAAGTGGTGTTGAAAGCCCTTTTTAGGGAGATTTAACTGTGGACCATAATTTATTTTTTGCCCTTATTAAGCCTTCCCAAATTGTCATCAGGAATTTATTTCTTATTTGGCTCCTTTGCAATATTCTTTTTAATACCCTCCCAGCAGCCTGCCTTGCACAGAAATAAGCTTTCCTTTCTGTAGGCAGCTTGGTTACAAGAAGGCAAAAGGGTTTAGAGCTAGAGAGCATGAATGTTCATGCAACATGACGTTACTTCAAACAGGAAAGGCTTTGCAATCAACTGCACTGATGTCACTCCTTCCCCCCTCCTCCTTGACAAATTTCTTCTTTCCTCTGTGCATTCAATATTAACAGACTTCTCCTTGCGTTTAAATCTCTCACCACTCCTATTCAACATAGTGTTGGAAGTTCTGGCTAGGGCAATCAGGCAAGAGAAAGAAATCAAGGGGATTCAGTTAGGAAAAGAAGAAGTCAAATTGTCCCTGTTTGCAGATGACATGATTGTATATTTAGAAAACCCCATTGTCTCAGTCCAAATCCTCCTTAAGCTGATAAGCAACTTCAGCAAAGTCTCAGGATACAAAATTAATGTGCAAAAATCACAAGCATTTTTATACACCAGTAAAAGACAAACAGAGAGCCAAATCATGAATGAATTTCCATTCACAATTGCTTCAAAGAGAATAAAATACCTAGGAATCCAACTTACAGGGGATGTAAAGGACCTCTTCAAGGAGAACTACAAACTACTGCTCAGTGAAATAAAAGAGGACACAAACAAATGGAAGAACATACCATGCTCATGGATAGGAAGAATCAATATCGTGAAAATGGCCATACTGCCCAAGGTAATTTATAGATTCAATGCCATCCCCATCAAGCTACCAATGAGTTTCTTCACAGAATTGGAAAAAACTGCTTTAAAGTTCATATGGAACCAAAAAAGACCCCGCATTGCCAAGACAATCCTAAGTCAAAAGAACAAAGCTGGAGGCATCACTCTACCTGACTTCAAACTATACTACAAGGCTACAGTAACCAAAATACCATGGCACTGGTACCAAAACAGAGATATAGACCAATGGAACAGAACAGAGCCCTCAGAAATAATACCACACATCTACAGCCATCTGATCTTTGATAAACCTGAGAAAAACAAGAAATGGAGAAAGGATTCCCTATTTAATAAATGGTGCTGGGAAAATTGGCTAGCCAGAAGCAGAAAGCTGAAACTGGATCCTTTCCTTACTCCTTATATGAAAATTAATTCAAGATGGATTAGAGACTTAAGTGTTAGACCTAATACCATAAAAATCCTAGAAGAAAACCTAGGTAATACCATTCGGGACATAGGCATGTGCAAGGACTTCATGTCTAAAACACCAAAAGCAATGGCAACAAAAGCCAAAATTGAGAAATAGGATCTAATTAAACTAAAGAGCTTCTGCACAGCAAAAGAAACTACCATCAGAGTGAACAGGCAACCTACAGAATGGGAGAAAATTTTTGCAATCTACTCATCTGACAAAGGGCTAATATCCAGAACCTACAAAGAACTCAAACAAATTTACAAGAAAAAAACAACCCCATCAAAAAGTGGGCAAGGGATATGAACAGACATTTCTCAAAAGAAGACATGCATACAGCCAACAGACACATGAAAAAATGCTCATCATCACTGACCATCAGAGAAATGCAAATCAAAACCATAATGAGATACCATCTCACACCAGTTAGAATGGCGATCATTAAAAAGTCAGGAAACAACAGATGCTGGAGAGGATGTGGAGAAATAGGAACACTTTTACACTGTTGGTGGGATTGTAAACTAGTTCAACCATTATGGAAAACAGTATGGTGATTCCTCAAGGATCTAGAACTAGAAGTATCATATGACCCAGTCATCCCATTACTGGGTATATACCCAAAGGATTACAAATCATGCTGCTATAAAGGCACATGCACACGTATGTTTATTGCGGCACTATTCACAATAGCAAAGACTTGGAATCAACCCAAATGTCCATCAGTGACAGACAGGATTAAGAAAATGTGGCACATATACACCATGGAATATTATGCAGCCATAAAAAAGGATGAGTTTGTGTCCTTTGTAGGGACATGGATGCAGCTGGAAACCATCATTCTCAGCAAACTGTCACAAGAACAGAAAACCAAACACCACATGTTCTCACTCATAGATGGGAATTGAACAATGAGATCACTTGGACACAGGAAGGGGAACATCACACACCAGGGCCTATTGTGGGGAGGGGACAGTGGGGAGGGATAGCGTTAGGAGATATAGCTAATGTAAATGAGGAGTTAATGGGTACAACACATCAACATGGCACATGTATACATATGTAACAAACCTGCACCTTCTGCACATGTACCCGAGAACTTAAAGTATAATAATAAAAAAAAATTTTCAAAAAAGGAAGAGGAGACAAGTAAAATATTAACAATATATTTAATTCAATATATCCAAAGTATTATCCTTTCAACAAATAATAAATCTATAATATCGTATGCATATAAAAAGGTAATATCAATTAAACTCCTGGTATATTAATTGGTTGATATGTTTCTTAATTTTTTTCTTAAAAATACTTCAGAATAATTTTAGATTTATAGAAAAACTGCAATAATAATACTGACTGTTCCCATATTTCCCAGACCCAGTTTCCCCAACGATTAACATCTTATGTTTACATGGTACATTTGTCACAATAAATGAGCCCATATAAATACAATATTATTAGCTAAATACTACACTTTATTCAGATTTTTATAATTTTTTTTCTGTTCTAGGCTTCTATCCAGTAACAATCAACATTGCTATTATTACTTCAATTTTTTTTCCTCTATTTTTTCTTTCTTCTTCTTCTGATATTACAATTATATGTATGCTACACCTATTAAAATTGTTCCATAGTTCTTGGATATTCTGTTCTCCTTGTTCATTCTTTTTTTTCTTTTTGCTTGCATTTCAGTTTGTGAAATTCCTGTCCATCTGTTTTTTTAAATTTTTTATTCATATATATATATTTATTACACTTTAAGTTCTAGGGTACATGTGCACAACCTGCAGGTTTGTTACATATGCATACCTGTGCCATGTTGGTGTGCTGCACCCATTAACTCATCATTTACATTAGGTATATCTCCTAATGCTATCCCTCCCTCCCACCCCTACCCAACGACAGGCCCCGGTGTGTGATGTTCCCCTTCCTGTGTCCAAGTGTTCTCATTGTTCAATTTCCACTTTTGAGTGAGAACATGTAGTGTTTGCTTTTTTTGTCCTTGCAATAGTTTGCTTAGAATGATGGTTTCCAGCTTCATCCACGTCCCCACAAAGGACATGAACTCATCTTTTTTATGGCTGCATAGTATTCCATGGTATATATGTGCCACATTTTCTTAATCCACTCTATCATTGATGGACATTTGGGTTGGTTCCAAGTCTTTGCTATTGTGAATAGTGCCACAATAAGCACATGTGTGCATGTGTCTTTATAGCAGCATGATTTATAATCCTTTGGATATATACCCAGTAATGGGATGGCCGGGTCAAACGGTATTTCTAGTTCTAGATCCTTGAGGAATCGCCACACTGTTTTCCACAATGGTTTAACTAGTTTACAGTCCCACCAACACTGTATAAGTGTTCCTGTTTCTCCACATCCTCTCCAGCATCTGTTGTTTCCTGACTTTTTAATGATCGCCATTCTAACTGATGTGAGATGGTATCTCATTGTGGTTTTGATTTGCATTTCTCTGATGGCCAGTGATGATGAGCATCTTTTCATGCGTCTGTTGGCTGCATAAATGTCTTCTTTTGAGAAGTGTCTGTTCATATCCTTTGCCCACTTTTTGATAGGGTTGTTTTTTTCTTGTAAATTTGTTTGAGTTCTTTGTAGATTCTGGACATTAGCCCTTTGTCAGATGAGAGTAGATTGCAAAAATTTTCTCCCATTCTGTAGGTTGCCTGTTCACTCTGATGGTAGTTTCTTTTGCTGTGCAGAAGCTCTTTAGTTTAATTAGATCCCATTTGTCAAGTTTGGCTTTTGATGCCATTGCTTTTGGTGTTTTAGACATGAAGTCCTTGCCCATACCTATGTCCTGAGTGGTATTGCCTAGGTTTTCTTCTAGGGGTTTTATGGTATTAGGTCTAAGTTTAAGTCTTTAATCCATCTTGAATTAATTTTTGTACAAGGTGTAAGGAAAGGATCCAGTTTCGGCTTTCTACATATGGCTAGCCAGTTTTCCCAGCACCATTTATTAAATAGGGAATCTTTTCCCCATTTCTTGTTTTTGTCAGGTTTGTCAAAGATCAGATATGGTCTTCTTCCTGGAGTATTCCTTCTCAGATACAGTCTGTATTTTGCAGCTCTTGTTGTTGTAATGCACTCTTACTGTATTGGAGACTATTGGCTTAAGGAAAGGTTTGGGGTAGGGGAGTCTTGTATGATTTGCTTTTTATTACACCTGTCGTTTAGAAGACTTGTCTCAGTGGCTTTCAAGAGTGGTTCTCCAATGATATAGCTTTTTTACTAATTTTATTTTTTTAACCCTACCTTTTACTTCCTTTCCTGCTGCAGCATTGCCAGTCTACTTCCTTGAATGCCTGACCCCTGTTGACTATGTTTTCTTTCTTCCTTACAGAAGAGACAAAGGCTAGAGGATTCAGAGAGATGCTCTTCCCCAGGGTAGAAGGCGGCTCTGGGAAAGTTTTTCCCCTGGAGGGTAAACCCAAATATGGAGAAGGCTTTGATTGTATTTCAAATGATTCACCTTTTTCCACTGCAAAACCCATGATAGAATCTTTGTCAGATCTTCACTGTGAAAACCTGGAGACAAATCCTAAGAAAATGTTGGGCTCCCCTGAGACAACAACCTCCCAGAGTTTTTCATTTATACTAGTCCATACTCAGCCTCCAGCAATTCATTAAAGTTACAATTTAACTAGAGTTTCATTTCAGGTAAGCATATTTGGGCTGTGTTGCTTGGGATATATCTGTTTCCAAATTTTAGAGATGTAGTTTGTTCTACCCTGTTGTTTCTCTGGTAGTTTCATACAAAGTAATTGATTTTTATTATATTCAGCTTTTTCTTATTGCAAGAATGTGAGTGATGACTCTAAAACTCTCTTCTCAGATGGAAATCAGAAGTCTCCTCTTAATTAGCTTCCATTCTGTAGGTTCCACTGTCTTTTAATGTTTGTTTCTTTATCTTTGATATTTATGTGTTGAAGGAACTCACACATTTTTTTCCTGAAGAATTTTCCACACCATGGATTTTGCTGATTACATCCCTGTGTTACCATTTAGCATGATCTTCTGTCCTCTATTTTTGTCTGTGAATTGTTAGGTGGATCTAGAATATTTTGGTAAGATTATTTCAGAGGTGAAGTTGTGTTGTTCAAAAAGCCCATCATATCTGATTTGTGAAGTTAACAGTCATTGATTATTTATACCTAGATCCATTAATTAATTATGGGTTACAAAGTGATGGTTACCTTCTTTCATTATAACTTTTTGATTTACTGGCTGCAATATTTCTGAAAGAGAAGCATTCCTCATTTATCATTTGGTTACCTAGTTGTACATTCTTTAAAGGAAAGACTGGATACATGCCAGATTCTTTTCTTTGACATGTCAGTTTTCAAAATAAAAATTTAGTTTTCTAGAATCCTCCCAAATGGATATATATGATTATATACATTTGAATATATCTGATGAAGTTCCATCCCTGACAGGTTTAACCTCATTAATATTCAAATAGTTTCATCTTTAGATGCAAACTTAAATATGGAAACCTAATACTTAGGCTTATTCATATACCTCTTCTTGACAGCTTCATGGCTGTGTTGTAGTCTCTTGTTGTGTATTTCCTGCTTCAGATCTAAAATAATTCATTTCACTCTACTGTCTCTCTTTTTTTTTTTTTTTTTTTTAGTGGAAACTGGTATTCCAAAACTATCATCTGCGCACTTGCAGTGCTCATTGCTTCTGAGCTGGTTATTGCTTCTAGACTTTTCAGCAGATGGAAGTAAAAATTGATAAAACAAAATAACAGAATAAAGATAAAACCAAGCAAACAACAGCAATACAGATTCTCCTCAACTCACGATGGGGTTACATCCTAATAAATCCATCATAAGTTGAAAATATCATAAGTCAAAAATGCTTTTAATGCATCAAATCTACCAAACATCATAGCTTTGCCTAGCCTACTTTAAATGTGCTCACAACACCTATATTAGCCTATGGTTGAGCAAAATCATGTAAGACAAAGCATGTTATAGTAAAGTGTTCAATATCTCATGTAATTTATTGAATACTATATTGAAAATGAAAAATCAACAGTTGTATGGGTACTGAAAGTATGATTTCTACTGAATGCATGTTGCTTCCACATCATCAGAAAGTTTGAAAATGTGTTATGTGGAACCATTGTAAGCTGGGGACTTTGTTATATGTGTATATATAGGTACGTATATGTGTACATTTATGTATATATGTACATGTATGTATGTGTGTATACACAAATGTGTATGCACACATGTACATACATACATGTATACACACATAAATACATAGATATATGTATAATATACATAGCATGTATGTGTGTATATATAGTTGTTTACATTTTTGCTTTGTTTTTATATTTGAAGAGAGAATACTTCAAGAATTACTTTCTACTTATCCAATAAATTAAAATTTTAAAATGAGTGAATTCATTTAACTTCTTACATCTCTTTATATTTTTTTCCACACTGAGAATCTCAGCAATGATACAGTTGGACTATCACTTGATTCTTCATTTGTTTTATCCCACATTATACCAATTAATTGTATCAAAACTACAACGCTGACACAAGAACAATGATGTAATTACTGAAAACAGTTTACATGGTTGGTGTTCTTTAATTTCCTTGTGCTCTTAAGTTATATCTCATTAGGGAAGTGTACTCCAATTACTGTTTTCTTTACAGTCATTTGAAATAATTTCTCTTGAAATGAATATGCTGCCAAAAGCATATTCATTTGATTTGATTTCCTTGATTCATTTTATTTTTAATTTTTAGTGATTTCTCTTTCCTTAATGCTGCTTCACAATCACACTAAATTTGTAATTATACAATTACATATTTTCCTTCTTCCCTATTTCTGACAGGTTACCATATTTACCCTGTCAGAGCATACAACTGCTTCCCGCTATAATCCATGTCTTTTTTTTTTTTTTTTTTTGAAATGGAGTCTCACACACTCGCCCAGGCTGGAGTGCAGTGGCGCTGTCTTGGGTCACTGCAAGCTCCGCCTCCTGGGTTCACGCCATTCTCCTGCCTCAGCCTCCTGAGTAGCTGGGACTACAGGCGCCCACCACCCGGCCCAGCTAATTTTTTGTATTTTTAGTAGAGATGGGGTTTCACTGTGTTAGCCAGGATGGTCTTGATCTCCTAACCTGGTGATCTGCCCGCCTTGGCCTCTCAAAGTTTTGGGATTACAGGCGTGAGTCACGGCACACAGCCTAATCCATGTCTTATAACCATGTTTATTCCTAATCCTATATATTAAATGCTCACCACCAATCCTCTTGTGGTTTCTCCATTCATTTTGGTTGTCTAGAGTACATTCTCTAGTAAATTCTTTATAAAGTGCTAACAGAAACAGAATTTTCCAAGTATTTGACTGTCACAAAGTTTATCTAAACACTTTATAGTTGAAATGCAGTTTGCTTGGATCAAATCCTACTGTCATAGTACATTTTTTTAGGTATTCTGTTACCCCTTCCTTAGGTATCCCTTACCTTCTGCTACAGAATACTGTTATTGAAAAGTCTCATGATAGTCTAATTTTCTTTCTCTAGTAAGTATTTTTATATTTTTACTTAGATGTCCAATGGACTTTTTGTTTTAATTCTAGTAATTTTATTAGAATAAGCCTCATTATTGGTTATTCTGGGTCTATTTGTCTATATTTGTGTTGTACTCTTTTATTTGTACTTTTAAAGTCTTTTTATTATGGTTTTAATTTTAGGAATTTTCTTGCATTATAACTTGTATTAATTTTTGTTCTTTGATTTAGATTTTTATTTCAGGGAACCATAACATGTATCTTGAACCATTTTTATCTGTCTCTTCCGTCTGTTACTGTTTCTCATATTTTTATGTAGCATTTTTATTTTAAAATATTTCCTTCTCTTTACTTTTGTCCTTCTCAGTCATAATCTTTTATGTTTATGTGTTCCTGTGTTTCTCCCAGTTTAGTCTTCAATTCTAAGTAATTTTTCTAAATATTTCTAGTTCTATAATCTCAGTTCTAAATTATTTCCACTCTGCCTTATGTTGTCATTCAAATAACTTTTAAAAATATTATTTCAGTTCATTTACAAAGATTAGATTACAGTGCTTTCTGATTTATCTATGTTTCTAACAGCCTATTCTACATCAATGGTAATGACCTAAAAGGGACCATGTTTACTGAGAGACTGTGACACAGCAGTTACTCAGCATATATCATTAAATACCGAATGGAACATTCCTGTCTACGTTAGTCCACACACTCCCTTCCTTCTAATTAATTCTATGAATGTTATTTATAAGGTCTTCATTCACTTTATAAAATTCTAGAGAACTTTGTTCCAACTTGGCTCTGCTGCTACTTTTAACAGGTAATTTCAAACAAATTACTTAATTTCTCTGAGTCTCAATCTTCCTCAATAAAATGTGGGTCGCATCTATTTATAAAATTATAAATATTAAATAAATGTAAATGCTTAACACAGTGCCTCACTCTATGAGTAGTTGTTACTTTGGTTATTAATTGATTAATCTTGGTGTAAATTATTAAATCTGCTGAGTAAAAGTGCTTAATCATCTCTTTTCAGTAATGTGAAAATGACATTTTCTTCTAGCTCAGTAATTCCATATTTTTCATTGATAATTTAAATTCTTGCTCATGATATACTTTCATTTGTCACTGCTTTTCTAGCCCAACTTTATTTTCCCTATTTTACTGGTTACTATAATTTTATTTGTATCATTACTCTGACTTGTTTTCCAATAAGACAAAATTCCTCACATGCCATGAAGTTTGTCAGTTCTGAATTACTGCCAAAAATTGGAGATATACTTTACAGTGCTTGCAGATAACACCTATGCTGTACATGTGGACAAAATGAAGAGAAGGGGATGTGAGTGATGGCTCAAATCCCTGTATAATTCTGCACCTACCATGATTCATTTCTCCACTCATAACTTGTATTTCCTCCTTGTTTTTATTTACTTTTTATTTTATAGCATGTTCTGATTTCAAACACATTTTTTCTCTTTTATTGTTTTATTGGCCCTGAGTTGGAGACACAAGACGTTTAAATGAATGGGTGGAAAGGGAGAGAAGGGGCTACTATCTGTTCCCTAGAGTCCTATCTACATTCATACTTGCAGACTATGTATGAACCAACTGAACTATGTAACGAGGTTCATTTACAGTGTTTTGAGACAGGCTGATTTGAGTTCAGAGTCCAGATAATGAGGTGGATTTTTGTTTTATTTCAATTTTGGTTTTTAAACACATGCATTGAGATAATGATTGGTATCTCCAAGGCTGTTGCAGATCTATTTGCACACATTGTGGGTATAAGGTAATGATTACTTGTCCTGGTTATGTACAAGGATATTTTTAGAATTATGAGCCTCACTCCCAGACAGTTTTATTCAGGAGGCTAAAAAACACAGGCATAGTCATTAATATCCAGATTTATTCTTTCCTATGAAATGTACTAGCTGAATAGGCTTGGACAAGTTACTCAATTTCTGTGAGAATTATTTGATTTTTAAAATGAAATGATGGTAATAAAGTATGTGTAATAGTTTTGGAAAGCCACTAACCATGGTACTTGGAGAGAGGATGTTTTAATAGCAAATATTAATATCCCTAAAAATACACTCAAACTATGAAAGTTGACTGAGCAAAGGTATTGCTTTGTGAGATTCAGAAATTCAAAGTCAACTTTAGAATAAGTACCTTTTGTGCTCCAGCTCATTTGTTTCATTTCCTGAATTTTAACTGAGACACAAAAATAATTTTGACTGTACTCAGTGGCATTTGAAGATAGTTTTCCATCTTTATTCCCTCCATAACTATTCCATAGTAGATCAAAGAAAGAAAGAAAAATCACAGATCTGAAACTGATCCTAGCACATTCTCCAGAGAGGAAATGCTCCCAGTTCTTGCTGTGACTGGGTCACCATCCCTGCACTTCAGATCTGACAGTAACAGCTGATCCTCAGCTGGAAAGAGTGGCCTCCTGGGCACCCTACTTTTAGGGTAGAAATGCTTATCGTTTATCTATGCAGCCTTTTGGAGTTCACGGACTTCACAGTTATTATCCACATGTCATTGTTAACTATTCTCACTGGGAAAGTATATATTTTGTGTTTAAACCATTTTCTTTTATCTACTCCCTAATCAATTATGGCAGCAAAAGAGGAAACATCTATTTTAGAGGATATAAAAGGATAAAAAACAGACAAATTTCAAGATTTCTATCATTTTTATAATACGTAGAGAAAGCAAATTTGAACAATTCATTATAAGCCAATTTGAGAAAAATATTCCAACAAGTACATCTGTTTAATTGTATTAACAATTTAGTATTGCCAGAAAGTAATTCCTTCAGCAGATATGTTGCTCACAAAAATCATCCTAACCTCATACACATCAATAAAACCCTTATTATTATACTTTTTGCCTAGTTATTGGTACAGTTCTAATATTTAACTTACTTTATTTAAAACATTCTATACACATGTTCTATATTTTTCTCTTTTATTGTTTTATTGGCCCTGAGTTGGACACACAAGGCATTTAAATGAATGGGTGGAAAGGGAGAGAAGGGACTACTCTCTGTTCCCTAGAGTCCTATCTACATTCATACTTGCAGACTATGTATGAACCAACTGAACTATGTAACCAGGTTCATTTACAGTGTTTCGAGACAAGTTGATTTGAGTTCAGGATCCAGATAATGAGGTGGATTTTTGTTTTATTTTAATTTTGGTTTTTAAACATATTCATTGAGATGATGATTCGTATCTCCAAGGCTGTTGCAGATCTGTTTGCACACATTGTGGGTATAAGGTAATGATTACTTGTCCTGGTTATGTACAAGGATATTTTTAGAAATATGAGCCCCACTCCCAGACAGTTTTATTCAGGAGGCTAAAAAACACAGGCATAGTCATTAATATCCAGATTTATTCTTTGCTATGAAATGTACTAGCTGAATAGGCTTGGACAAGTTACTCAATTTCTGGGAGAATTATTTGATTTTTAAAATGAAATGATGGTAATAAAATATGTGTAATAGTTTTGGAAAGCCCCTTACCATCGTAATTGGAGAGAGGATGTTTTAATAGCAAATATTAATATCCCTAAAAATACATTCAAACTGTGAAAGTTGACTGAGCAAAGTATTGCTTTGTGAGATCCAGAAATTCAAAGTCAACTTTAGAATAAGTACCTTTTGTGCTCCAGCTCATTTGTTTCACTTCCTGAATTTTAACTGAGACACAAAAATAATTTTGACAGTACTCAGTGGCATTTGAAGATAGTTTTCCATCTTTATTCCCTCCATAACTATTCAATAGTAGATCAAAGAAAGAAAGAAAAATCACAGATCTGAAACTGATCCTAGCACATTCTCCAGAGAGGAAATGCTCCCAGTTCTTGCTGTGACTGGGTCACCATCCCTGCACTTCGGATCTGACAGTAACCGCTGATCCTCAGCTGGAAAGAGTGGCCTCCTGGGCACCCTACTTTTAGGGTAGAAATGCTTATCGTTTATCTATGCAGTCTTTTGGAGTTCAAGGACTTCACAGTTATTATCCATATGTCATTGTTAACTATTCTTACTGGGAAAGTATATATTTCGTGTTTAAACCATTTTCTTTTATCTACTCCCTAATCAATTATGGCAGCAAAAGAGGAAACGTCTATTTTAGAGGATATAAAAGGATAAAAAACAGATAAATTTCAAGATTTCTATCATTTTTATAATATGTAGAGAAAGCAAATTTGAACAATTCATTATAAGCCAATTTGAGAAAAATATTCCAACAAGTACATCTGTTTAATTGTATGAACAATTTAGTATTGCCAGAAAGTAATTCCTTCAGCAGATATGTTGCTCACAAAAATCATCCTAACCTCATACACATCAATAAAACTCTTATTATTATACTTTTTGCCTAGTTATTGGTCCAGTTCTAATATTTAACTTACTTTATTTAAAACATTCTATACACATGTTCTATATTTTTCTTTTTAATTATGTCTAAGACAATGCGAAGTATACTCATTTCATTTCTTATTCATTATGAATCTTGCTAACATCCACTTACAAACTTTTCTGTTGCCCCACTCCTCTTCCTTCTTTTTAAATTTTACATATATCTCGGAACATAACATTTTTTGGCTTGCCATTCTATTAACCCTGACCTTTAACATATTACCTTTTTCATTTAAATGAACTTGAGCTTTTATTATGCTTTCTTTCCTTTCAAGAAACATTTTTGAGAGTTTTTGTTTTTGCTTAACTTCAATTTAATTTTTTTATTATTTTGGAGTCTTGCTCTGTCGCCCAGGCTAGAGCGTAGGGGTGTAATCTTGGCTCACTGCAACCTCTGTCTCCCAGTTCAAGCGATTCTTCTGCCTCAGCCTTCCAAGTAGCAGGGATTACAGGCACGCACCATCATGCCTGGCTAATTTTTGTATTTTTAGTAGCGACGGGGTTTCACCATGTTGGCCAGGCTGGTCTCGAACTCCTGACCTTAAGTGATCCACCCACCTCGGCCTCCCAAAGTGCTGGGACTACAGGCATGAACCACAGAACCCGGTCAACTTTTAAGTTCAGGGGTACATGTGCAGGTTTGTCATATAGGTAAAATGGTGTCATGGGAATTTGTTGTACAGATTATTTCATCAACCAGGTACTAAGCTTAGTACCCACTAGTTATTATTCCTGATCCTCTCCCTCCTCCCACTCTCCACCCTGATAGGCCCAGTGTGTGTTGTTCCCTTCTATGTGTGCATGTGTTCTCATCATTTAACTCCCACTTGTAAGTGACAACATGCGGTATTTCTTTTTTGGTTCCTGTCTTAGTTTGCTGAGGATGATGGCCTCCAGCTCTATCCATGTTCCTTCACAGGACACAATCACATTTTTTTTTTCTGCATAGTATTCCATGGTGTTTATGTACCACATTTCCTTTATTCAGTCTGCCATTGATGGGCATTTAGGTTGATTCCACATTTTTGCTATCTGTATAGTGCTGTAATGAACACACACATGCATGTGTCTTTATAAGAGAACGATTTATATTCCTTTGGATATATACCCAGTAATGAGACTGTTGGGTCAACAATACTATAGGTCAAATTGTATTTCTTTCTTTAGGTCTCTAAGGAATTGCTGCACTATCTTCCACAATCGTTGAACTAATTTACATCCCCATCCACAGTGTATAAGTGTTTCTTTTTCTCTGCAACCTTGCCAGCATCTGTTGTGTTTTGACTTTTTAGTAGCCATTCTGACTGGTGAGAAATGGTATCTCCTTTGGTTTTGATTTCCATTCTCTAGTGATAAGTGATATTGACCTTTTTCTCATATGCTTGTTGGCCATATGCATGTTTTCTTTTTAAGAAGTATCTGTTCCTGTCCTTTGCTGACTTTTTAAGAGGTTGTTTGTTTAAGAGTTTATTTCCCTTTTGACATCATCATTTTTTTCTGTGTCATTTCTGTTTGATCGCATTGTGCTTATCTGCTTACATTTGTATATTTTATTCTCATGCAGTTTTCTATGTACTTTCTCTCTATATATACATATATACACACACACACACACATATATATATGGCTTATAACTTCCTAATTTGAATTCCAAAACCTTATATATCTCTACAGATTGGCTCTTTTATTTTTTATTTATTTTTGTTTTTCCAAGATAGAGTCTTGCTCTGTCACCCAGCCTGGAATGCAGGGGCATGATCTTGGTTCACTGCAACCTTTGCCTCCCAGGTTCAAGCAATTATCCTGCTTCAGGCTCCTGAATAGCTGGGGTTACAGGTGCCCGCCACTATGCCTGGCTGATTTTTGTATTTTTAGTAGACATGGGGTTTCACCATGTTGGCCAGGCTGGTCTCAAACTCTTGACTTCCTGATCTGCCCACCTTGGCCTCCCAAAGTGCTGGGATTACAGGCGTGAGCCACTGTGGCTGGCCGCTTGTATTTTTTTTTCTGTGTGTGTGTGTGTTTGTGTGTGTGTGTGTGTGTAATTTATGAACCTGAGGCAGAGAACATTGATGATAGGAGCATATGGAGGGCTTAGACTCTGCTTAACTGAGTTGTAACTAGCCTGGAACTATCGAGAAGACAAGTGGTAGTCTCAGAGAAGTAGGTTTGAATACGGGATGCATCACTCACTAGGGGTTTGACCAGTGACAATGTAAACTTGCTTGTTCTCAGTTTTCTCCTCTATAAAATGGAGATAAAACACTTGGCTTGTATAACTGTTGCTAAATTCTATATGTAGACTGGCATATATTGGTCTCCCAATACATTGTAAACACTATTGTTTTTGACAATTTTTAATAACTGTTAAAATCTATACACTATACAAATTCAGAATTGAGATGTTAACAAGATGAGTTAACTGCTACATAGGTTCAGGTCTCAGATTTTCTTCATATCTCCAAAAGTTATGAATGACTCGAAGAGCTATTTTTATATGGGTTATATCTATTAAAAGTAGACGTTAAAGAAATTGTCAACATATATATTTATGAATTTATTAAAATAAAAAATTCATTGCCTGTTACACCTTTGCAAATATCTGTTTACTAGAAGACATCTAGTGCTCATATCTGCGTCTGTACTCCATCTGGTGTAGTATCACACATCACATAGCCTTTGGAGAACTTGACGGTTTCCCATGAGAGTATAAAGTAAAAAAGACAGTAAGTTCCATTACTACTGAAGAACAGATTTGCTTTGTGGATTCTATGAATAGATCTCAGAATCCTATGGGATCCTGAATCACGCTATGAGAATCACTAATTTATAGAAATCATGATCCCTAATTTTTAGTCTTATATTAATGTCCACTTGACCTAAAGCCTTGTGGACTTCGGTTAGTTAATTTGTTGTTTTTGCTTATGTATTAGATTTTTAATATATAAAAGGGGAAGTTTGGACTACATTTTCTCCAAGACTCCTTTCAACTCTTAAATTCAATTGTATAAAATTGTTTTATTCATTTTTCAACTTATTATTGTCTTATTTTGGTACAATATTCAACATTTCAATTTTTCAATTTTTTCAACCTTTCGTTTTTTTCAAATTGGGGGCAACAAACTGTCTTTACTTGCCAGTATGGTAAGTGTTGAACGATATTGCTATATTTGGAAAAACTGCTATTTTATATGTCTCCACTAAAATGTCAAAGATGCTTAAGTAAAATTATAATGCATTTATGACTCATTTTTTTCCATTAAAAATAACAACTGAGATAATGATTTTCAAAACCTACGGTTGATTTTCTACAGATTGGTGATTAGATAGCGAATAAAGGAATGGTGATTGATTTTAGCCTTTGGGGAGCTGAAGAGAGTTAGCTACAACTGCATGTTGTCATCCAGGAATCCCATAACTGAGAAAGACTAAAACTCAAAAAGGGTACATTTACTGTTGAGACATCATATGGCCTAAATTCATCTGAGTATACTGAAATACAAAGTGAAAATGCTAAGCATGTAAGTGCCTTCAGCTCCTGTTCATTCCCCTAAATGGAAAAGCTGCTATGATGAAGAAAATACCTGGCAGCAGATGCAGTGGCTTGTATGTGGCAGGCAGAAATCAACTGCTTACACACCCAGGTACTCCTCTACAAACCACATAAGAAATGTGCATGGGTGAGTAGAAGTGAAACGATTAGCTATATAATGCAGAATTAAAATACAGCCTGCCTTCATTGTGAGATGCAATTTCTCTTTATTTTACATACATTTCCTCCAAGCTGTTTCTCTTTAATTTCTTGAACCCTCTTCCCACTTTGATGGAGTCAGTTAAACATTCACTAGCTCTGTTATCCCCACCTTTAAGTGAAATGAATATGGTTTAAATCTCAAAGGTGCTTGCTGCTGCATGAATAAAGGTAGCAGGCACTTGCCTCCGCAAAACAGCAGCAGCTGAAATGTGGTGAAATGCACACATTTATAGATGACACGGCAGTATTTATAATGTGAGGCTGGAGTCTCTACGATGGTCAGTTCAAGGCAGCTGACTGGCTTTCTATGTATGGCCTGGGGAATAGCTGTTAAATTTTGATGAAAGCATCTAAAACAAGCCCTGGACCTGTTAAGTCTAATAATTAGAACAAGAAAAAGCAGTACTGGGAGTAAAGGATGCCATAGTCTTTTTTTTTTTTGACAGTTTTTCACTCTGTTGCCCAGGCTGGAGTGCAGTGGCGCGATCTCGGCTCACTGCAAGTTCCGTCTCCCAATTCAAGTGATTCTTCTGTCTCAGCCTTCCAAGTAGCAGGTATTACAGGCACACACCATCATGCCTGGCTAATTTTTGTATTTTTAGTAGAGACGGGGTTTCGCCATGTTGGCCAGGCTGGTCTCGAACTCCCGACCTTAAGTGATCCGCCCACCTCGGCCTCCCAAAGTGCTGGGATTACAGGCATGAACCACAGAACCCGGTCAACTTTTAAGTTCAGGGGTACATGTGCAGGTTGGTTATATAGGTAAAATTGTGTCATGGAAATTTGTTGTACAGATTGTTTCATCAACCAGGTACTAAGCTTAGTACCCACTAGTTATTATTCCTGATCCTCTCCCTCCTCCCACTCTCCACCCTGATTAGGCCCAGTGTGTGTTGTTCCCTTCCTTGTGTGCATGTGTTCTTATTATTTAACTCCCACTTGTAAGTGACAACATGCGGTATTTCTTTTTTCATTTCTGTCTTAGTTTGCTGAGGATGATGGCCTCCAGCTCCATCCATGTTCCTTCATAGGACACAATCGCATTTTTTTTTTTCTGCATAGTATTCCATGGTGTTTATGTACTACATTTCCTTTATTCAGTCTACCATTGATGGGCATTTAGGTTGATTCCATGTTTTTGCTATCTGAATAGTGCTGTAATGAACACACACATGCATGTGTCTTTATAAGAGAACGATTTATATTCCTTTGGATATATACCCAGTAATGAGATCGTTGGGTCAACAATATTATAGGTCAAATTGTATTTCTTTCTTTAGGTCTCTAAGGAATTGCTGCAATGTCTTCCACAATCGAACTAATTTACACCCCCACCCACAGTGCATAAGTGTTCCTTTTTCTCTGCAACCTTGCCAGCATCTGTTGTGTTTTGACTTTTTAATAATAGCCATTCTGACTGGTGAGAAATGGTATCTTGTTTTGGTTTTGATTTCCATTCTCTAGTGATAAGTGATATTAGCCTTTTTCTCATATGCTTGTTGGCCATATGCATGTTTTCTTTTTAAGAAGTATCTGTTCCTGTCCTTTGCTGACTCTTTAAGAGGTTGTTTGGAGTTTATTTCCCTTTTGACATCATTTTTTTCTGTCATTTCTGCTTGATCGCATCATGCTTATCCACTTACGTTTATATATTTTATTCTCATGCCGTTTTCTATGTACTTTCTCTTTCTCTCTCTCTCTCTCTGTCCATATATATACATATATATATATTTGGCTTATAACTTCCTAATTTGAATTCCAAAACCTTATATATCTCTACAGATTGGCTCTTTTACTTTTTATTTATTTTTATTTTTCCAAGATAGAGTCTTGCTCTGTCACCCAGCCTGGTGTGCAGGGGCATGATCTTGGTTCACTGCAACCTTTGCCTCCTGGGTTCAAGCAATTCTCCTGCTTCAGGCTCCCGAGTAGCTGGGGTTACAGGCGCCTGCCACTATGCCTGGCTGATTTTTGTATTTTTAGTAGACATGGGGTTTCACCATGTTGGCCAGGCTGGTCTCAAACTCTTGACTTCCTGATCTGCCCACCTTGGTGTCCCAAAGTGCTGGGATTACAGGCGTGAGGCACTGTGCCTGGCCTCTTGTATTTTTTTTTCTGTGTGTGTGTGTGTGTGTGTGTGTGTGTGTGTAATTCATGAATCTGAGGCAGAGAAGATTGATGATAGGAGCATATGCAGGGCTTAGACTCTGCTTAACTGAGTTCTAACTAGCCTGGAACTATTGAGAAGACAAGTGATAGTTTCAGAGAAGTAGGTCTGAATATGGGATGCATCACTCACTAGGGGTTTGACGACTGACAAGGTAAACTTGCTTATTCTCAGTTTTCTCCTCTATAAAATGGAGGTAAAATGCTTGGCTTGTATAATTGTTACTAAATTCTATATGTAGACTGGCATATATTGGTCACCCAATACATTGTAAACATGATTGTTTTTGATGATTTTTAATAACTGTTAAAAATCTATACACTATACAAATTCAGCACTGAGATGTTAACAAGATGAGTTAACTGCTACGTGGGTTCAGGTCTCAGATTTTGTTTCCCTAAAAGTTATGAATGACTCGAAGAGCTATTTTTATATGGGTTATATCTATCAAAAGTAGAAGTTAAAGAAATTGTCAACATATATATTTCTGAATTTATTAAAATAATAATAAATTAATTACCTGTTATACCTTGGCAAATATCTGTTTACTAGAAAACATCTAGTGCTCGTATCTGCATCTGTACTCCATCTGGTGTGGTATCACACATCACATAGCCTTTGGAGAACTTGACGGTTCCCCATGAGAGTATAAAGTAAAAAAGACAGTAAGTTCCATTACTATTGAAAAAATAGATTTGACTTTGTGGATTCCATGAATACATCTCAGAATCCTATGGGATCCTGAATCACACCATGAGAATCACTAATTTATAGAAATCATGATCCCTAAATTTTAGTCTTATATGAATGTCCACTTGACCTAAAGCCTGTGGACTTTGGTTAGTAATTTTTTATTGATTTTTTTTGCTTATGTATTTGATTTTTAAAATATAAATGAGAAGTTTGGACTATATTTTCTCCAAGACTCCTTTCAACTCTTAAATTCAATTGTATAAAATTGTTTTATTCATTTTTCAACTTATTATTGTCTTATTTTGGTACAATATTCAACATTTCAATTTTTCAATTTTTTCAACCTTTCGTTTTTTTCAAATTGGGGGCAACAAACTGTCTTTACTTGCCAGTATGGTAAGTGTTGAACGATATTGCTATATTTGAGAAAACTGCTATTTTATATGTCTCCACTAAAATGTCAAAGATGCTTAAGTAAAATTATAATGCATTTATGACTCATTTTTTTCTATTAAAAATAACAACTGAGATAATGATTTTCAAAACCTACTGTTGATTTTCTACAGATTGGTGATTAGATAGCGAATAAAGGAATGGTGATTGATTTTAGCCTTTGGGGAGCTGAAGAGAGCTAGCTAAAACTGCAGGTTGTCATCCAGGAATCCAGTAACTGACAAAGACTAAAACTCAAAAAGGGCACATTTATTGTTGAGACACCATATGGCCTAAATTCATCTGAGCATATTCAAATACAAAGTGAAAATGCAAAGCATTTAAGTGCCTTCAGCTCCTGTTCATTCCCCTAAATGGAAAAGCTGCTATGATGAAGAAAATACCTGGCAGCAGATGCAGTGGCTTGTATGTGGCAGGCAGAAATCAGCTGCTTACACACCCAGGTACTCCTCTACAAACCATGTAAGAAATGTGCATGGGTGAGTGGAAGTGAAATGATCAGCTATATAATGCAGAATTAAAATACAGCCTACCTTCATTGTGAGATGCAATTTCTCTTTATTTTATATATATTTCCTCCAAGCTGTTTCTCTTTATTTTAATTTCTTGAACCCTCTTCTCACTTTGATGGAGTCAGTTAAACATTCACTAGCTCTGTTATCCCCACCTTTAAATGAAATAAATACGGTTTAAGTCTCAAAGGTGCTTGCTGCTGCATGAATAAAGGTAGCAGGCACTTGCCTCCGCAAAACAACAGCAGTTGAAATGTGGTGAAATGCACATATTTATAGATGACACGGCAGTATTTATAATGTGAGGCTGGAGTCTCTACGATGGAGATCTGGCTCTGTGTGACTGTGCCACTGAGGTCAGTTCAAGGCAGCTGACTGGCTTTCTATGTATGGCCTGGGGAATAGCTGTTAAATTTTGAGATGAAAGCATTTAAAACAAGTCTTGGACTTGTTAAGTCTAATAATTAGAATGAGAAAAAGCAGTACTAGGAGTAAAAGATGCCATAGTCTTTTTTTTTTTTTTTTTCAGACAGAGTCTCACTCTGTTGCCCAGGCTGGAGTGCAGTGGCGCGATCTCGGCTCACTGCAAGTTCCGTCTCCTAGGTTCATGCCATTCTCCTGCCTCAGCCTCCTGAGTAGCTAGGACTAGAGTTGTCCACCACCACGACCGGCTTTTTGTATTTTTAGTAGAGACGGGGTTTCACTGTGTTAGGATGGTCTCCATCTCCTGACCTCATGATCTGCCCTTCTCGGCCTCCCAAAGTGCTGGGATTACAGGTGTGGGCCACTGCACCCGGCCAAGATGCCACAGTCTTCACATTAGGGAAACAGTCCCAAAAAAATGATTTTGTGTCAGGTTATAGTTATTAAAAAGAAAATACTTAATTTTTTGTAGTCTGAGTAACAAGTAGAACAAAAAAACAACACAAGAAAGTTGGTAATTTTGATTATGTGATTCTCGTTGAGCAGCAGTTTAGCAGAAAAGCAGATGGGCTCTAATCAGGCTTATAAAAATAGAGATGTATTGATCACACACAAAAAACTCCTTGAAGTGTTCCCTGCATGAGGTCAGTGCATCTTTTAACAGAGTAAAAAGATGCAGCTTGTCTCTCGAGGCTCCAACAAAGTTTGTGGAGCTGACAGCTCAATAAATTACAGAAACATGTTGACTTCTTTACGGACTATACGAAAATCAAATGGGATTATGTTGAGCAGCGTTCCAAGAATGGACAGAACCCTATTTTGATTCCATTGTATGGATGTAAATTTTGTCATTGTTGAAGAGTCCAAAGGAGCAGGGGGAGCTGTAGAATAGACACATTTGCATGAACGAACTGGATTATTTAGCAAAGTTCTGAAGATTTTGGCTGCAACAAATTCTAGCCCATTTACCTCAACACCCTTCACTTTTGTTTATATAATGAATGAGATATGTTTTCACCTTCCAAGGTTCTCATCCCTCTATAATTTTAGTTCCTCTGAATTATCCCTAACAACATTCTCCAAACCCAAACAAGAGAATGTTCCTGCTGCACATCATCCTGTCACTACAGAAACTTTGGAATCTTTGTAGAACATTTCTAATGGCTGGCACAAAACTTTCCTTTTCAGAAGTACACTTTTGGCTCAGTTCCTTTTCCCAGGGCAAATAAGGAGCTTTATCATTCCTCTTAGTAACCAAATACACACTTGTAAAAAATAACATTTCTACAAAAGTCTTAGAAAATATAAAATATTATATCCTCAATAAAAATGAGAATCCCATGAAACCTGCACCATGGATGCTAAATTGTTATATGTAACATTTACCTATTTGTCAGGAAATTGTAAGTCAGATTTCTGTTTCTCAATTGATATCTCTGCACAAAAGCTCTTAGGGATGTGCTCAGTCTTGACACTGCCTATTTTGTGTAGCATATATTCCTGTGCATATTGAGAAGATTAGTGATAAAAATGAAGGGAAAACTTTTAGATCACAATTTGCCCAGTTAATTGAAGACTACATCTGACTAACACTCCCTTTCCATTGCAATGAAATGAATGTAGAGACCACTTTTGATTTTCGAGGTGCACATTAACCAACTTAAAAATAGCTGTGGTTCAAGCACAAAAAGGAACTGGGCTTATCTGTGGTCAGGTAGGAGCCTTGTAGCACTGGCTGTCTCTCCCTCTGATTGGAAGATTGATGGTGTTCCGCAGGGTAGAGGGGACAATAAGGGAACTGAGCAGGGACATGTAACAGGGTCAACATATTGAGAACTTTTGTTATAGCCAACTAAAATTTATATTGCTCTATTTTTGATAATTTTTGTTTCATAATCCATTTACTCCAACAAAAACCAAAGCCAATTGTTTTCTGCTTTTATAAGAACCTCATGGAGTTAGTTGTGAAACAAGATTCTACTTAAAGAAATATCCTCAGTAATAGGAATAGTAGACAATACCATCTTTATTTCAGACTAGAAAAGTAAAGCTTCTAGTATAAGGAAATCCTGTTGTTATTTGTCAATAATTAGATTGTAGATTTGCACTTTGAGGTGATGGACATATAAATAGATTATGGGAATGAGCAGCACCAGATATGAGTAATGGAGAACTTTTTTCAGAATAATTAAATTATATCAAAGAACATTCTGAGGGAACTATGTCTACCCTGCTATTTAGAATCTGTATAGACCTGAATGCCAAAGGGATCCCTGCCGTCACAAGTCCATAAATCCTAAATTCAGTAAATTCAAGCCAGCTGTTTCTTGATTATTCATTAGAAAACACTTAGCAGAAAATAAGCTAAGTTGAATGCTACAGGACACAGTCTTTAAGGAGTTTATTTGCTTGGAAATTACTCTCATAGCATAATTCTAACAATGAGTAATGTATTTCAAATTACATATTCTTTAAAAAACTATTGACATTTTACAAAGGTAAATACCCTCTGCTCTTCACTATAATAACAATTTACTAATGACTCAAACTATATAAAAAGCAATTAATGTTTTTGGAAATAAATAAATTTAGGTCAAAGGGGTATTGAAGCCCAGAAAAAGAATAAAGATCTTTATATTCACATAGGCAAAATTTGATTTTCTGCTGTGCCTTGTGTCTCTCAAATTCAGGCATTAAGATTTTAAATGGTGGTGTGCTCACAAGAAGTAGGTTGTGTACAACGATCAAATCATCAAAAATGATCAGTGATCAAAAAATGATCCAAAAAGGAAAGAAGTTTCACTTTATATGATGCTATTGAAAGTAAACTGGTCTCTTCTCTTGCTAATGAGGGAATATGTACTACATATACATTTATTTTACACATAATTTAGAAAATCAATGAATTAAGGTAATTACTCAGAAAATTCAAAACAACAAACACCTTTATTGAATCAAAATGAGAATTTGAACAAAGTACGCTTTGCAGCTAGAATAATAGGTGAGTATCCCATGCTTTGAAATCAGAAGAGAGTTAGAAAATGAGTGTATAGATGTGCCTGCATTTTATGTGAATGGTCTGGATTTACTGTGCCAATAATCACACTAAAATAAAATGTGTTTTTATATATTTATATAGTTTCTTTTCTACACTACCTGAGAATTTTCCCTTTTCTATAGTTTTCATATTTTTTTCAAAATAAATGCTAGAACAGATTATGGTTTAGCACATAATACTTAAACTAGGTATTTGATGACTACACATACATATGAATTCAAGATACTCTAGGAATTTATAATTCTTCAAAAAACAAATAAATCTGCAATGAAAAGGTAAACATTCTGAAAGCACTTTATTCTTCAATTCAGTTCAGGAATCCTGACTCTCAGATACAAAGGACATGCCTGAAATAGTCTGCTCCCTCTGTAAGTTTGCTGATTTGTAAGAGTTTTGCTTTTTATTCTTCCATACCAGCAGAAGGTTCAAAAAGATTTTTATTTTTGTGATACTATTTATATCAATTAGTTATGGTTCCAAAAAGACATTTACTTATCACATTTACTTCCTAAGGCAGATAACTGAAAGTTTATCCTAGAGGCAAAATACTTTTTATTTCTACCCTCAAGCATGTCCCTATAACTACCTATTCCTAGTCCTGTATTAGTACATGTTCTCCACACAAATAAAGCAGGTTAGTGATCTCTACTCCTGAAAGTCATCGCTTCCCAAATCCATAAAATTGAATTTACTCCTAAATTTGCAGTCTTTATTTTCTCACATTCGCAATAGAAGATCATTCACATAATCTCTAACAATTTTCCACATTACTTTTTAAAAGTTAAAAAAAAAGTGATTATTTGAAAATTAAGGTCTTAAGTATCTTTGACATGTTGAAAGCCTTGTATCTTATGTATTTCTTCTGAAGCGTTCTGTCATTCAAAGCTAGCTTTAGGCTTAGGGATGTTTATCCAGTGGCAACATGACTATAAACATGTTTCACTGCCCTCCTCGCCAACTCCCTATCCCTTTTATTGGTAAGACTCACGGTTTTGTTATAAATATTCATGTTTGGAGTTTCAGGCTGCTCCATCCTGTCAAGTGGATGACAGTTGCCTGGAAGGAAGCTATGCATGTAAATTAATCAATCTTATTTATCTGCCCAAATACATCTTGTTTCTTAGGGATTGAAAAAAATACATAGACTTGGGAGATTTTTGTAGATTTGACTGTTTTCTTCTCCAATATAGCTGGACAGTTGCCATTATTATCTTCTTGAACACTTTGCAAAGCCATTTAAGAATAAACAGAAGTGCTGCAATTGACCTTTCTCACAAACATTTTATGTGGGTTCATTCGGTTGCTCAGGACACAAAGACACACAGTGTACTTCACCGGTATCCCTTGCCTTGTACTCTGTTCTCAAACTGATCCTTAGAAAGGTTGTAGCAGAATAACCTTATAAATCAGAACTCTTGGAGTGAAGCCAAGGACACTATTTTGCACATGCATTTTCACTGAACAGTTTGGAGTCCAAATACCTTAACATCTTTACAATCTGGCTCGAACAGATATTCTACTGCTCCTGTTTGATCTCTTTATCTTATAGGTACACTGAACTGTTTGTGTATTTTGGCATGCATACTCTCCAGTTCCTCCATGCCCTTGTGGTTTTCTCTGCCTAGTCCACCATTGTTTAAAAAACTCTTGATCTTTTTTTATAAGAAGCATGCTTAGATTTACCTTTTATTTATATATGTATATTAAAGTTTTAGGCATATATAATAATGGTACTTTTTTATGGAATACATGTGATATTTTGATAATCATACAATGCATGATGATCAAATAAGGGTAACTGGGATATTCCTCACCTCAAACATTTATCTTTTTTCCAAATCCACTGTAGTTATTTTGAAATATACAATACACTGTTGCTAACTATACTCGTCCAATTTGGGTATAGAACACTAGATCATATTCCTTCTAATTGTGCATATCCATTAATCAACCTCTATTTATCCCCTTCTCCCCCAGTACCCTTCCCACCCTCTGATAATCATCATCGTATCCTCTACCTTCATCAGATCAATATTTTGAGCTCCTGCATATGAGCAAGAATATGCAATATTTGTCTTCATGTGCCTGACTTATTTCACTTAACCTAATGTCCTCCAGTTACATCCATATTGCTGTAGAAGACAGAGTTCTATTCTTTTTGTTATGGCCAAATAATGTCCCATTGTGTATATGTGCCACAGTTTATTTGTCTATTCATCTGGGTTCATGGAAGTTTGGCTGATTCCATATCTTAGCTATTGTGAATAGTGCAGCAATAAACATGGGAGTGCAGATATCTCTTTGATACACCAATTTCCTCTCTTTTGGATATATACTCAGCAATGAGATTGCTTGACTGAACAGCAGTTCTACTTTTAGTTTTTTGAGAAGTCTCCATACTGTTTTCCATAGTACTTATACTAATTTACAATTCCACCAACAGTGTCCAAGTGTTCCCCTTTCTCCACTTTCTTGCCAGCATTCATTATTATTTGTCCTTTTGGTAGAAGCCATTTTAATGGGTGGTATGATATCTCACTTTTGTTTTTATTTGCATTTCAGTAATGATTAGTGATATTGAGCATTTTTCATATAACTATTGGCCATTTCTATGTCTTTTTTGAGAAATGTCTATTCAGATTTTGGCCCCTTTTAAAATTAGATTATTATTATTATTTTGCTATTAAGTTATTTGAGTTATTTATTTGTCCTGGTTATTAATCTTTTGTCAGTTAAGTTGTTTGAAAATATTTTCTCCCATTCTGTAGTTAGTTTCTTCCCTTTGTTGATTGTTTCCTTTGCTATGCAGAAGCTTTTAAACTTTATATGATGCCATTTGTTCATTTTTCCTTTAGTTGTCTGTGCTTTTCAGGTCTTACTCAAGAAATTTTTGCCCAGACCAATGTCTTGAAGTATTTTCTCAATGTTGTATTCCAGTAGTTTCATAGATTCAGGTCTTAAATATATGTATTTTGATTTAATTTTTCTGTATAGTGAGAGACAGAGGTCTAATTTCATTCTTTGGCATATGGATAACAAGTTTTCCCAGCACTATTTGTTGAAGAGACTATCTTTTCCTCAGTGTATGTTATTGGCACCTTTGTGAGGTATCAGTTTTCTGTAAATGTGTGAATTCATTTCTAGGTTGTGTGTGTGTGTGTGTGTGTGTGTTTTAATGCCATTAACATGTTGCTTTGGTTACTATAGCTTTGTAGTATAATTTGAAGTCAGATAATGTGATGCTTCCAGCTTTCGTTTTTTTTCCTCAGGATTTATTTGACTTTTCTTGGTCTTTTATGGTTTCACATACATTTTAGTATTGCTTTTTTATTTCTGTGAAGAATGTCACTGATACTTTGACAGAGATTGCATTGAATCTGTAGATCACATTGAGTAGTACGAACATTTTAACAATGATGACTCAATCCATGAACAAGAGATATAGGTATCTTTCTGATTTTGTGTTCTAATTTATTTCATCAATGTTTAATCTTTCACTTTATTGGTTGTTTAATTCTAGGTATTTTATTTTATTTTAGCCACTGTAAATGGGATTGCTTTCTTGGTTTCGTTTTCAGATTGTTTGCTGTTGGCATAGAAATGCTACTGATTTTTGAATGTTGATTTTGTAACCTACAAATTTACTGAATTTATTTATCAGTTCTAATTTTTGTGTGTGGAGTCTTCAGGTTTTTCTCAATAAAAGATTATAGAAAAACAAGAAATGGGGAAAGGATTCCCTATTTAATAAATGGTGCTGGGAAAATTGGCTAGCCATAAGTAGAAAGCTGAAACTAGATCCTTTCCTTACTCCTTATACGAAAATTAATTCAAGATGGATTAGAGACTTAAATGTTAGACCTAATACCATAAAAACCCTAGAATAAAACCTAGGTAATACCATTCAGGACATAGGCATGGGCAAGGACTTCATGTCTAAAACACCAAAAGTAACGGCAACAAAAGCCAAAATTGACAAATGGGATCGAATTAAACTAAAGAGCTTCTGCACAGCAAAAGAAACTACCATCAGAGTCAAAAGGCAACCTACAGAATGGGAGAAAATTTTTGCAATCTACTCATGTGACAAAGGGCTAATATCCAGAACCTACAAAGAACTCAAACAAATTTACAAGAAAAAAACAAACAACCACATCAAAAAGTGGGCAAGGGATATGAACAGACATTTCTCAAAGGAAGACATGCATACAGCCAACAGACACATGAAAAAAACCTCATCAACACTGGCCATCACAGAAATGCAAATCAAAACCACAATGAGATACCATCTCACACCAGTTAGAATGGCAATCATTAAAAAGTAAGGAAACAACAGGTGCTGGAGAGGATGTGGAGAAATAGGAACAATTATACACTGTTGGTGGGATTGTAAACTAGTTCAACCATTGTGGAAAACAGTGTGGCGATTCCTCAAGGATCTAGAACTAGAAATACCATTTGACCCAGTCATCCCATTACTGGGTATATACCCAAAGGATTCTAAATCATGCTGCTATAAAGACACATGCACACGTATGTTCATTGCGGCACTATTCACAATAGCAAAGACTTGGAATCAACCCAAATGTCTATCAATGACAGACTGGATTAAGAAAATGTGGCACATATACACCATGGAATACTGTGCAGCCATAAAAAAGATGAGTTCGTGTCCTTTGTAGGGACATGGATGCAGCTGGAAACCATCATTCTCAGCAAACTATCACAGGAACAGAAAACCAAACACCCGCATGTTCTCACTCACAGGTGGGAACTGAACAATGAGATCACTTGGACACAGGAAGGGGAACATCACCCACCAGGGCCTATTATGGGGAGGGGGCTGGGGGGAGGGATTGCATTGGGAGTTATACCTGATGTAAAGGATGAGATGATGGGTGCTGACAAGTTGATGGGTGCAGCACACCAACATGGCACAAGTATACATATGTAACAAACCTGCACATTATGCACATGTACCCTAGAACTTAAAGTATTTTAAAAAATTATATAATCTGCAAAAAAAGATAGCTTGACTTCTTCCTTTCCAATTTGGATTTCCTTTCTTTCTTTCTCTTGTCTGATTGCTCTAGCTAAGAATTTCAGTACTATGTTGAATAACAATGGTGAAAGGGGGGTCTCCTTCTAATGCTTCAGATCATAGAGAAAAAGTTTTCAGTTTCTCCACCATTCAGGATGATACTAGCTGTGGATCTGTCATGTATGGCCTTTATCATGTTGAGATATGTTCCTTCTGTACCCAATTTGTTGTGAGTTTTTATCATGAAGGGATGCTGAATTTTATCATGAAGGGATGCACAACAGAGCCTGAAGGAGGCCCAAGCTCCCCAAGCGAGAAAAGCCTAGAACACGACGCACTGAGTGGAAGTGTTAAAGCTTCACCTTGTCACGCTGGCCACTGGGAGGCAGGGACCAGTTTCAGTGAAGGCACTCAAACCTACCCTCCAAAGCCCAGCTTTTGCTTCTAGCAAAAGGTCCAGCTGGCCAGGAATTGCTGGGCCCATCTGCACTGCACTCCTTGGGGAGCCCAAGTAGGAGAAACTCAGACGGAGCCAGCCCTCCCCACCCAAGTGCTGGTTCCCATTCCTGACGCCTCCACACACAGTGCCCTTTTTCCCCCCTCTCCCTGTGGTGCCCACTATTCCCTGTGTGCTAGTCCCAGGTGGTCTCTGCAACACAGAACATGAGTGTCCAGGCCAGGGAACCACAGTGGGTGTGGGGACCCTGCTGAGCTCAAGAGTGCTCAAGCGTACTCGAACAGGAGGAGGAGATCACCCTCTAGAGCTTTAAGTCCGGGAAGAGCAGAACGATCCCTTCTTTGGAGTCCACCAGAAAGAAGGAGGCCACCAATGTCACTGCCTCCTCAGCCCGCCAACCCCGCTGGCAGTATAGCCCCCAATAGCACCCCTACCCTGCCCCCTGCTGCCAGCCCTGTAGCCCCTGGATAGCACACTCAACACACCCTACAGCTGCAGGCAATGTAACCCCCAATACCCCCCCGCCCCCAGGCCCCGAACCCGGAGGCAGTGTTAGCACCCGATAGTGCCCACAACCTGACCCACCCACGGGTGTTACTGCACTAGACAGCGCCCCAAACCTGCCCTCCCCCACCCCACCATGAGCAGCACAGCTCCTAATAGTGCACCCCCACTCACAGGCAGTGCAGCACCTGATGATGCCCCTGAACCACCCCTCACTGCCAGCACTGTAGCCTCAGATAACTCCACCGAACCCGCCCCCTGCCACGAGCAGTGCACCAGAAGATGGTGCCCTTAACCCATCCACTGCCACCGTCAGTACACGTTAGTGTACACGACCTGCCTCCCGTGACCACCCCCACCACCGTAGCCCCCACTCCACCACCAGCAATGTAACCTCAGAGAGTGCCCCCAACCAGACCAATGCCACAGATAGTTAGCCTTGGGCAGTGAGCCCCAATAGGACACCCAACCTTTGCCCAGGAGGACAGTGCAGCCCTGGATAACTCACCTATCCCGCCACATTTCTACCACTCTGGCCGAGTTGCAGTCTCCGATGTCACCACCCACTGCAGCGAGGCGACCCGCGGTGGCACAGGTTCCAGCCTCCAGCATGCAGTGGTGCTGCTTCTCGTCTTCCAGCTCGGCAGGAGAAACTCCCGCTGCTAGCTGCCCTCCTACCGCTCTGTCACCACCACCAACAGCAGCGAAGCAGGGCCTCAGGCTCTGGGCTCCCGGCTCTGGGCTCCAGGCTCCCGCGGGCAGCAAGTGACGGCCCCTTCCAGTTCTCCAGTTCTCTAAGCTGGGACGTAACAGCTCAGCAGGCTGACAAACAGGAGTCTGAAATGACCTGAGACCACTTCAACATGCTTTATATACTGAGGTCACGCACATGCGGATGCTGGAATACATGTTCTGATTGGATGAGAGAAAACCTCTACGCCTACTATGATTGGACTTTATTTTCATGCTGTGATTGGTTGTCTTCAGACTTGCTCTCATCCAATCAGAACACGATAATAAAGTCCAATCCGAGTAAGCCTGGAGGTTTTTTCTCATCCAATCAGAACATGCAGTCAAAGAAGCTCCACCTCCATAACCTCAGTATATAAATGATGCTGAGCGCGGGGCAGGCTTTATTAGTTTCCGTGTGTTCCTGTGAAGCTGGTTAGTTCCGGACTTAGAAGACGAGGAGAAGGGAGCTGCACGCCGCATGCTGGAGGCTTGAGTCGCGACCCTACGGGGCTGCTCGCCTCGCTGCGGTTGGTGGTGGCGGTGACGGAGAGGCTGCAGCGGTAGGAGGAGGAAAATAGTTTTGGGATAGATACATGGAGTGAGGCAAAGAGGGCGGTTAGTGACAAAGGGAAAAAGGGATAGCGAGGAGGAGAAGACATTGCAAAAAGACAGTGGGGAAAAAAGTTTTTGGGTAGATGGAGGCGGAAAAACAGGATGGGGAGCGGGAGGGAGGGAAGGTTTTGCAGAAAGACTGGGTAAAAAGTTTATGGGTAGATGGGAGAGGAAAAAGAGAGGTGGTGACGGGTGGAAAACGGGGGCGAGCAGTAGTGAGAGAAGATTCTGAGAAAAGATGGTGGGGAGAAAAGTTTTTGGGTTGATAAAGAAGCAAAAGAAGGTAGCAAGTGGGAGAAGGAAAAAGAGGGTAGCCAGCCGGAGGAAGAGAAGGTTTAGTGAAGAAACAGTGGCAGAAAAGAAAGATGGTGAAGAAAGAAAAGACGGTGGGTAAAAAGTGTTCGGGTAGATGGAGGGGGGAAAGAGGGTGACGAGGAGGAGGAGAAAAGAGGGTGGCGAGAAGGAGCGGGAAAGAAGGTTGGGGAAAAGATGGGAAAATTGTGGTAGATAGAGGGCAAAAAGGGTGGCAAGCAGGATAGGGGAGAGAAGAGGACGAGTGAGAAGCGGGGAAGACTTCGTGAAAAGACAGTGGGGGAAATTTTGGGGGTAGATGGAGGGGGAAAAGAGGGAGGTGAGAAGGAATGGGAAGAAGACTTTGAGA
>JABBCR010000096.1:0-26365 GCA_014849445.1 Cercopithecus mona | reverse complement strand
GAAAAGAGGGAGTGAGAAAGAATGGGAAGAAGACTTTGAGAAAAGACTGGGGACTTATCTTCATTTC
Organism: Cercopithecus mona; assembly: GCA_014849445.1. Lineage (NCBI taxonomy): Eukaryota > Metazoa > Chordata > Mammalia > Primates > Cercopithecidae > Cercopithecus > Cercopithecus mona. The sequence goes on along the minus strand of JABBCR010000096.1, from coordinate 26,298 downwards.
ACTGAGGGCATTTTCTGGAGATTTATCTTGTTCTTTTGCTTGGAACATATTTCTCTGTTTCTTCATTGTTCCTGACTCTGTGTTATTTTCTGTACTTTAGATAAGAAAAATGCCTCTCCCAGTCTTGTCTCACTGGCCTTGTAGAAGAGACGAACTTACCAATTAACGCTGCCAGACACTCGGAGCGCCTCTTGACCCTTTGTGCTTGTCCAAACTGTCATCTCTGTTCTTAGCTGCCCTCAGGAGATTAGAATGTGTCAAGTCCTGTCAGTGCCCCAGACAGGGGAGATAGAAGCCAGCCCCTTGAGGTGCAGCTGGAGACGTTGGGGCATTAAATGTGTGTTCTAGTTTATTCTATCCGCAAGGAAAAGCTGGGAGCATAAGTTTATCCCCCACTTGCTCTGCAAGAAGCTGGACAGAGGATCTGTGGCAAGTGCCTGCACTCGTGTTTAAACTGCACACTCCTTCAATGCATTGTTTTGCTCTTTGTCACCCCCAGGGGCCTAGCAAATGCTGACTCCTCTCTGCTTAGAGATGGACAGGTTGGAAGCTTGGCGCTATCTGTTGAGCAAACGAGTGGAAGCCGCGGTGGAAGTGCTCACCTGTCTGTTCAGGGTCTCAGAGGAGCACTGGTTTCCTGCTCTGTCAGCTCCCAGATGCATGGAAACCCCAGGGCAGCAGCTGCCCATGTGCAGACAGACTCCTTCTAGGGAGAAAGTGGGAGCCGGGCCTTTTTGCCTTTTCACCCTGCACTGGGCCTGGGGGGATGTTTTCTGGTCTCTGTGCCCCTGTGGGACCCACAAATACAGAGCCTCGTCAACTCCCAAAGCTTGGGGATTGAGGAGCTAGTCCTTCATTTGAGAGGGGTAAATGTTGTGTACTCAGTGTGTGAGGTTAGAGACCTGATTTTATCATGGAGCAGGGGGTGGGAGAAGGCATGGGACTTGCCCACACACCTGTCCAGACCCCTGGAAATCTATTGTTTACTGGCCTCATTGGCTCCAGGTGCAGGCTAGTTATTACTAGAAGCCCATCCCTCGGGCAACGGCTCGGAGAGCCCGCAGACATACCCTTCCAGGGAGAAACTGGGAGCCTGGCATTTCTGCCTGTTTGTGCTGAGCGCAGGGGCACAGCTGCCGGAAGAGCTCACGTGCCCATTTAAAACTGCCTCTTTGCCCTCTGTGGTCACAGAGGATTCATAGCTGCTGACCCATGTCTGTTCCCAGAGCTAGGTGAGCTAGCAGCCAAGCCCTTGAGTGGGAACTGCAAAAGCTGGGGCTGCCTATGTGTGGTCCAAACCCTCGCCTCTCCAGGAGAAAGCTGGGCGCAGGGATTCCTTTCCGACAGTAAGGTACTGTGTCTAGAGTGGGGCTTGTGGTGCGAGTGTGTCTCAGCTTTTCTAACCCATTGCGATGTGGAAGTTTTCTCCATTGCCCCCTGTGCAGGCCTGTCTCAGCTGGTATCTGGGTTTCTTTCTGAGGGAGTTGATCTGTGTGTAGATGGGAGTTTTTCCATGTGTCCACGGGAGAAGGGAGCACCAGGAGCCTCCTTCTCTACCATCTCGCTTGTGTAACCCTCTGTGATTCTTTTTATACATAGTTGAATTTGATTCACTAATACTTTGTTGAGGAATTTTGCATTTATGTTCACGAGAGATACTGGTTTCTAGGTTTTTTCTTATAACGTCTGTCTGGTTTTGGTATTAGGATAATGCTGGCCTCAGAGAATGAGTTGGAAGTGTTCTCTCTGCTTTTGTCTTCTGGAAGAGGTTCTAGGGAACTGGTATAATTTTTCCCATAAATGTTTGGAAGAACCCGTCGTTCACTAGTGAACCCATCTGGGTGGAACTGAGTACTCCCATTCTCTAAGAGATAGTTCCATTAGTTTTCTTATGATTTTCTTTTCACTTCTCCTCTTCCCATCCCTCACCCCTCACCATGGCCGTGTTTCCTGTTTCCTGTTAGCTCTTTAGAAATGCAAATATCACCTTTCGCCTACCCCTCTCCAGACATTCCCTGCTGGGCAAAAGGAATAATCTGTAAATGGAGGTAGGCTGATGGAGGTTTGACTGAGAACAGGGCAAGTTCTTCCAGCTCATCTTTCCTGAGACTTGGCAGTAGATGTGCAGCCCCAAGCATACCCACCAGGGAACCCTCCCTGCCAGGGGTGGCCTCGAAACTTCCACCTTCTAGGGGTTTGTCTTTCACCCACTAGAAAGGCATGGAGAAGGCATATCCCCTTGGCCACTGTTACAACTTCTGCCCAGGCAGGTGCCAACTCAGCTGCCCAGTGCATAACTCAGTACAGCTGCCTGGTAGAAAACCGCCATTGCTCACTCCCCCACCCCCACAACACACCTGATGAAAATGCCCCTTTTTCCTCCAGAGGAGAAATGGCACATTAAAAGGCAGGCTGCGTCGTGCTGCTTCCTCCAAGCTGGCTTCAGAATAAATTCACGTTTGTGTATAAAGCTTTCTTTTGTATCACATTTTTTTTTGTATCAGAGTTAGTTGAACTGCACATGTGGTGAGCAGCTAACCAGCTTTTCGGCTGCAGAGGCACTATGTTCAACTTTCCTTCCGTTCTCAGTCTGGAGAAGCTCAATCAACCTATTTCCAGGTGTATGGATTCTTTCTTTTGCCAGCTCTAATCTGCTGTTGACCTCCTCTAGTACATTTTTCATTTCAGGCCAGGCGCGGTGGCTTCGCCTGTAATCCCAGCACTTTGGGAGGTCAAGGTGGGTGGATCATGAGGTCAGGAGTTCAAGACCAGCCTGGCCAACATGGTGAAACCCATCTCTACTAAAAATACAAAATTAGCTGGACCTGGTGGCGGGTGCCTGTAATCCCAGCTACTCGGGAGGCTGAGGCAGAGAATTGCTTGAACCCGGGAGGCGGAGGTTGCAGTGAGCCAAGATTGCGCCACTGCACTGCACTCCAGCCTGGGCGACAGAGCAAGACTCCATCAAATAAATTAAATAAATAAATAAATAAATAAATAAATAAATAAATTCATTTTAGTTATTTATTTTTTTATTCTCTCTGTCTGGAGTGCAGTGGCGCGATCTCGGCTCACTGCAGGCTCCACTTCCCGGGTTTATGCCATTCTCCTGCCTCAGCCTCCTGAGTAGCTGGGACTACAGGCGCCCGCCACCACGCCCGGCTAATTTTTTGTATTGTTAGTAGAGACGGGGTTTCACCGTGGTCTCGATCTCCTGACCTTGTGATCTGCCCACCTTGGCCTCCCAAAGTGCTGGGATTACAGGCGTGAGCCACCGCGCCCGGCTCTTTTACTTCTTTTGACATGGTTTTCTTTAGTTCTTTGAACATATTATAACAGCTAAAGTCTTTGTTTAGTAAAGCCAACATCTAGGGCTTCTCAGTGAAAGGTTCTACTGATTGCTGTCTTCCTGTATGTGGCCATACTTTTCTGTTTCATTGTGTGTCTTGTCTCTTTTGTTGGAAAATGAACATTTTAGATAATGTAAGGTGGCAACACTGGACATCAGAGATGCCCACACCAGGGTTTCTTGTTGTTGCTGTTTGATTGTTACTGGGCAGTTTATGATTCTGTATTTGCCTTCATTGCTTTCTTGCACATGGCCTTGTGGTCAGCCAGAGGGGAGGGATTGGAGCCCTTTCGGGTCTTACCTGGGCATGCGCCTGGCCTTCTAGATCCTCAGGAATGTATCAGTGTTTTTCAGAGTCCCTGTGGACATCTCATTCCCCAGGCTGAGTGCAGTGGTGACATCACATCTCACTGTAGCCTCAACATCCTGGGTTTCAGTGATCCTCCTGCTTCAGCCTCCCAAGTAGCTCTGACTACAGGTGCGCACCACTATGCTCAACTAATTTTTAAAAATTTTTATAGAGACGGAGTCTTGCTTTGTTGCCCAGGCTGGTCTCAAACTCCTGAGTTCAAGCGATCCTCCCACTTTGGCCTCCTGAAGTGTTAAGATTATAGGCATGAGTCACTACACCTGGCACTGGAGCTTAAGTTTTAAGAGGCGTTCTCAAAAACTAATATCAAACTTACTGTTCATTGATCACTTAATAGGTAGTGTAAGCTTAGCTTTGATTAAGTCTGGTGAGCTAGGAAGAGACAAAATGGTGAGTATTCATGTATGTCTACATACCAGGGCATGAGAAGCGACTCTGAAGACCTCACTAATTGGCTGTTCCTTCTCTCTGTGGCTAGTGTTTGTCCAGCATGATGCCGCCCAACTCTACCTCAAACTCTGGAACCTGATTAAGGACCAGATCACTGATGTGCACTTGGTAAGAACCTAGAACCAGAGCACTCGGAAGCTTAAGATGCTGCTCATTTAACTCATTCAGCTGTTGTTCCTGTAGTGTGTAGAGGAATAAGAGAGGTAATCCACATAAAACACTTATCACAGTTTCATAATATTGTTACTGGTATTATTTTGCACCTTTGTGAGTAGGACAAACAGCATTAGTGGCTACCATTTCTAGAGCTTCTGTCTCTTGGCTCCACCTTCTGGCAATTGGCCTGACCTGGCTTATGGTGGTGTTCCCATCTCACCTCTCTGCTCTCCCTCTTGCAGGTGGAGAGGCTGCAGGCCCTGTATATGATCCGGGTGAAGGACTCCTTGATTTGCCTTGACTGTGCCATGGAGAGTAGCAGAAACAGCAGCATGCTTACCCTTCCACTGTCTCTTTTTGATGTGAACTCAAAGCCCCTGAAGACACTGGTAAGGGGATTCTCTTGGTATTTGCTGCCCCCGTATGTGTTAGTCCATTTCTGTTGTGATAACTCAATATCTGAGACTAGGTAATTTATTTCTTACAGTTCTGGAGGCTGGGAAGTCTTGGTTGAGGGGCTGCACCTGGTGAGGGCCTGCCCGCTGGTGGGGACTCTGAGAGTCCTGAGGCGAGGCAGTGCAGGGCATCACATGGCGAGGGGGCTGAGTGTGCTAATGTGCCAGCTCGAGTCTCTCTTCCTATTCATATGAAGCCACCAGTCCCACTCCCAGGATAACCCATTAACCCTTTAATCCATGAGTGGATTAATTCATTCATGAAGGCTGTGCCCCTCATGACGCAATAACCCCCACTTTTTTTTTTGGAGACAGAGTCTTCCTCTGTCACCCAGGCTGAAGTGCAGTGGCACAATCTCAGCTCACTGCAACCTCCGCCTCTGGTGTTCAAGCGATTCTCCCGCCTCAGCCTCCCAAGTAGATGGGATTACAGGGGCCCGCCACCATGCCCAGATAATTTCTGTATCCTTAGTAGAGATGGGGTTTCACCATGTTGGCCAGGCTGGTCTGAAACTCCTGACTTCAAGTGATCCACCTGCCTCAGCCTCCCTGGGATTACAGGCTTGAGCCACCTTGCCCTCCCCAATTATCTCTCAAAGGCCCCACCTTTCCATACAGCCACATTGGGGATTTAGTTTCAACACGGGTTTTGGGGAAACCATCAAACACACAACACAGTGTGACCAACTCCCCCTTACCTCTCTGATCTATCTCTGGCTTCTGAAAAGTCGCTTATTTCATTTTCATGGTCTGGCCAATTTCTCCTTTGTTTTGGCAAAAGTGTTTTTCCCTCCTACCTCCACCTCCCTCATACTGCTCTCTTAACAGGAGCCCCCTCCTGTTTTGTTCCTCCCATCAGTACGTGCACTTTGAGATCCTGCCAAGGGGACCACACCAGGCCAGGCGTTAAGGGGGATATGAAGAAAACCAGAAAAAAAGCTGAAATCCTCAGCTGTAAAGTGTGGGGAAGCTGTACCTGCTACAGTTTGGGGCTGTGTCCCCACCCAAAAATCTCATGTTCAATTATAATCCCCAGTGTTGGAGGTAGGGCCAGCGGGAAGGAGACTGGATCCTGGGGGAGGGTTTCTCGTGAATGGTTTGGCACCATCCCCCATGGTACTGTCTTTGTGACAGTGAGTGAGTTCTCATGAGATCTGGTTGTTTAAAAGTGTGAAGCCAGGTGGTGTGTGGTGACTCATGCCTGTAATCCCAGCACTTTGGGAGGCTGAGGTGGGTGGATCACCTGAGGTCAGGAGTTTGAGACCAGCCTGGCCAACATGATAAAACCCTGTCTCTACTAAAAATACAAAAATTAGCTGGGCGTGGTGGTGCAGCCTGTAGTCCCAGCTACTTGGGAGGCTGAGGCAGGAGAATCGCTTGAACCTGGGAGGCACGCCCCTGCACTCCAGCTCATTTACTTTTGTGCACCTGCTCCTCCCATGTAAGACGCCTGCTCCTGCTTGGCCTTCCACCATGATTGCGAGCTTCCGTGGCCTCCCCAGAAGCAGATGCTGCCATGCTTCTGGTCAGCCTGTGGAACCATGAGCCAATTACACTTCTTTTCTTATAAATTACCCAGTCTTAGCTATTGTCTCACAGCAGTGTGAGAACAGAAGAATACGGTACTCTAGGTGGGAAATACCAACACTGCTTTTTCCCTGTTCTCTTGGGTGGGACAGGAGGACGCCCTGCACTGTTTCTTCCAGCCCAGGGAGTTATCAAGCAAAAGCAAGTGCTTCTGTAAGAACTGTGGGAAGAAGACCCGTGGGAAACAGGTACTCATACCCTAGATCAGACTCAGCTGTCCCTCGGTGCACATAGGGGATTGGTTCCAGGACCCCCGTGTGTACCAAAATCCACACACGCTCAAGTCACACCCAGTCGGCCCTGTGGAACCCACACATAGGAAAAGTCAGTCCCTCATCTATGCGGTTGTGCGTCTGGGATACTGTATTTTTGATGAGCGTTTGGTTGCAGATGTGGAACTCGTGCCTATCGGGGAGGGCAGACTGTATTTATTTACAACAGTTTGTGTATAAGTGGACCCACACGGTTGAAACCCGGGCTGTTCAGGGGTCATCTGTCCTTCACTAGTCTGGGGTTGCCCCCCGTGGATTTCCTGATAGAATCATCAGAGGCCCCGAGGACACCCCATGGTGGGTGAGAAAGGGAATCTGGGTCTGGCTAGTATCTGGGACGCTGGGGTTCTGATATCCAGAGCCGTGGATGTGGCTTCTTATGGTTGCATCACTGAGAGGGACCAGAGGAGGGGTCCTGAGAGCAGCCATAAGGGCATTTCCCTGGGGGCGAGACCAGCTCCCTGGAGCAGGTGCTATGGCTCCCCTGGTCCTGGCGCCTGTGCAGAGCCCTGTGCCCTTGTGCCTCTCGTGGGGGGCCACACGGTGGTAGAATAGCCAGGTTTTGCATTATTCTCAGAGGAGCTCAGCAGATTCAGTGCACAGGAGCCTTAAACTCCGTGATGTCACCCTGCTTCCCTCTTTTTGGGAAGAACGCGTCACTAGCCCTGACATTTCTCTGACTCTCCCATTCCAATCATGCGATTCTCCATCAGGAATTCACAGACAAGAAAGATCTGCCACGCCCTGGACTTCCCCCAGAGCTTGGATTTCAGTCAGGTCCTTTGGATGGAGTGAGAGCCCTGTGATACTGAGGAGCAGGTGGGTTGCTGCCGACCTCTTTGCCATCCTGCCTCTCCCCAGATGCCTCATCCTTTCCGTTTTCCCTTCCTTCACCCCCCAGTCTGCTAGGAGCCACCTGTTCCTTAGAGACTGTCCCCAACCTCTAAAGACTTTCTTTTTTCTAAATATTGGATTTGTGTTCATGTGCCTCACAGCACTGAGGGACGGAATCCAGAATTCAGTAGGCTCCTTTGGAAATAATGTGGGATACATACAAATGCATAGGCAAACATGTCATTATGGGTTCTTAGTACCAACCAAACTTTCTTCGTCAAATGGCCTGTGCCCACTTTAAGGATAATCATAAAGTAGCCAGTTGACCTGACCACATTTAATCAGAGTAAAGTTTAATTCACTTGTCCTGAGATAATAACTTACTGAGAGATTCTGAGAAAAAAAAAGACACAAGGCCAGGCAATGTGGCTCATGCCTGTGATCCCACACCTCGAAAGGCTGAGGCAGGAGGATTGCTTGAGCCCAGGAGTTTGAAGCTGCAGTGAACTGTGATCTATCACTGTACTCCAGCTTGGGTGACAGCACAAGACCCTGTCTCTAAAAACAAAACAAAACAAGAAAAACTTAAAAAAAAAAAAAAAAGACACAAATACCTTTTTTTCATAGATTTGAAATGCTACATAGCAAATTTTGTATTCCCACATGTACGGGTCTATTTTTGGAGTGTCTCTTCTGTTTTATTGGTCTGTTTGACTATTTATGCTGTAGAACCATGGCATTTAGAAAATTAAGGCCTGATAATATGTTATAATAGCTCCTATTATAACATGATTTCTTTACCTACTTAGGCCGTGTACGTTTCATGGGATTCTCTTTTTCTTTCCTTCTAGTTCTTTTTATTTCTACCTGCAGATTCTGCCCGATGAAGTATATTTAAAATTGTTTTTCACTTAAAAAAGACTTTTTTGGCTGGGTGCAGTGGGTCATGCCTGTAATCCCAGCTCTTTGGGAGGCCAGGAGGATTGCTGGAGTCCAGAAGTCAAGCCCTGCTGGACACCAAAGCAAGACTCCATCTTCTTGCAACAACAACAAAAAAGACTTTGTTATGGAACATTACAAATAGATACCAGGGTGTGTAGTGAAGGAAGAATTAGACAGTGAATCCTCGTTGTAACAGTTACCAAACTCGTGGCAGGTCTTGCTTGTCCTATAACCCACCCTCTTGTTTCACCCAACCCTGTACTGGATTTTTTCTGAAGCAAATCCCAGACTTCATACTGTTTCATTTGTAAACACTTTGTTATGTGTCCCTAAAGAATAAGCACTCAAAAGATAACCATCTCCATCTCGTAATTCCTTAACAGCATCAAATATCTGGTCAACGTTCAGACTTCCTGACTGTTGTATAATCTATGTGGTTTGTTTGAATCTAGATGCAGACAATGCCTACACTTTACATTTGGTTAAGTTTCTTTCTTTTGTTAAGTTCCTTTTAGATTTCTGCTCCTTTTCTTTTCCTTGCAGTTGATTCGGTTGAAGATTTTTTAAATATGCCAGCACTGGCTGGTTGGTATCATTTAACATGTTCCTCTAACCCTTTTATTACTTGTAAACTAATATTTAGATACAGATATTCCCTGCATTTTTTAAAGTCCTGCACAAAGTCTGCAGATGAAAATAGGGATAATTCCAGCCTCCACTGTGGGTGACCCAGCTTTGCATGTGCCACCCTTGTTGTCCGTCTCCTCTCCACCTACAAAAGACTTTTGGCTGGGTGTGGTGGCTCAGGTTAGGGCCCTTCTGGGCTTGTGGAGAAACAGAACTGTGTTCTGATGACCCCACCCCTCCCAGGGGAAAGTTCTAATCTTGCCTTGGCTTTAGGAGCCTCTCTCGTGACCTCCTGCCTTCCATCTCCTGTGTGCTCTGCTCTGCCAAGCTGCTGAGCCTTTGCAGTTCAGGATCCACACTCAGGAAAGCTCCTCCTGGAGGGTGCCCACTGGCCGTGGGTCAGGACTGTTTTCTAATACTCTGAAATCCCAGAGTCGGGCCTAGGGTGGGCAGGTATAAATGTGTGAGGCAGTTATGTTTGTGGCGGTGGGTGAACTGTCTCGTGCCTGTCTCGTTCCAGCCTGGAGGGCAGTATGAGCTTTTCGCTGTGATTGCACATGTGGGAGTGGCAGACTCCGGTCATTACTGTGTCTACATCCGGAACGCTGTGGATGGAAAATGGTTCTGCTTCAATGACTCCAATATTTGCTTGGTGAGAAACATCATCCACAATTGCCTCCTGCCCTGGATTGGCCACCTCTAGCAAATGCTGGGCCCGGGACTGCATGGGTCTCTGAGATCAAGACACACTGTGGTCCCGCTGTCTCGGTGTGGGGCCTTTGATGAGGGTTCAAGCTTTTTTCGGCCTGAAGTCCCCATGTGGTTTGCACCTCTGTAAGGGTTCACTTCCCTCCATTTCTTTTTTTTTTTTTGAGATGGAGTCTCGCTCTGTCGCCCGGGCTGGAGTGCAGTGGCCGGATCTCAGCTCACTGCAAGCTCCGCCTCCCGGGTTTACGCCATTCTCCTGCCTCAGCCTCCAGAGTAGCTGGGACTACAGGCGCCCGCCACCTCGCCCGGCTAGTTTTTTGTGTTTTTAGTAGAGACGGGGTTTCACCGTGTTAGCCAGGATGGTCTCGATCTCCTGACCTCGTGATCCGCCCATCTCGGCCTCCCAAAGTGCTGGGATTACAGGCTTGAGCCACCGCGCCCGGCCCACTTCCCTCCATTTCTAAGTGTTTGGTGCTCTTGGCTCATGCCCTGCGGCTTCCTGCTTCGTGGGAAACGTCTAGAAAGCAAGGAGAGTTAGAAATATGTAAGTTAGGCCTCTGGGATAAGCATGACCAAGTTTAAACACAGGGACGAGGGCGCTAAAAAGACTTCATTGCACATGACGTCCTGCTGCTGATGCTCCAGGCTCTTGGGAGCTGCTAGAGGTGGGCTTGTCTGGAGGATGAGGGGCACATTATAGCGCCCTGTCCTCTGTGGGTGCTTGTGTCAGCTGGCTGCTTGACCCCGTTTGTTTCTGGTTTCCAGGTGTCCTGGGAAGACATCCAGTGTACCTACGGAAATCCTAACTACCACTGGTAAGAAACGGATTTGGGTAATGGGAGCGTGATGAGCTCACATAGGGTCCTTGGAGCTGCGTGAAACGCCTGTGGATTCCCCTGTTACTAACATGCTGATGGCTCACTGTCCGCCTCATCTCCAGCACTCACCCCACCACCCCATGCTTGCCTCACACGTCACACTCCAGGAATATTAAAGTACAAGTAGCTCAAACAGCCGTGCCCTCCATCTCCCCTCTGCTGTGCACGCGCACTTCCTGGCCGTACTGTCCTCTCCTCGTTTACCATCTAGGCCAACTCCCAACTCATGTTTTCATACTCATGGTCTTTTCCTACCCTGTAAAGCCTTTACTGATTCACCCAGATTCGTGGGGGCTTCTTGCACGTGTTTTGTTTTTTGTTTTTTTTGATGGAGTCTCGCTTTGTTGCCAGGCTGGAGTGCAGTGGCGCAGTCTTGGCTCACTGCAACCTCCACCTCCCAGGTTCAAGCGATTCTCCTTCCTCAGCCTCCTGAGTAGCTGGGACTACAGGTGCGTGCCAACAGGCCCAGCTAATTTTTTTTGTATTTTCAGTAGAGATGGTGTTTCACCATGTTGGCCAGGATGGTCTCAATCTCTTGACCTCATGATCCGTCCACCTCAGCCTCCCAAAGTGCTGGGATTACCAGCACGAGCCACCACACCTGGCCTTCTTATATGCTTTTATTGCATTTAAGCATACCTCTTTTACAGCAAAGATCATTTTTTTAAAAAAATTTTATTTTCAGAGATGGAGTCTTGCTTTGTTGCCCAGGCTGGAGCACTGTGGTGTGATCACAGCTCACTGCAGCCTTGAACTCCTGGGCACAGGCGATCCTCCCACCTCAACCTCCTGAATAGCTGGGACTACAGGCATGCACCACCACGCCTGGCACATCTTTAAAAAACGTTTGTAGAGGTGAGGTCTCACTATGTTGCCAGGCTTGTCTCAAACTACTGGGCTCAAGCCATCCATCCATTTCACCCTCCCAAAGTGCTTGGATTACAAGCATGTGCACCGTGCCTGGCCATCACACTGTTTTCTTTTTTTTTTTTTTGAGACAGAGTCTCGCTCTGTCGCCCATGCTGGAGTGTAATAGCAGGATCTTGGCTCACTGCAAGCTCCGTCTCGTGGGTTCACGCCATTTTCCTGCCTCAAACTCCCACGTAGCTGGGACTACAGGCACCCGCCACCACACCCGGCTAATTTTTTGTATTTTTAGTAGAGACAGGCTTTCACCATGTTAGCCAGGATGGTCTCGATCTCTTGACCTCATGATCCACCCGCCTCGGCTTCCCAAAGTGCTAGAATTACATGCGTGAGCCACCGCACCTGGTCAATAAATATTTTTATAATCATTAACTACTGAGGAGAAGCTGGAGAGAAAAAAGGTGGATGAAGTTAAAGCAGAGAGACTTTGTAAGTTTCTTGGCTGAGCTTTGAGATTGTGTATCAGAGATGCTATTGGAGGTGATTTTCAGCTGCAGAGATAGGCCTGGTCATTTGAAAAATAACGGATTAGGTGAAGCTTGCGTTTGAAATCCTCCTTCTACTTTTCACCTTTCTCTCTGGTTTATTCTGAGCATCTTAGACATCCAATCTTTGTCACTTTGTGGTTGTCATTGATTTCCCTATTATTGAGATCAGAGGTGGGCCGACTTTCTCTGTAACGGGTTGGAGAGAAAGTATTTCAGACTTTGTGGTCTGTACAGTGTCTGTTGCAACCATTTAGCTCTGCCCTGTAGAGCAAAAGCAACCATAGACAGTGTGTGGGCAGAGGAGCATGGCTGGGGTCTAGTTAAATTTATTTGCAAAAAGAGGCTTGGAGACTGGGTGTGAGCTCACACCTTTAATCCCAGCACTTTGGGAGGCCAAGGCGGGAGGATCACTTTAAGCCAGGAGTTCAAGACTAGCCTGGGCAATAAAGCAAGACTCCATCTCTACAAAAATTAAAAGTTATTATAGCTAGGCATGGTGGTACATACCCCTAGTCCTAGCTACTCAGGAAGCTAAAACAGACAGAAGGATCAGTTGAGCCCAGAAACACGAGGCTGCAGTGAGCTACTATTGTGCCATTGCACTCCAACCTGGTGACAGGGCAAGAACTGGTCTCGTCAAAAAGTAAACAAAAGGCCGGGCACAGTGGCTCACACCTGTAATCCCAGCACTTTGGGAGACTGAGGTGGGCAGATCATGAGGTCAGGAAATTGAGACCATCCTGGCTTAACACGGTGAAACCCTGTCTCTACTAAAAATACAAAAAGTTAGCCGGGCGTGGTAGCGGGCTCCTGTAGTCCCAGCTACTCGGGAGGCTGAGGAGGGAGAATCATTTGAACCTGGGAGGCGGAGGTTGCATTGAGCCAAGATTGCGCCACTGCACTCCAGCCTGGGCGACAGGGCTAGACTCCATTTCAAAAAGAAAAAACAAACAAACACAAACAAAACGTAATGCATATTCTCTCTTATAAATGGGAGCTAAACATTGGGTATTCATTGACTTAAAGATGGCAACAACTGGGAACTGCTGGATGGGGAAGGAGGGAGGGGAGGGGTCAAAAACTAACTGTTGGGAGCATGCTCGTATTCACGTGACAAACCTGCACGTGTGCCCGCTGAATCTAAAATAAAAGTTGAAAGTAGATTTTAAAAACCCCGAGGGGTTGGATTTGGCCTGTAGCTTGTTAACCTCCTCTTTAGATATTAACTAATAGAAATGTAGTGTGGGCCGGGCGCGGTGGCTCAAGCCTATAATCCCAACACTTTGGGAGGCTGAGACGGGCGGATCACGAGATCAGGAGATCGAGACCATCCTGGCTAACACGGTGAAACCCCGTCTCCACTAAAAAATACAAAAAACTAGCCAGGCGAGGTGGCGGGCGCCTGTAGTCCCAGCTACTTGGGAGGCTGAGGCAGGAGAATGGCGTAAACCCGGGAGGCGGAGCTTGCAGTGAACTGAGATCCGGCCCCTGCACTCCAGCCTGGGCGACAGAGCGAGACTCCGTCTCAAAAAAAAAAAAAAAAAAAAAAAAGAAATGTAGTGTGCATCTTCCCAGGTTGCCTATTTTGTTCTTCTCCGAGATGATGGATAGACAAGGCTTGATCCAGCCACCTGGAAGTTTGCTGACGCTTGTTCTGTCATAGATGAACGAAGCGTTGTTTTCTGACGAAGATTTCATGCCACTGTGCTGATGTGTCTTCTCTCTAGGCAGGAAACTGCGTATCTTCTGGTTTACATGAAGATGGAATGCTAACGGATAGGCCCAAAACCTTCAGAGACTGACACGCTGTCATTTTCCACGCTATCATTTTCCACTCCGTTCCTGGATCTATGGAGTCTTCTGAGTCTTCTAAGAGATTTTGTAATGAGGAGAAGCATCATTTTCAGACTATATAACTGAGCCTTATTTATAATCAGGGATATTATCAAAATATTTAACAGTGAGAGTCCTCAGGTCCTGATCAGTCAGAATGGATGCTTTCAGCAGTGGACTCGGCCATGTGGCTGCTCAGTCCTGGGTGCTCGCTTCTGTGCAAGACGTTAGCCCTTTAGTTAGCAGGCTGTGGGGAGTCCAGCTGCTCCCAGTGGGGAGAGCAGTGGCAGTGGGAGGCATCTGGGGGCCAAAGGTCAGTGGCAGGGGGTATTTCAGTATTTTATAACTGCTATGACCAGACTCGTGTGTACTGGCTGAATATCAGTGCTGTTTGTAATTTTTCATTTTGAGAACCGATGTTAATTCTATATAAATCAAGTGTTTAGTAACTGTTATTCATTTATTCAGCAAATATTTATTGATCACCTATTCTCCATAAGATAGTGTGATAAACACAACCATGAATAAAGTTATTTTCCACAAAAGGACTTTGCAGTTTTAATGGGGGGCAGTAGGGCTTGTGCTATAGGAATTCAAAGGCAAGGGAAGTCACTTCTGTCGTGGGGCCCTGGGAGAAGGCTCCAGGCTGAAAGGGTTAGGGTGGAGGTCCCCCATAGGGACAGCGTACGCAGTGGACTGGCTGCAAAAGGCCGTGCTCAGCATTCAGACAGCATCACACACTCAGCTTTTCCCTGCCAGGGAGGCGGGTGGGGAAGGATAGGGATGGGAAGGCAGGTGGAGCTCAGAGTGTGGAGGGGATCCAGCGAGGCTCGGAAGTTTGCACCTGATCCGGTGGGTGCTGAGGAACCCCTGAAGGGGCGAGGAGGAGAGGAGCACTCAGCTGTTCTGGTTACACTGATCTGCTGCTGGAGTTAGAGACAAACGTGGTGGGAATGGAAAGCCACACACAGTCACTAGCACCATTCTGGAGGGAGAATGGATGTGGCTGGTGAGAGAATAGGGACCCAGGGAGAGTCCGGCACCAACCTGGGAGGGGAGCCCGATGGGTGTGGGCACCCCCACTTTACAGATCAAGTGATAGAGACGCTCAAGATTCCATACTTGATAAATGGCAGATCAAACTCCTAACATAAAACGTGGGTCATTTCTTTATTATTTTATCTGTATTGGCTAATGATGATTAGCCATGCAAGAATAAATGATTATTGTAAAATCTTCAAACAATGTAGATACGTAGAGAATCCCTTCCTTGGAGCTTGCCCTTGTCAGATAGGTGTGGATGAGCATCCTGGGGTGGCTGTAAAAACTGCCAGAGTCTGGGTTGCTTACAGCAGACACACGTGGTCTCCCAGAAGCCCACGTTCAAGGTGTCCAAAGGCCTGGCTCCCGGAGGCTCTGGAGGAGCGCCTGTTCCCTGTTTCTCAGCTTCTGCCAGTTGCCGGCAATTGTTGTCCTTCATTGACTCCAGCCACTGCCTCCATCTGCACACAGCCAAAACGGCATATCCTGACGTGCTCAACCTTATACCCAATATTTAAAAATATCTGGAACACACAGGGCCATGGGAGTGGCTGTTGGAGAAATTTTCATGAAGGAAGAAATATTACAACTAAGTTTTAAAATGCTAGTTTTGTTTGTTTTGTCTTGGAGAGGAGGTAAAAGTAGGAGTAAAAACAGGGAGTTTGGTGTAAGGTGGGAAAAGCAAAGGAATCCCGCATGGATGGGCTGAAGGGTGTGATGGGAGAACAGTGAGAAGTACGTTTGGGGAAGCAATTGGAAATAGAGGCTAAGCTTAATCACAATCAAAAGGGATTTGTTGAAGAATTAATGTGTGACTAGGAACAGGGAGGTATGGGCTTGTCAGCTCGACAGTGGGCACTCAGTTCCACTAACAAGTGATGCCTGTGTGGACAGACAGAGTGATGGACAGACAGAATGATGGACAGACAGAATGATGGGCAGGCAGATGAATGCGTGGGTTGGTTGGTTTGTTTGTTTGTTTTTTGAGACGGAGTCTCGCTCTCTCACCTAGGCTGGAGTGCAGCGGCACCATCTCGGTTCACTGCAAGCTCCGCCTCCCGGCTTCACGCCATTCTCCTGCCTCAGCCTCCTGAGTAGCTGGGACCACAGGCGCCCGCCACCGCGCCCGGCTAATTTTTGTTGTATTTTTTTTAGTAGAGACGGGGTTTCACCGTGTTAGCCAGGATGGTCTCGATCTCCTGACCTCGTGATCCACCCGCCTCAGCCTCCCAAAGTGCTGGGATGACAGGCGTGAGCCACCGTGCCCGGCCAAATGGGCAGGTTTTATGCGAAACGGGTCCACTTGGTTGTTGAGAAGATAGTGTTTTAAAGTTCCATTGTGCCATACTTCGAATAGCTTTTCATTAGCTAAATTTAGCCACATGTAAAATCACTAAGGCAGACTTCCAGGGTTCCCACATGAAAATCAAATGTCAACCAGCTGTGACCTACTTCAACACCATCATCGGAAGTCAGAAGTTGAGCTCTTTTTTGATGTTTAAAGCCTGCATAATATTCACTGTATTATTATTCAGTGTATTACTATTTCCTTCGTGATAGAAATTTGGTTTGTCCCAACTTTCTATTCTATCAAAACACTGCTACATAGAAAATCCCCATGCACATATTTCTCCTAATTGTGGAAATATTTTACATAAAAGACTCTAGACATGGGATGAAATTCCCAGGTTATTAGAATTTTAAAATCGATAGGTACTCCCAAATTGCCCTCTTACAAATTCTATGAATTCATAAGCTTCCAAGTGTTACGGAGTTGCCCATTTTGAGAAATCTGTGCTAAAAGGACCCAACAATGCTGATGACAATGGTAGGCTGGGAAGACAACAGAATGATTTAGATCTTAGACAGATCACTGTCGGTGTCTCCACTGGTCCAGCTCTTGCATTTGTTCTTATGCTTTTTCCTTTCACCAAATAAAATAGCCCCTTGACATTACATGAATCCATGCTGTGCTTAATGAGTATTGCTTAGTAAAATGTCTATGACTAGTAATCTTCATCTATGCAATTAAATATTAATTCATAAAACACTTCAAATGTAAGCAATTAATAATTAGTAAAAGTACATAATTCATCAATTAGAAAAACTCACTATTAAAAAGACATTATTTGTGTGATAAAAGAGATTGCCATTTTTGTATTTTTCTACAAGGTTAAAGAAAACTAAGTCAGCTTATACAAGTGAATTTTAAAAGCCTTTAGGCTGGGCATGGTGGCCCACGCCCATAATCTCAGCACTTTGGTAGGCCAAGGTGGGCGGATCACCTGAGGTCAGGAGTTCGAGACCAGCCTGACCAACATGGTGAAACCTCATTTCTACTAAAAATACAAAAATTGGGCAGGCTCAGTGGCTTCCGCCTGTAATCCCAGCACTTTGGGAGGCAGAGGTTGCGGTGAGCTGAGATCGTACCGTTGCACTCCAGCCTGGGCAACAAGAGCAAAACTCCATCTCAAAATAAATAAATAAACAAGCCTGGGCACAGTGGCTCATTCCTATAATCCCAGCACTTTGGGAGGCCGAGGTGGGCGGATCACCTGAGGTCAGGAGTTCAAGACCAGCCTGACCAACATGGTGAAACCTCATTTCTACTAAAAATACAAAAAATTAGCCAGGCATAGTGGCATGCGCCTATAATCCCGGCTACTTGGGACACTGAGGCAGCAGAATCCTTTGAACCTGGGAGGCAGAGGTTGCAGTGAGCCAAGATCGCACCATTGCACTCCAGCTTGGGCAACAAAAGCAAAACCCCATCTCAAAAATAAATAAATAAATAAACAAGCCTGGGCACAGTGGCTCATGCCTGTAATCCTAGCACTTTGGGAGGCTGAGGCAGGTGGCTCACCTGAGGTTGTGAGTTCGAGACCAGCCTGACCAACATGGAGAAACTCCGTCTCTACTAAAAATAGAAAATATTAGCTGGGCATGGTGGCGCACGCCTATAATCCCAGCTACATGGGAGCTTGAGGCAGGAGAATCACTTGAACCCAGGAGGCAGAGGTTGCAGTGAGCCACGATCATGCCGCTGCACTCCAGCTTGGTCAACAAGAGCAAAACTCCGTCTCAAAAATAAACAAATAAATGAATAAATAAATACATAAATAAGAGCCTTTAACCCAGAATGCTGAGTAAATTGGCCAAAAATGCTAACCTATGCATTTCAATACTATAGGATTCACAAAGATAGAAATAACCAGATGAAATACTTCTGGTATTTCACCTTCCCAACCCACACGAGCCAGTGTTTTTTTCTGTGAATAACAAAAACAGCAGAATTTACTTGCCTGTCCATAAGAGGTTACCACTTCTGTGTGTTCCCCTGAAACAGGTGGTGGCTGGGTGAGAAGGGGGACAACACTAGGGCAGGAGATGGGGGCTCCAGTATCGTGGGTGAGCTTCCTAAACCTCTGCAACTTTCAGCCCCTAAATGGGATGAGCCGTGGGAAGTTTTAGCACAATGCCCAGAACAAAGTAAGGATTTGACACATGGCGCCTCTCTCCGCATTTTTCTGTCGTCAGCCACTGTGTCCTGCACCTCCCAGCCCACTGGGGTCTGGCTGTTTCCATTACATGGAGAATGACCCAGAGCCTGGCCTCCAGCCACCCTCCTGGCCTTGCTGCTTCTCAGTCTGCCACTGGCTCCTCACAGACCAGCCCGGGTGTCCTCAGACATACCACACACTTCACTGTGGGAGTCACGCAGCCTTCACTGCTCCTTCCCCAGGCAGCCACGGGGCTTTCCTCCTCAGGAGGGCTCTGCGAGCACCTGGATGAGGGACCTCTCATCCCTCATCCTCGCTTAATTTTTGTCGCAGCTCTCCTTCCTTCCACTCAGTGCAGCACCCACTGATCGATCCTCCATCTTCCCCAAAAGACAAGAACAGCACGAGCAGTAGAGAGTAGATATCCAATGACAGAATAAATGGTCAACGATTTCTCATTTCCATTTATCATCAATTAAGAAAATGTATCTTGAAGGTCATGTACCTCCTATGGGACTGCTGCATCCTCAGCCTCCTGAATTTCAGCCCAGCACCTTCCTCCCCAGCACAGGAACAGGTCAGCCCTTACCAGCATCCTCTCTTATTGCCTTTGTGCAGAGCCAGGACCAGGACCAGGTGAGGCCTTGGGATTGTCCCTCCCCAGCAATCTGTGAAACAATCCTTTACATCACCAACAAAGCACAGCCTTATAAATTGGTGGTCAGTCCCTCCCAACACCTCCGTCACTGTACAGATGGCAGTGCTCCTCCAAGGCTGGCCTTCCCAGGCACTGCACCTCTAGGAGCGTGTCCTTACTTTGAGGCCTGGGTGCTCAGTCTATCCTGTCCAATAAGCAAGCCGTGGAGAAGGGGGATTCCAGATTAAAGGGAGACTAGCGGGGCCCCTGCTTTTATGCTGCCCTGTTGGGAAGGCTATTAAAGAAACAGAAAGTGTGAAGCAGTGAAGATATAACATGTTTTCATTACTTAAACCAATACACTCCACAGACTGGAATAATAAGAAATGCTACATCCGAGCTAACTGAATCCAACAGCATTCAAAAAGACAATCCGCCATGATCAAGTGTACCAGGGATACAGGGATGGTCTAACATATGCAAGTCAATAAATGTGATACCTCACGTAAATAAAACTAAAAACAAAAATTACATGATAATCTGAATAGATGCAGAAAAGATATTTGACAAAATTCAGCATTTCTTTATGATTAAAACCCTCAGCAAAATCAGCATAGAAGGGACATACCTTAAAGTAATAAAAGCCATCTATGACAAACCCACAGCCAACATTATCCTGAATGGGGAAAAGTTGAAAGCATTCCCCCTGAGGACTGGAACAAGACAAAGATGCCCACGTTCACCAGTTCTACTCAACACAGTGCTATTCACTACAGCATTTGTTCTAAGAGCAAGACTGGAAACAGAACAAATGGATACCCAGAGGGGGGTGCTTAAGTAATTTTGGGAATAGTCATAAGGTGCAGTACTTTACAGCTCTGAAACAATACAATGGATTTACATTTGAAAAGTGGAATAACTAAGGTGCATTGCCCAGTGATATATGCAGAGGGGCAGAGGACTTTGTATAAGCACAATCACACATCAGCATGCATGCCAGGTGCATGTTTCTATTTGCACATAGATTTGTAGGGATGATATGCAAATGAAAATGTCGACTTGGTGTTTGGAAGCTCAGAGTGGAAGGGAAACTTCCTTGCTAACCTTTTATGATATTTAGAGTTATTTGTAACCGTGAATATGTAATACATTTAGAAATCTTGGTTAATAAGAAAAGCCTCTGTTCCTGGCCTCCTGCTGGCACATGTCAGGTGGACATGGGGTGGTCATGCTAATGTGTGCAAAGTCAGAAAAATCCAAGAATGGGACTCTGCTTTTTTCATCATGCAAATAATTATTAATAGAAAGAGTATGAGGGTTATTGCTCATTGATACACCATGCATAGTCTACTAGATAATAATAAATTTCTGACATTTGAACTATATTTACACATGGACATTGAAATATATGGATGAAATATCGTGGCTTATACAGGCAATGGCTTTACTGGCATTTTACAAACTGATCGTCATTCCTCATGGCATGGGTCCGTGTGATATTAAGTAGCTTGTTATGCTTGGGAAAGGCAGTGATGACCACAAGAATGACTTCAACTACTAAAGTGCAATGGAGATTTCAATAATGTTTTGTTCAATATTTAATTATTTCATTGTGCTCCCAGGTTTTTTCTCACCCTAATAACTCTTACCCATATCCTGTGGGTCCCATTAATACAGACACCTCCAAATGCACCACTCTTCCATTATATGCAGTCAATTGCTGGTTACCTTGGGCCTACAACGGGAGGAGGGCAGGGGCTGCTTGCCACCTCCTGATCTACAATAAGAGTCAATGAGCAGTTAAGGGGATACTGAAAACCATTTATCCTGCTGGAGTGAGAAAAATATGGTTTCTTTCAGTAGGGTAGTAAAATGCACCTTTTCCAACCTAATTATATGACTCAAGGCCTATCTCAATTCCAGATGCAGATTCTCACAAAGGTGTGTAATTCCTGATTCTCACCAAGGTGTGTAACGTCGTCCATGGCCCAGCGCAGAGGAACACAGGTGTTGCCATCAGACTGCCAGGGTCCGATCCTGCCTCCTCACTCACCCTGGGAGATCCTTTTAAGCCAGGAGTCAACAGCGAGGATGGAAATATGACTGCTTTTTAAAGTCCTAAAAGTTCAGAGGACGACCATCAATTTCTCCTGCACCCCTGGGCACACACCAGGAGAACTTTGTCTCCAGGTTCAAGTAAGCGCCTGTGAGAGAGTTGTGTCCTCAGATTCTGTTCGCCACAGGTGCCACTTGATGCAACCTCAAACCTCTTCTGCACAATCCCAAGCAGTGCTGACCAGTCCAACCCAAAGGCTATGATGTTTGGCAGAGGCAGAAGAGAAAAGGCCAGGTGTTCTGGGAAAGATCACCATTAAATCACACAGCACCCTCCCAGCCCAGAGAGACAGTCCTTACATTATGGCAACAAACTTGGAAAAGACCAAATCCAATTTGACACATATTTCCTTTTTCTTTTTTATTTCATGCCCCCTCCCTCAACCTCCCAAGCAGATGGATACCCTGAAGGCCCCTGGGAACTCTCTCCCATTGAATCTTACATGGAAAGTAGTTACCTACCTACAAATCCTCATCATTGGATATGCTCTCCAAAAACAGATCTTTAAAACACAAACATCAGGATAAGTCATTAGAGAGAGGCCACCCACTCCTCTGACCCCAGCTAAAGCCCCCGTGCTTCACACAGGATCCCCCTGGTGTTTCCTCTGGGCTCACAGACATCCCTACAGCCTCTCTGAACATTGTTTTATACTTGCAAAATCATTTGCTCTCATCAGAGCAATGATTTGGGAATCCTCCTTCCCAAAAGGAGCCCAGAATCAGGTTTCTGTATGCTAGAGACAGCATTTTTTCCTTCAGGAAGTGAGTTATTTCAGGGTACGTACCATTTTCCAGTACAAATGGATCCTGCAATTATAGAAAAGAAAACATTAGGGGAGTGATATGATGCCATGCATGTCACACAGATCTGATATTCTCTCAACAACTGGAGAAAATAAGAAGGGGTATAGTGATTGAGTCAAAGGTCAAAGTCCCCCAAAACTAACATGGAGGACACCTATGGAAAAGACAAGAGCTTTTCCCACAGAATTTACCTTTATAGTATATTTAGATTGGCAGTTTCACAACCTTAATCCACGGGGGAAAACTGCTGTGGAGGGAAACACCTCTGCATTGCAGTGGATCGTGGACGCTGCCATCTACCATGCCCCAGTGTGCCCGGCATGGGTTGGTGAGAGGCTGCCAATCAATAGCACCACACCAAGGGAATTGCAGATGTCATAAATAATGCACATTGACAGATGTTCGTGTCTACATTTGATTAAATTGCAGATGACATCGATAATGCACATTGGCAGATGTTCATGTCTACATCTGACTCAAAAGAAGCCAGGAAAGTAACATTTCTGTTCAAGACAAAGAAAAGTATCTTACAGTGGCAGCATCTTCTTTTTTAGAGATGTCTTGTACAGCATCCTCTTTAGCGATGTCATATACAGCGTCCTCATTAGCGATGTCGTATACAGCATTCTCATTAGAGATGTCTTCTACAGCGTCCTCATTAGAGATGTCTTGTACAGTGTCCTCATTAGCGATGTCGTATACAGCGTTCTCATTAGCGATGTCATATACAGTGTCCTCATTAGCGATGTCGTATACAGCATCCTCATTAGCGATGTCTTCTACAGCATCCTCATTAACGATGTTGTATACAGTGTCCTCATTAGTGATGTCGTATACAGTGTCCTCATTAGCGATGTTGTATACAGCGTCCTCATTAGCAATGTCATATACAGTGTCCTCATTAGCGACCTCGTATACAGTATCCTCATTAGCGATGTCATATATGGTGTCCTCATTAATGATGTCTTGTACAGCGTCCTCATTAGCAATGTCATATACAGTGTCCATATTAGCGATGTCATATACAGTATCCTCATTAGTGGTGTTGCATACAGTGTTCTCATTAGTGATGTCTTATACAGTGTCCTCATTAGTGATGTCAAATACAACGTCCTCATTAGCGATGTCTTGTACAGTGTCCTTATTAGTGATGCTGTATTCAGCATCCTCATTAGCGATGTCTTGTACAGCATCCTCATTAGCAATGTCTTGTACATTGTCCTCATTAGGGTTGTCGTACTCAGTGTCCTCATTAGCAATGCCATATACAGCGTCCTCATTAGCGATGTCTTGTACAGCGTCCTCATTAGCAATGTTGTATACAGTGTCCTCATTAGCGATGTCTTGTACAGCGTCCTCATTAGCGATGTTGTATACAGTGTCCTCATTAGCAACCTCGTATACAGCATCCTCATTAGCGATGTCATATACAGCATCCTCATTAGCGACCTCATATACGGCATCCTCATTAGCGATGTCATATACAGTATCCTCATTAGTGATGTCTTGTACAGTGTCCTCATTAGCAAAGTCATATACAGCGTTCATATTAGTGATGTCATATACAGTGTCCTCATTAGTGATGTCATATACAGCGTCCTCATCAGCGACCTCGTATACAGCATCCTCATTAGCAATTCGTATATGGTGTCCTCATTAGTGATGTCTTGTACAGCGTCCTCATTAGTGATGTCATATACAGCGTCCATATTAGCGATGTCGTATACAGTGTCTTCATTAGCGATGTTGCATACAGCGTTCTCATTAGTGATGTCTTATACAGTGTCCTCATTAGCGATGTCATATACAACGTCCTCATTAGCAATGTCTTGTACAGTGTCCTCATTAGCAATGTCGTATTCAGTGTCCTCATTAGCGATGTAATATATAGTGTCATTAGCGATGTCGTATTCAGTATCCTCATTAGCGATGTCATATAGTGTCCTCATTAGCGATGTTGTATTCAGTATCCTCATTAGTGATGTCGTATACAGTGTCCTCATTAGCGATGTTGTATACAGCGTCCTCATTAGTGATGTCATATACAGTGTCCTCATTAGCGATGTCTTGTACAGCATCTTCATTAGCAATGTCGTATTCAGTGTCCTCATTAGCGATGTTGTACACAGCGTCCTCATTAGTGATGTCTTGTACAGCGTCTTCATTAGTGATGTCGTATACAGTGTCCTCATTAGCGATGTCTTGTACAGCGTCCTCATTAGCAATGTCGTATTCAGCATCCTCATTAGTGACGTCATATACAGTGTCATTAGTGATGTCTTGTACAGCGTCCTCATCAGCGATGTCGTATACAGTGTCCTCATTAGTGATATCGTATACAGCGTCCTCATTAACAACATCATGTACAGCATCATCATAAGCGAAATCATATACAACGTCCTCATTAGCGATGTCTTGCAGTGTCCTCATTAGCGATGTTGTATACAGCATCCTCATTAATGATGTCATATACAGCGTCCTCATTAGTGATGTCTTGTACAGCACCCTCTTTAGCGATGTCATATACAGCGTCCTCATTAATGACGTCATATATAGTGTCCTCATTAGCGATGTCTTGTATAGCATCCTCTTTAGCGATGTCGTATACAGTGTCCTCATTAGCGATGTCGTTTACAGTGTCCTCATTAGCGATGTCGTATACAGCGTCCTTATTAGCGATGTCGTGTACAGTGTCCTCATTAGCGATGTCATATACAGCGTCCTCATTAGCGATGTCATGTACAGCGTCCTCATGGGGAGCTAGGAGAACACAGAATAAAGGTCAGTGCCCTGGTGGTGGAGATTGTGAATCACCCAGGGAACTTGCTTGGTGTGGTGCATGGAGGTGGCTGATCACAGCATGGGCCAAGCTGATGCTGGGCCATCCTCCCGGGTGGTCCTGCACCAGTGAAGCTAAAGGATGTGGCTCAGAACACTTTCTGCAGTGGGAATCAGTTTCCAGGTTCAGATATGCATTATCCAGAGAAGTGGGGAAATATTGAAAAAAAGAAATTGACAAATTCATGAAAAGCCTTCCATGAGTGCAAGTGTGATTTTTTGTTAACCACTTTACACTCAGTATGCATTCACACGTACAAAATATTTTTACAAGAAATCAGAAATTTTAATTTTTGTCAGTTATGTTAAATCCAACTTAGCTATCAACATAAAGATTCTATCTCATTTACTTTGTGGTCTCCAGAAAATCTAGCACATAGTAAGTAGACCAAAATATTTATTAAATGAAAACACACAGCAGGGATACGGGGGCTGTTAGGCAGACTGGGTTGCACCTGATTACCTGGATGATAATAAACTGCACAAAACTTCAGTCAGATTAATATTGAAACTGCCTTTTGCTCGGGCTCTTTTCTCTTGAGGAAGAAGGATGACCAAGAAGATGAACAGGAAAGAAATGAGAAACAGAGACCTTTGCTTAGGAGCTAAAGGCCACCTTCTATAACACAAAATAGTCTACAAGTGGCCTTGAACTCTGCTGTGATTCAGTGACAGAGTTCCCTCATGTCTTCTACCCAGGTTGAAGTTCAGAGACACTGCGACTGTCTTCTTTACAACTTGCAAGTCATGCTGCTTCTGCATTTGCCTGTCGTATGAGATTTACACTTGTTTTAAAGCCACATTTTGTTTCAGTTGGGCTGGTGGCCATACACCGCACTAGCCAGTCAACAGTGAGATGGCTCCTCATGGAGGAGGCTTGGCTTGAGGCTGAGGGTCTTTTACCCACATGCACAAGAGAGTTGCCACGAGGGGACAGAAGCCAGGCTAATAACCAAGTGCTGCACAGAGTTCCTATCTGTCCCTCCTCACCATTTTCAGCTGGCAGGATTTGAGCATTTTAGGGCTTGGGAAGATAGTATTACTAAATCTACTAAAATACATCACACTTCCTTATGGGCTTTGTTAAGTTGCTGAGCAAATTAACTTCAATACTGAAGTGGGCCGCACTGGCCTGCGTGATCCCCCACTCTTCTCAGAATTTGTGAGTGTGGAGCCTACTGGAAGGTGGAAGGTGGGAGGAGGGGGAGGATCAGGAAAAATAACTGATATTAGACTCAATATATGGGTGATGAAATAATCTGTACAACAAACTCTCATGATATACATTTACATATGTAGCAAACCTGCACATCCTGCACATGTAACCCTGAACTTAAAAGTTAAAAACAACAACAACGACTGCAACAACAACAAAAACAGGCTCTATGAGCTGACCCAAACCCCGGGGGATCTTTGTGCTTTTGACGCACTGATGACTATGCCGGCCCGTGGGGAGATGTGCCTATAACTGCCCTGGGTTGTGT
>JABBCR010001511.1:0-32921 GCA_014849445.1 Cercopithecus mona | reverse complement strand
GCGGCAGCCGCAGCCTCCCACCAGGGCCTCCCTCCGAGGGGTCCTTTGATCCAGCAGGCGGGCAAGTCTACTTGTTCATCCACACTCCAGGGCTTGGCAACCTCTCCTCATGAAGGACCTTCTCCTTCGGTGCCAAACCCATTCAGCAGGGTGGGGCAGAGGTAGACAGAAACTTTGAGAAGAGCTGGGTCTGGAGCCCGCAAGCTGAAGACTCCAGAGACCCTGGCTCTACTTTGGAAGATGCAAATGCCTTCGACGTCCTCGGAGGAAGCCACTCTTCTCAGGCCCAGGCTGAGAAAACTGTTGAGGAAAGCATGCAGGGAAGCAAGGGGAGTGTCCCCCAACTGCAGGGTACCTTAGCTAACAAACACCTTCTCTGTTGGGACTATGAGACAAACCTGCCCCCCACTGCCCTTGCTTAGATGTCATCTCCCTGAATGCACCGAGTGGGAAAAAAAAAATCATCTTAAAGTGAACAATACAACTTCAAGTCGTTGCTAAGGACTTCACAAACGCCACAATCAGCTTGACCAATGTGAGGAGGAAGAAAAAAAATTTGGCTACAGTGAACACAGGTCCCCCTCTTTTTTTTTTTTTTTTTTTTGAGACAGAGTCTCGCTCATGTCGCTCAGGCTGGTGTGCAGTGGCGCGATCTCGGCTTATTGCAACGGCAACTTTCGCCTCCTGGGTTCAAGTGATTCTCCTGCCTCAGCCTCCTGATTAGCTGGAATTAAAGGCACCGGCCACCACGCCTGGCTCATTTTTGTATTTTTAGTAGAGACAGGGTTTCACCTTGTTGGTCAGGCTGGTCTCGAACTCCTGAGCTCAAGTGATGCACCCGCCTTGGCCTCCCAAAGTGCTACAGGTTTGCACCACGACGCACAGCCTACAGGTCCTCTCTTAACAGAAGTCTCTCTCAGGAGTGGCAGGACCCGAAAACATGTTTTTAAGCCCAGAGACACAATAAGTCTTGCAGTGTCAAAGATTGTATCTACAGGCCATAGGGTGTGACCAAATTTAAAAAACAAACAAAAATCAGCTAACAGGAACCCCAATCCTGAAACACCAAAGCTCAGTGGAGACATCAAAGCCCAGCTGATACAGAATACAGACATCCTATGAATGAATGACCAAATGCCCCAGAAATGGCAAGCTGTCACAGGTTTAAGTAGACCCCAAACTGAACTGAAATCCTTCAGAGCAGGAATTGAAGTGTGAGCTATGGAACAAGACTTTGAGAGCCATTCACATGTAGGGCTACTGACTTGATAAAAGTTCAAGCCAAAAGCACTTGAAACGTCCCTGGGTTAAACCAATCCGAAAGAGCATTGAGATTCCAAACACCTCAAAAGGCACACGTGCCTGAAAATTCTCCAGCAAAGCTGAAAAAATAAAAACCAACTGTCTGTTAGGTAAAACCACTTAATATTACGTATGATACGATTTAAGCGCAGCCAATAGAGCACTTCCTCAATTGCACCTAATGATGAAAAAAAAAAAAAAGTTACCACATTTTGGCTGGGTCATTCCATAACACCTTTACCCCACCAGGATTATAAATAAGCATTTTATTCATCCAAGTCCGTCCAATGCCACATGCTAACTCAACCCATCCCATTCTTAATTCCTTGGACACGTCTACCTGGCCTGCGTCCTGTTCCAAGTAATATTTTGCAGATTATCCTTCGTAAAACCTCAACTTTCTTCGCCTTCTTCCTAAACGCGAACCTTCCTGGAGTAAATTCACGCCGTAAACACACCCAGGGCTTTGTTTTACACATAGATTTCTCCCCCTGGTCCCGAGAGAGGTTGCTTTTCCTTCTGAATCCACCGAGGCCAACTCCTGCCATCTGGGGTCGCGGCTTCCTCCGCCGCCGCCGCCGTGAGGACTCGCCCGGGTTCCGGGTGGCCCGCGGCGGCCCGCGGCTCGCACCCCTTCCTGTCTCCGTCTGCCCACGGCGGGCGGCGGGCGCGCGGCGCCCAGACAAAAGCACGGGTCGTCGGGCCCACGGGCCCCGGGAGCGCTCCAGCCCCGAGGCCGAGGGTCCTGGCGCAACTTTGCGAACGCAGAGGCAGGAGGCGCCGGCGCCCGCGGGGTCCGGGTGCTCCCGGGTCGGCCGGCACGCGCGTGGGCCGCGGGCTAGGGCGCCGGGGGAGGGCGCGGCGCGCCCCGCGGCCGCCGGCAACTTGCCCCGGGCCGTGGCCGGCGCCCGGCAGGCCCGCCCGACGGCGAGGCCCGGCGGCCCACATTGTCCCCGCGGTGCCCGATAGCCCCCAGCGCGCTCGCTCGGCCGCACACGCCCCCTGCCCGGGCCGGCTGCGGGCCTGCCGCGCTCCTCCACGCCACGCTCGGGCCCGGTCCCGGCCGCCCCGCCGGCAGCGGCGGCAAAACTTTCTCCTCATCGCGGCGGCTGCGGCGTCGCGGCCGCCCTCGGCGCGTCAGACAGGCGGTCGGGAGGTCGTGCGGCGGGTCCCTCCCTCAGCCCCACCCCGGGCCGCCGACCTGGTCCGGCTCCGATTCATAGTCGCCGTCCTCGGCGCTCACGGACATGGCCATGGCTCATGGTGGGCCCAGGCTCGCGCGCGCTGACATGGCTGGAGCGGCGCCGCCGCCGCCGCCCGCCCGGAGCAGGCTCGGCTCGCCCTGGCTCGGGCTCGGGCTCGGGCTCGGGCTCCCGCTGCCGCGAGGAGGGAGCCGCGCCGCGCGCCTCGCACGCCCGCGCGGGAGGGGGCGGGGAGGGGCCGGCGGGGGAGGGCCGGGGCGCTCATGCATATGCATGAGGCGAGCCAGGAAGGGGCTGGCCCCCCGGGCGGGCGGGCCAATGGCGCGGCCGCGGCGCTGGGGCCGCACACAAAGGGAGCCCGGCCTGCGGTGACACGGGGGCGGGCCCGCCGAGGGCGGCCCCTCGCGGCCGGAGCGCGGGGACTGGGGCTGCCTGGGGGCGTGCCCCGCGCCCCGCCCGGCCCGGCCTGGCCCGCGCGCCGCGGGATGCACATGGGTGGCTGCACGCCGCCACCGCTGCAACAGGAAATGCGCGCCCGGCCTGGGGTGGGGTCTTTTGTGTGGTCCCGTGGGGCGTCTCGCGGAAGCCCGGGGAAGTCTGGGCCGTGGGGGACGACCCTGCACGCGACGCCAGGAGCGAGTCCCCAGGTCCCTGGCAGCAGGCACACGGGCTGCCGGGTTTGCACTCGCTCCAGGACCAGGACCTGAAGTGCACGAACCCGGGAACCCGGGAACTCCCGACCCAGAGCCTGCAGGACCAATGGCCTGGATAAGATCTGAGAGCCCAGTCTCCCCCGACGCGGGCGGTTGGGCTGGGTCGGCCTCCTGGCGCTGCACCTCCGGCACTCGGGTTCGCCTTTGCAGGGTCGAGTAGTGCAGGCGGGAGTTCCACTCAAGCCGCCTGACGGGGGCTGTCAGAACGCCCTGACTGTGCCCTGAGGTGGGCGCCCCACTCCCTTGGACAGAAACCGCTTTCTGACTCGACCTCGGAAAGGTGGAGGGCGTCGCAGGCCAGAACCCAGCTCTCCTAAGAGACTGGCTGCCCCTTAGGCTGGCTGGGAAGGTGTGGATTTCTGAATTCTTAAGCTGCAAAGGTTCCTAGCGCTCACTCCAGCTGCAGCCCACTCCTGAAGAAAAGTGTTGCTAGAAATCCGGATAGATCTTCATTCATTCAAAAAAAAGTCTACCGGGCACTTAAGCCAGCAGCCTCTCTGAAAGAGCTCATGACCATGAGCTAGAACGACCAAAGCTGTTATAAGCATCAAAACCATAGCAAACACAAGCTAAGGAGGACTTGGCATACAAATCATCCACCTGTCCAAGGTAACACTAAATATGCACACCTGTACCTGTTCAGTTTCTCTATCTGTATTAGGGGAAGGATTTACCAAGGGATGGATAACCTTCTGTAAAAACATCAGAGGCTTTCCCAAGAATAAGCCACGAAATCAGGTGACCATCTCTGCAGTGGCCATCTGTTAGTCACATCCAGGCCACTGGCCACGAAATCCAGTGAGAACAGAAGGGACGGGCAGGCTGGTCCTGGCCTGGCCTTTCAAAGAAGGCAGGCTGTGTGCCTGATACCTTGTAAACAAAACTCGGGAGGCTTCTAGCAGAGTCGGCAAAAGTGAATAAGCAGGGATGTCAGTTTTACTGAGTGGATTTTAAAGTCTGAAATTTACACACCCACTACAGAAAAAATCCCAGTCGACTTGCTCTTTCCTGAAACATATCTGTTCTGAGTTTCCTTCCTCACTCTTCTCTCTTTTTTTGAGACAGTCTCACTCTGTTGCCCAGGCTGGAGTGCAGTGGTGCAATCTCGCTCACTGCAACCTCCACCTCGTGGGTTCAATCGATTCATGTGCCTCAGCCACCAGAGTAGCTGGGATTACAGGTGGGCGTGGTAGCGCCCAGTTACCATGGCTAATTTTTGTATTTTTAGTAGAGAGGGGGTCTCACCATGTTGGCCAGGCTGGAATGCAGTGGTGCAATCTCGCTCACTGCAACCTCTACCTCGTGGGTTCAATCGATTCATGTGCCTCAGCCACCAGAGTAGCTGGGATTACAGGTGGGCGTGGTAGCGCCCAGTTACCATGGCTAATTTTTGTATTTTTAGTAGAGAGGGGGTCTCACCATGTTGGCCAGGCTGGTCTGGAGCTCCTGGCCTCAAGTGATCCACCAGCCTCAGCCTCTCAAAGTGCTGGGATTACAGGCGTGAACCACCATACCCGGCCATCACTCCCCTCATATTTTTCAGAATCTTCTCAAAGTTACAACAAAAACAACAAGCAAAATACACCCTAACCCCCCACCCCCCCACACACCCAGCATCACTCCATTCCCAAAGGTCTCAGCTTTTAAAAAGCTACCTTGATGGTGGGTGAGGTGGCTCACATCTGTAATCCCAGCACTTTTGGGAGGTTGAGGAGGGTGAATTACCTGAGGTCAAGAATTCAAGACCAGCCTGGTCAACATGGTGAAACCCCATCTCTACTAAAAATACAAAAATTAGCCGGGTGTGGTGGTGTGCACCTATAATCCCAGCTACCTGGGTGAGGGGGCTGAGGCAGGAGAATCGCTTGAACCTGGGAGGCAGAGGTTGCAGTGGGCCAAGATTGTGCCACTGCACTCCAGCCTGGGCGACAGAGCAAGACTCCATCTCAAAAAAAAAAAAAAAAAAAAAAGGCTACCTTGTCTGAAGTTTGTATCTGACTGACCTCTTGCTGGCCACTCTACTCAGTAGACAGCCTCTAAAGAAAGAGGAGGGGCGCTTAATATGCCAATCATGCTTCCACTTCGTTGTGATTAGTTAAGCTTATAGGGGTACACAGCCACCCAAATGACATAATACATCAAGAGAAATGTCTGGGCCATGCACAGTGGCTCACACCTGTAATCCCAGAACTTTGGGAGACTGAGGAGGGTGGATTGCTTGAGGTTAGGAGTTCAAGACTAGCCTGGCCAACATAGTGAAGCCCCGTCTCTACTAAAAATACAAAAATTAACAGGTCATGGTAGCGTACACCTGTGATCCCAGCTGCTCAGGAGGCTGAGGCCCAAGAATCGCTTGAACCCAGCAGGCAGAGGTTGCAGTGGGCCGAGATCGCGCCACTGCCCTCCAGCCTGGGCAACAGAGTGATATTCTGTCTCAAAAAAAAAAAAAGAAAGAGCAAGAGAGAGAGAGATGTCTGTAAGCAGGAATTTTTCTTGAAGGTTTTTCCCATTACCAGTCAGGAGCAAAATAATTATCTTGAGGTTGATTTCCTTTGAGGACTCTCAAAAGCTCACTTCTGAATTTAAGGAAGTAAAAAGACACAGTTCTCAATTATCATGGCTCAAAGAGCAGAAAGGAAAAGTGTGGACAAACAGAAGTTGCCACTAACACAAACTCCCTTCCTCCATTTATATCATTTCAGAGACAGAAGGAGGTCTCTCCTGACCCCTTCACTTCACAGATGAAGAAACGAAGGCCCAAAGAAAATTAGGAAGTGGCTTTCCAGACCAGAGTCTCTTATATAACACTATCCAGAGAAAGACCTCCCTCCAGGGCCTAGGCAATAGCAGCTTTAAGCATGTTCAAAGGGCCAGACCAGTGCTAAGTCTGCTGTAGACATGATCTCACTTATTCCTTTAAACAGCCCTATAAGGTGGGAACCATTGTTCACCCACTTAATAGATGAGGAGATTGAGGCGCATTGCTGCGAGGAAGGGAAAGGACCTGGATCTGACCCCATAGCCAATTGGAGCCTGGGCTCTTAACCACACCGCTCCAATGACTCATGCCAAAGACAAGAGAGGAGGATGCCAAATGAGGCCGGTGACAAACTCAGGCTGAAGCAGAAGAAAATTAAGCGTCCCTTACTACATGCTATAAATTCTGTATTCTCAGTTCAAATCCAGTTCCAAGGTGGGTAGGTACGGTTTGGATAGCCAGGTTGCTGTCTGATCTGGCAAGGGCCAACTGTAGAACCAGGAAGCCACAGTTAGGACATGATAACGTAGTGGGTGCCCTCCAAACACTATGAAGGCCACTGTCCTGACACCTCTTACAAATTCCTCTTTTGACACTTGCAAAATGCTTCTTACTTCTCTATTTCCCTAAATCAAATTTCCTATAGTTAACTGGTGCACACAATTATTCAACATCTGCTTTGTATTAATAGTGTGCTGGACTGTATATAAAATACAAATTATGGCAGCCCTTGCCTGACAGAATTGCCAAGTTAAAATTTAGCATTTACATTGTGCTTTTGGGTGGCCCTCCCTCTCTCCCTCTGACCTCGTCTTCTAGTGACCCTAAGAACTGAATCCTCTCCCAATTCCACTGGGCCAAGCCTTACTTATATTCTTAGAAAGAGCTCCCCGAAACTGATGCCACCCAGTCAGTTGGATCCAGAACTTTCACCATGTGATGTGGAAATAAACAAAAACAGATGGAAGCCAAGTCCTCCTCCATCACAATTGTCACTCACTTCCCTGCTTTCTCTCTGGGTGTTGTGTACATTTCTGATCTGCCTATCAGAGTGAGAACCCAGAAATGACCCCGGGCTGCTGAGAGGTTTTGCCCACACTCAGCGTGTCCGGCAATGTGCGAAGGTGAAGGGAGGAGAGAAGACAGGAACACTACAATGCTTGGAGTTAGTCACCAGCCTCTCCATGCCCACTTCTAGGAATGGGCATGGGGAGGGCAGACTGTGCAGCAGCTGTCCCCATGGACTCCGGTTAACCTAAGCGGAGGGGCTCTCCAGCATGAAACCCCTTTTCCTTGTGCCCATGTCACAAAGGCCACAGCTAAAGCTTGGGAACATCATTTTCCAGAGGCTCAGGGCAGAGAAACAGAAAGGATCCTTTTAATGTCGAGACCAATGACAGGCTGGTACCCTCCTGAACCAATGGACACCATTTGTAAACATGACCTTAAGGAGGGAACAGAAGTGACTCACACCTGTAATCACAGGCTTTGGGCGTGGATCACTTGAGGTCAGGAGTTCAAGACCAACCTGGCCAACATGGTGAGACTCTGTCTCTACTAAAAATACAAAAAATTAGCCGGGCATGGTGACGTGTGCCTGTCATCCCAGCTACTCAGGAGGCTGAGGCAGGAGAATCGCTTGAGCCTGGGAGGCGGAGGTTTCAGTGAGCCAAGATCACGCCACTGCACTCCACCCTGGGCAACAGAGCAACACCCTTTCTCAAAAAAAAGTAACAGAGCAGGAGGCCTGCATAGCGTTGTTTCCTACACAAGTAATAATTTATGCCTAACAAGCAATTGAGAATGCGCGCTTCAGTTATTTTACTGTAATTTTACCATTTGTCTCTGCTCTTCAGGAGACTTGCCCCCCTTCACGGCAAAAGTAGAAGGTCTTTTGGAAAGTTATTTTTCTAACACAATGTAAATGAAAGGAACTTTCTAACCACTTAACATAGGATTCCAGGGCTACCTGGATAAAACTGTAATTTGAACAGTGACAGTAGGACAGACCAGGGGCTACAGTGATTTCTCTTAAGGAAATTCCTAATGTTACTTAATTGCTTTTTACTTTTCCCCTGGAGAGTCGTTCCACAAGCATTTAAAAACCACATATATTCATCATAAGAGTCCTCTAAATAGACGGAGCTTTCTGTTAAGTGGGAATTCTTCTCCTAATTATGTCTCCTTACGTTACCAAAAACAGCCCAATAAATATTTACATTCACTGGAAGATGTGTGACTGTGCACAGGATTTTTAAAAATTAACTAATTTAACAGGTGACTGGCATTGATCTGAGAAATGTTTTTCCACCAGTCACCCCATTCCCAATGCCTCTGCTGACCTTAGAAAGTTACTTCCCTTCTCTGTTCACTTCCCTACCAAAATCCACGCTAAGGCTCAGCGAGGCAATTTGAACCACACAAGTGGGTTCACTTTATAAACCACCCCCACATAAACACAAGAGAAGCTAAATATATGTAAAATGCCAGCCTAATTCTGGCCTATAATCAAGGCTTTGTAATTTAATGAATTTTTTTTTTTTTTTGTAACAAGATAAAATCTCCCTCTTGGTTTGCTTTCTAAACAGAACACCAATTCCATTGTGTAGCCCATCCTCCTCCAAAAAAGGACCTTGGAGAAGTAAGATCTAAAGTTCTGTGGACGGTAGACTCAAAACAAAAGCCCAAATCCAAAGGTTATTCAAAATGAGATGACAGATCGGGCGCAGTGGCTCACGCCAGTAATCCCAGCTCCTTGGGAGGCTGAGACAGGCAGGTCACTTGAGGCTAGGAGTTCGAGACCAGACTGGTTGACAGGGTAAAATCCCGTCTCTATTAAAAATACAAAAAAAAAATTAGCCAGGTGTGATGGTGGGCATCTGTAATCTCAGCTACTTGGAAGGCTGAGGCAGTAGAATCGCTTGAACCTGGGAGGCGGAGGTTGCAGTGAGCCAAGATGGCACCACTGCACTCCACCTGGGTGACAATGAGACTCTGTCTCAAAAAAAAAATCAAAATGAGATGATAAAGAAGACAGTAAATAGCTGGGCTTGGGTGGCTTATGCCTGTAATCCCAGCACTTTGGGAGGCCGAGGCAGGTGGATCACCTGAGGTCAGGAGTTCGAGACCAGCCTGGTCAACATGGAGAAACCCCGTCTCTACTAAAAATACAAAAGTCAGCCAGGCATGGTGGTGCACGCCTGTAATCCCAGCTACTCGGGAAGCTGAGGCAGGAGTAATGCTTGAACCAGGGAGGCAGAGGTTGCAGTGAGCCAAGATTAAGTCACCGCACTCCAGCCTGGGTGACAAGAGGAAAACTCTCATCTCAAAAAAAAAAAAAAAAAAAGAGTAAAGAGGCCAAAATAGGAATAAAATTACGATCATCATTCATATAGCAGTTCTATTCACAATAGCCAAAGGTAGAAACGATTCAAATATCCATTTGATTTATGAATAAACAAAATGCGATCCATCCCTACAATGGAATTATGATTCAGCCATAAAAAGGAGTGAAGTACTAACACATGCTCCAAGGGGAATGAGCCTGAAGAGCATGATGCTGAGAACAAGAAACCAGACACAAAAGTCCACATATTGTATGATGCCATTTATATGAAAAGTCCAGAATAGACAAATCCATAGAGACAGAAAGCAGATTAGTGGTTGCCAGGGACCAGGGGAGGGGGAGTAGGGAGTGACAGCTGATGGGTACGGGGTTTCCTGTTGCGGGTGACGAAAATGTTTTGGAACTAAATAGAAGTGATAGTTGTACAACATTGTGAATGTGTTAAATGGCAATGAATTGTTCACTTTAAAATTTCTAGGTGAGGTAGATCTTGCCTCAATAAAAAGCATATACAGTCATGCACTTGCAAAAAAACATTTTGGTCAATGACTGTGGTCCCATAAGATTATCATACCATATTTTTACTGTACCTTTTCTATGCTTAGATACAAAAATAGCTGGGTGCGGTGGCTCATGCCTGTAATGCCAGCACTTTGGAAGGCTGAGGAGGGCAAATTGCTTGAACACGGGAGTTGGAGACCAGCCTCGCAACATGGTGAAACCCCATCTCTACAAACATTAGCTGGGCGTGGTGGTGCACATCTGCAGTCCCAGCTACTTGGGAGGCCGAGGAACGAGGATCTCTTGAGCCTGGGAGTTTGAGGCTGCATCGAGCCATGATCATGCCACTCACTGCTCTCCAGCCTGGGAGACAGAGCGAGACTCTGTCTCAAACAAACAGAAAACCAAAAATACCTACCATAGTGTTACAGTTGCCTACGGTATTCCATACAGTAGCATGCTGTACAAGTTTGCAGCCCAGAAGCAACAGGCTTTACCATACAGCCCACGTGTGTACAGGGTTATATCATCTAGGTCTGTATAAGGACACTCAGGCCTGGGTGACAGAGAGACACCCTGTCTCAAAAAACCAAACCAAAACAAAACAAAAATCAGGCACAGTGGCTCATGACGTAATCCCAGGACTTTGGGAGGCTAAGGCAGGAGGATCACTTGAGCCCAAAAGTTTGAGACCAGCCTGGGCAACATGGCAAGTCCCCATCTATAAAAAAAAAATTTTTTTTAGAAAGAAAAACTTGGGGCCGGGCGCGGTTGCTCGCGCCTGTAATCCCAGCACTTTGGGAGGCCAAGGCAGGCAGATCACAAGGTCAGGAGATCAAGACCATCCTGGCTAATACGGTGAAACACCATCTCTACTAAAAATACAAAAAATTAGCCGAGCGAGGTGGCGGGAGCCTGTAATCCCAACTACTCGGGAGGCTGAGGCAGGATAGTTGCTCGAACCCGGGAGGTGGAGGTTGCAGCGAGCTGAGATCACGCCACTGCACTGCAGCCTGAGAGACAAGGGTGACTCCATCTCAAAAAAAAAAAAAGAAAAAAAAATGAGCTGGGCGCAGTAGTATGCCTGTAGTCCCAGCTATTTGGGAAGTTGAGGTGGGAGTATTGTTTGAGCTGAGGAGTCCCAGGCTGCGGTGAGCTGTGATCGTGCCACTGCACTCCACCCTGGGTGACCAAACAAGACAAGTGGCATCCAACAGGTAGTTTTTTGCTTTTTTTTTTTTTTTTTAATCCTGTCTCTTACAAAAAAATTTTTTTTAAAGAGTGACTTTAGGTCCTATTCCTGAAAGGTTAGAAACTATAGGCCCTAAACCCCAGGATGTGTTAAAACTAACCAAAACAAAGAGGTAGTTCAATCAGCTCTTAAACGAGCTGCTAACAGTCACTGTGGGGGTCTGATGGGCTCTGAGGACACTTCAATGCCAATACACATGGCTTTTCTCTCCCTCCCTCCTTCCCTCCCTCCTTCCTTTCCCTGGCTGCTGCCATGGGCCTCTCTCTTTAGTTACCATTCCTGTTCTTCATTTCATGCATTTTCATAGATCCATCAAGACACTCAAAATAGAAAAAGCCTGACAAAATCTATTGTCACCATTTGAAACAGCCATTAACCAATTCCTTACTTTGAAAATCAACATTTAAAGGGCAAGAAGTGAGGACTTCACGCTGCCGGCTCGGGGGAAACTGTTTTTAGGGGTAGCCCCAGTTGATGAGGAAAAGCTCTGCCAAACAACGCCAGCTAATTCATACGGAATGACATTCTTCAAAGACCATTTTTCATCTCCTGATGAAACAATTTTTTAATTTTAATCTTGTAGAGAGGGAGTCTCACTGTCACCCAGGATGGAGTGCAGTGGTGCCAACGACAGCTCACTGCAGATTCAAATTCCCGGCCTCAAGCAATCCTCCCATCTCATCCTCCCAACTAGCTGGGACTATAGCCACAAGCCACCACAGCAGGCTAATTGTTTTTTATTTTTTGTAGAGGCATGGTCTCACCTTGGCTTCTAAAAATGCTTGCATTATAGGTATGAACTGCCATACCTGGCCTGACTCTAGTTATTTTTATGTATGTATGTATATATGTATTTATTTATTTTTAAGAGACAAAGTCTACT
Source organism: Cercopithecus mona (assembly GCA_014849445.1). Classification (NCBI taxonomy): domain Eukaryota; kingdom Metazoa; phylum Chordata; class Mammalia; order Primates; family Cercopithecidae; genus Cercopithecus; species Cercopithecus mona. The sequence continues at coordinate 20,964 of JABBCR010001511.1, read as the reverse complement.
CTGTCACCCAGGCTGGAGTGTAGTGGCACAATCACAGCTCACTACACCCTCCAACTCCTGGGCTCAAGGGATCCTCCCTCCTTAGCCTCCTGAGGAGCTAGGACTACAGGTGCATGCCACCATGCCCAGCTAATTTTTGTATATTTTCTTCTTCTTCTTCTTTACTGATTTTTTTGAGATGGAATTTCGCTCTTGCCACCTGGAGAGTGCAAGCACACTGCACTCTCCAGGCTGGAGTGCGACAGCACGATCTCGGCTCACTGCAACTTCTGCCTCCTGGGTTCAAGCGAATTCTCCTGCCTCAGCCTCCAGAGTAGCTGGGATTACAGGTGCCTGCCACTATGCCCAGTTAATTTTTATATTTTCAGTAGAGACAAGGTTTCACCATGTTGGCCAGGCTGGTCTCGAACTCTTGACCTCAGGTGATCCACCCGCCTTGGCCTCCCAAAGTGCTGGGATTACAGGTGTGAGCCATCGTGCCCAGGCTTTTTTCTCATTTTAAAACTTTTTTTTTAGCATTAAAAAAAATTTTTATAGAGACGGGGTCTCACTGTGTTGCCCAGGCTGCTCTCAAACTCCTGAGCTCAAGGGATCCTCCCGTCTCAGCCTCTCAAAGTGTTGGGATTACAGATGTGAGCCACCTCGACTGGCCTTAAACTTTTTAAAATTTCTGTACAAACAGGTTCTCTCCATGTTGCCCAGGCTGGTCAAAAATGACCCTCCCGCCTTGGCCTCCCAAAATGCTGGGATTACAGGAATGAGCCACTGCATCCAGGTTCCAAAACTTTTTTTTTCTTTTTATGTTCAGCAGTATATGTGCAGGTTTGTTGTATAGGTAAATTGTGTGTCGAAGGAGTCTGGCGTACAGATCATTTCGCCACTCCGGTAGTAAGCACAGCAATACCCAATAGGTAATGTTTTTTGATCCTCACCCTCTCCTGCCTACCTCCACCCTCAAGTAGATGCCAATTTTGTTATTTTTGTTTTTTGTTTTTTTTCAAGATGGAGTCTCTCTCTGTTGCCCAGGCTGGAGTGCAGTAGCGCGATCTCGGCTTGCTGCAACCTCCCCCTCCCGGATTCCTGCCATTCTCCTGCCTCAGCCTCCCGAGGAGCTGGGACTGCAGGCGCCCGCCACCACGCCCGCCTAATTTTTTGTATTTTTAGTAGAGACGGGGTTTCACTGTGTTAGGCAGGATGATCTCAATCTCCTGACCTCGTGATCTGCCCGCCTCGGCCTCCCAAAGTGCTGGGATTACAGGTGTGGGAGCCACCATGTCCGGCTGACCCCAATTATTTATACTGGGCTCAGGCTCTGTTTTGTTCTTTTTGAACACAGGGTCTCACTCTGTTGCCCATGCTGGAATGCAGTGGCACGATCTCAGCTCACTGCAACCTCCGATGCCCAGGCTCAAGCAATCCTCCCACCTCAGCCTCCCAAGCAGCTGGGACTACAGGCATGTACCACCACAACTGGCTAATTTGTGTGTGTGTGTGTTTTGTAGAGACAGAGTTTCGTAATGTTGCCTAGGCTGTTCTCAAGCTCCTGGGCTCAACTGATCTTCCCGCCTCGGTCTCTCAAAGTGCTGAGATTACAGGTGTGAGCCATGGCACTGGCCTCAGGCTGTGATCTTGAAGCTCGCTCAGGGGTAAAGGGAGTTCCAGATTTCTTTAATCTTTAAAATGCAAGTAATGAACTCCTACACCACAAGGTGGCGCTGTAAATAACTTGGTAAACAGTGGAATGTCGGGTCTTTTTTTAAGAGATGGGGATTACGCGCTCTCCTTTTTTTTTTTTTTTTTTTTTTAATGAGATGGAGTCTGGCTCAGTCGCCCAGGCTGGAGCGCAGTGTGGTGATCTCGGCTCACTGCAAGCTCCGCCTCCCGGGTTCATGCCATTCTCCTGACTCAGCCTCCTGAGTAGCTGGGACTACAGGCGCCCGCCACCATGCCCAGCTAATTTTTTGTATTTTTAGTAGAGACGGGGTTTCACCGTGTTAGCCAGGATGGTCTCGATCTCCTGATCTCGTGATTCGCCCGCTTCGGCCTCCCAAAGTGCTGGGATTACAGGCGTGAGCCACCGGGCCCGGCCTTACACTCTCTTTAAAAGAGTGGTTCACATGTGTCCCAGCTACTTGGAAAGCTGCTTGAGCCCAGAAGTTCAAGGCTGCAGTGAGCTATGACTGCATCATTGCACTGAAGCCTGGGTGAGAAACTGTGACTCCATTTCTCTCTCTCTCTCCTTTTTTTTGAGACAAGAGTCTCGCTCTGTTGCCCAGGCTGCAGTACAATGGCGTGATCTTGGCTCACTGCAACCTCCGCCTCCCAAGTTCAAGCAATTCTCCTGCCTCAGCCTCCCAAATAGCTGGGATTACAGGCACGTGCCACCACACCCAGCTAATTTTTGTATTTTTAGTAGAGACAGCATTTCACCATGTTGGCCAGGCTGGTCTTGAACTCCTGACCTCAACTGATCTGCCAGCCTTGGCATCCCAAAGTGCTGGGATTACAGTTGTGAGCCACCATGCCCAGCTCTCTCTCTTTTAAAGAGACAGGGTCTTGCTATTCTCACCCTGCCTAGAGTGCAATGGTGTGATCTGAGCTTAATGCAGCCTCTAACTCCTAGGCTCAAGCAGTCCTCTTGCCTCAGTCTCCCAGGTAGCTAGCACTTCAGGTGTCAGCCACCACACCTGGCTCCTGATGACATTATTGATACAGGAAAGAATGATGAACAAGTACTGAAACCATTCACAAATGACCAGGGAGGCAGGCAAGGAGGGGGCCAAGGCACCACCACCCAGATTCTCTGGAGCAAGGAGAGACAAATAACTGAATAATGGGATATCAGACTGCCATTGCCTTAGCCAACGATTATATTTACTTTAACCAAGCCTTTAAAACTTATGTCCAATTTACAGAAGTTGCAAGAACTAAAGAACAAGCTAAATGACACCACAAAACACACTTGGACAAATGCATAGAGCGGGATATTCTATGGCACGTGTGACTCTTTGTTTTCTACAAATTACGTCCTGAGAAAAGTCTGTATTAAAAGAGAGAATTAAGAACAGGTTCAGGCCAGGAACGGTGGCTCATATCTGTAATCCCAGCACTCTGGGAGGTTGAGGCAGGAGGATCACTTGAGCTCTGCAGTTCAAGACCAGCCTGGGCAACATAATGAGACTCTGTCTCTACCAAAAAAAAAAAAAAAAAACACCCACAAAAAACTTAGCCGGGTGTGGTGGTGCACACCTGTAGTCCCAGCTACTTGGGAGGCTGAGGTGAGAGGATCACTTGAGCCCAGGAGGCAGGGTTGCAGTGAGCCAGTATCCTGCTATTGTAGTCCGGCTTGGGTGACAGAGCGAGACTGTCTTAAAAAAAAACCCAAAAAACAAAAAAAAAGATACTCCTTCCCATGCTGGCCCCACACCCAGCCATTGCCTGTCATCTTGTCTCATTAACACTAGCAGAGAAAAAAAGAATCTAAATGACGAGAAAAAAAGTGCTTTTTATAAATGAGCAGTTTTGTTTTGTTTTGTTTTGTTTCGGAGATGGAATCTTGCTCTGTCACCCAAATGGAGTGCAGTGGTGTCATCTCAGCTCACTGCAACCTCCGCCTCCCGGGTTCAAGCGATTCTCCTGCCTCAGCTTCCCAAGTAGTTGGGACTACAGATGCACCACCATGCCCAGGTAATTTTTTCTTTGGATTTTTAGTAGAGATGGAGTTTCACCATGTTGGTCAGGCTGGTCTTGAATTCCAGACCTCAAACGATCCACCCGCCTCAGCCTCCCAAACTGTTGGGATTACAGGCATGAGCCACTGCGCCTGGCCGATGAGAGTACTTCTGATTCTCTTCATCCTGCTTTCCTGATGAGATGTTTCTGTTCACTGGTGGAGGTGGTCAGTGATGTAGAGCAGGTTTGCACCTACTTTCTTTTTGTGTAATTAAGACTCCCCCCCTTCATCCGTCCCAACTTTGTAAGATGAAGCAAAAATAAGTGATGAAAATATTTCACCTCTCTAAACCCAACCTTGTCCCTTTTTCAATAGGTCACCTAAATTTGAGAGACAGATTATCTGACAACATCGTTTGGTCAAACATACATCCATCTTCCTAACGAAGCCAAATTTCAGAAAGAAGTCAGGGGGTGGGGGTGGGGAATGACAATTTATTCCTAATGTCAGTGATCAAATGTCCTCCTTTAATGTGGGAAATACACAAAGTCTAAAGGATAAGCCATTGTTCCAGAAATGAAACCATGGTAATGCCAAGCAATTGGTTATAGTATCTGCCTGGCTTTCTAATTACTCCAAAGGCTGGAGCCCTCAAGATCTCAGTTGCTTTCCAAGAACTTATCTTAGGCTTTTTTTTTGAGACAGAGTTTTGCTCTTGTCACCTGGGCTGGAGTACAGTGGTGTAATCTCGGCTCACTGCAACCTCTGCCGCCCAGGTTCAAATGATTCTCCTGGCTCAGCCTCCCAAGTAGCTGGGATTACAGGCACCCGCCACCACACCCAGCTAATTTTTTGTAGTTTAGTAGAGATGGGTTTCACCATGTTATCCGGATGGTCTCAATCTCCCGACCTTGTGATCCACCCGCCTCGGCCTCTCAAAGTGCTGGGATTACAGGCGTGAGCCACTGCGCCCAGCCTTCTTAGTACTATTCTAATGAGCGTTTGCTTAACAGCTGGCAGGGACTGGGACGCAGGAGTTACATAAAGAGTAAGTGCATCACAAACAGGACTCAGAAGCATTTGGAGTGCAGGTGAAAGACAACAAAGACATGAAACTAATGAATACGGCCTCATCTTTCAGAAGCTCTGGGAAAATCCTGCTGTTGACTTCATTCATTCAACAAGTATTTCCTGGGCCCTTGCGATCTGGGCGCTGTCTTGCGTTGACAGGATGCAAAAATGGATAAGGAGAACATTATTGGGCCGGTTGCAGTGGCTCACACTTGTAATCCCAGCACTCTGGGAGGCCAAGCGGAGCGGATCACCTGAGGTCAGGAGTTCAAGACCAGTCTGGCCATGGTGAAATCCTGAATCTACTAAAAATACAAAAATTACCTGGGTGTGGTGGTGGGCGCCTGTAATCACAGCTACTCGGGAGGCTGAGGTGGGAGAATCGCTTGAACCCAGGAGGCAGAGGCTGCAGTGAGCCGAGATCGTGCCACTACACTCCAGCCTGGGCAACAGAGCAAGACTCCGTCTCAAAAAATAATAATAATCAACATTATTAAGACAAGCTCCACGCAGTGAGTGGAGACTGCGCCACTGCACTCTAGCCTGCACAACAGTGCAAGACTCCGTCTCAAAAGAAAAAACAACAACAAAAGACAAGCTCCAGTCTCAAGACGCTAGTGGAGGCTCCGTTCAGGTGGCTCACGTTTGTACTCCCAGCACTTTGGGAGGCTGAGGCAGGCAGATCTCTTGAGCCCAGGAGATTGAGACCAGCCTGGGCACCATGGCAAGACCCTATCTCTACAAAAAAATACAAAAATTTAGCTGGGCATGGTAGTATGTATCTGTAGTCCCAGGTACCTGGGAGGTTGACATGTAAGGATCCCTTAAGTCCGGGAGGCGGAGGTTGCCATGAGCCGAGATTGTGCCACTGCACCCCAGCCTGGGTGACAGAGTGAGACCCTATCTCAGGAAAAAAACAAAACAAAACAAACAAACAACAACACACACACACACACAAAATGCAGAGTAGAATGCAGAAGTGCGGTGGGGAAAGAAGTGTGGAAGCACGTCAGTCAGGATCTTGGCAGGAATCGGATGGCACCAAGGCCCCCTCACACTGGTGCATAACGGAGAGTTTAGCAGATGTTTGACTGACAAAACATAAACAGGGCTAAGGGAAACCAGCCAGGCGTCGATGCAGCTGAGCCCAGGGACAGTGACCAGCTGTTTCCTCCCCTTGGCCAATGGGCAAGCGGAGGGAACAGTGACCAGAAGCAGAGAAAAGTTGGAGAAGGTCACACAATAGAGGTGTGGTCTGCGATAGATGGAAACACTCAACCTGCAATGATCCCACAGGGAGGAAGCTGAAGAAATCGATACTCCGCCTCCCTCTCCTCCCACCTTCCCATCTCCTGCAGGTGCTTCCCACGGGCTGAGACCAATCAGAGGCCAGACAGGCAAGGAAGCCCCTTGCAGCAGTCCACAAGGAGGGTGAGGCGGCTGGAAAGGGGCTAAGGTGCAATTGGAACACGTCAGCTCAGGAGGCTCCCTGGTGAGGAGGGAACTGGGTTGGGGCTGGCATGGAGAGGATTTCTACATGGGAGCAATGGGGAAAAGGGCACTCTGAGAAGGGAAGAGTGTAAGCAAAGACAGAGGCAGGCCGGTCCAAGGAAACCATGGAGGAATTTGGTTCCCCAGCAATGAAATGAAGATGAGAGGAGGTCAGGAGAGTCTACGGCACAGTCACAGACGGCGACTTGGGCACTCAAGGCCAGGTTCACAAGCTGGGAGAGGTTTTTAATGAAGACGGAGGCCGGGCGTGGTGGCTCATGCCTGTAGTCCTAGCACTTTGGGAGGTCAAGGTGGGAGGATCACTTGGGCCCAGGAGGTCAAGACCAATCTGAGCAACACAGTGAGGCCCCATCTCTACAAAAAACACAAAAATTAGCTGGGCATGATGGTGCACACCTGTGGTCCCAGCGACTTGGGAGGCTGAGGTGGGAGGATCCCTTGAGCCTGGGAGGTCGAGGCTGCAGCGAGCCGTGATTGCAACACTGCACTCCAGCCTGGGCAACAGAGCAAGACCCTGTCTCAGAAACTAGAAAAAAAAACTTTAAAAATAAAGAAGATGGAGAATCACTGAAGGATTGATAACAAGGGTTGGGGGCTGACTGTATCCACCCCCAAAATTCGTATGTTGAAATCCGAGCCCCCAGCACCCATATGACTGTTGTCCTTATAAAACGAGGAAATCTGGGCACAGACCCTTACAGAGGGAAGATGAGGTGAAGACCCAGGGAGACCACAGCCACCTACAAACCAAGGAGAGAGGCCTGAAGCAGATCTTCGCACAGTCCCAGATGGAACCTGCCTGCCGACAGCTTCACCTTGGACTTCTGGCCTCCAGAACTGTGAAGCAGTACGTTTCTGTCGCGATCTTTTGTTATGAAGCCCTAGTCAACTAATACACAAGGGAGAGCTGTGATGGGGTCTACATTTCAGGAGGTTACTTTGACAGCTGGCAGACTAGAAGGGCCTGAGCCTGGTGGCAAAGGGGCAACACCAGTTTGAGGATGTTGAAAATCATTCTGTGGTCGGGTTTCCAGAAAGAGGTGAGAACACTAGCCCGAAGACGCCCTGTAAATCCAACATCTAGGAGCCATCCTTGACACCTCCCCTCAACCCAGCAGCAGAAGCATCCCATTGTCCCATCAGTGCTGCCTCCCAAATATATCTGGGATCCAACCTCTTCACTGCCACAGTCACTACGCTAAACTGATCCACTGTTAGGAGACCTTTAGCAATAGCCTCCTTGATGGCCTCTCTCTCACCAAGTGTCCCAACTTCACACTATTCTGTCTTCAAAAACCTTCTGTCAGGGGGCAGCGGGAGGGGAGAATGGGGGGTGAGTGTTAAACGGGGCCGGGGTTCCAGGATTCCTGTTTGGAGTGATGAAAGAGTCCTGGAGATGGATGGTGATGATGGCTGCACAACACGTTAAAAAATAATAATAGCCGGGCGCGGTGGCTCACGCCTGTAATCCCAGCACTTTGGGAGGCCGAGGCGGGCGGATCACGAGGTCAGGAGATTGAAACCATCCTGGATAACATGGTGAAACTTCGTTTCTACTAAAAATACAAAAAAAAAATTAGGCGGGCATGGTGGCGGGCGCCTGTAGTCCCAGCTACTCAGGAGGCTGAGGCAAGAGAATGGCGTGAACCTGGGAGGTGGAGCTTGCAGTGAGCAGAGATCTCGCCACCGCACTCCAGCCTGGGTGACAGAGCGAGACTCCATCTCAAAAAAAATAAAATTAGGCGGGCATGGTGGCGAGCGACTGGAGTCCCAGCTACTCGGGAGGCTTAGTCAGGAGAATGGCGTAAACCAGGGTGGCGGAGCTTGCCCTGAGCAGATAACCGTCCACCGCACTCCAGCCTGGGCAACAGAGCAAGACCCTGTCTCAGAAACTAGAAAAAAAAAAACTTTAAAAATAAAGAAGATGGAGAATCACTCAAGGATTGATAACAAGGGTTGGGGGCTGACTGTATCCACCCCCAAAATTCGTATGTTGAAGTCCGAGCCCCCAGCACCCATATGACTGTTGTCCTTATAAAACGAGGAAATCTGGGCACAGACCCTTACAGAGGGAAGAAGAGGTGAAAACCCAGGGAGACCACAGCCACCTACAAACCAAGGAGAGAGGCCTGAAGATCTTCGCACAGTCCCAGATGGAACCTGCCTGCCGACAGTTTCACCTTGGACTTCTGGCCTCCAGAACTGTGAAGCAGTACGTTTCTGTCGCGATCCTTTGTTATGAAGCCCTAGTCAACTAATACACAAGGGAGAGCTGTGATGGGGTCTACATTTCAGGAGGTTACTTTGACAGCTGGCAGACTAGAAGGGCCTGAGCCTGGTGGCAAAGGGGCGACACCAGTTTGAGGATGTTGAAAATCATTCTGTGGTCGGGTTTCCAGAAAGAGGTGAGAACACTAGCCCGAAGACACCCTGTAAATCCAACATCTAGGAGCCATCCCTGACACCTCCCCTCAACCCAGCAGCAGAAGCATCCCATTGTCCCATCAGTGCTGCCTCCCAAATATATCTGGGATCCAACCTCTTCACTGCCACAGTCACTACGCTAAACTGATCCACTGTTAGGAGACCTTTAGCAATAGCCTCCTTGATGGCCTCTCTCTCACCAAGTGTCCCAACTTCACACTATTCTGTCTTCAAAAACCTTCTGTCAGGAGGCAGCGGGAGGGGAGAATGGGGGGTGAGTGTTAAACGGGGCCAGGGTTCCAGGATTCCTGTTTGGAGTGATGAAAGAGTCCTGGAGATGGATGGTGATGATGGCTGCACAACACGTTAAATAATAATAATAGCCGGGCGCGGTGGCTCACGCCTGTAATCCCAGCACTTTGGGAGGCCGAGGTGGGCGGATCACGAGGTCAGGAGATTGAAACCATCCTGGATAACATGGTGAAACTTCGTCTCTACTAAAAATACAAAAAAAAAATTAGGCGGGCATGGTGGCGGGCGCCTGTAGTCCCAGCTACTCAGGAGGCTGAGGCAAGAGAATGGCGTGAACCTGGGAGGTGGAGCTTGCAGTGAGCAGAGATCTCGCCACCGCACTCCAGCCTGGGTGACAGAGCGAGATTCCGTCTCAAAAAAAAAAAAATAAATAAATAAATAAATAATAATAATAATGCCACTGAACTATGCACATAAAAATAGTTGAAATCACTTTTTTTTTCTTTTGGGGGGTTTCACCATGTTGGCCAGGCTGGTCTCAAACTCCTGACCTCAAGTGATCCACCCACCTCAGCCTCCCAAAGTGCTGGGATTACAGGCGTGAGCCACTATGCCCGGCCTGAAATGGTAACTTTTACGCAAAATATATTTTACCACATTTTTTTTTTTGTGAGATGGAGTCTTGCTCCTTTGCCAGGCTGAAGTGCAGTGGCACAATCTCGACTCGCTGCAACCTCCGCCTACTGGGTTCAAGCTATTCTCCTGCCTCAACCTCCTGAGTAGCTGGGATTACAGGTGTGTGCCACCACACCCGGCTAATTTTTTTATTTTTAGTAGAGACGGGGTTTCACCTTGTTGGTCAGGCTGGTCTCGAACTCCTGACCTCATGATCCTCCCCTACCCCCGCCTTGGCCTCCCAAAGTGCTGGGATTACAGGCATGAGCCACTGCGCCTGGCTTTTTTTTTTCTTCTTTTTCCTTTCTTTCTTTTCTTTTTTTTTTTTTTTGTAGAAACGGGGTTTCTGGCCGGGCGCGGTGGCTCAAGCCTGTAATCCCAGCACTTTGGGAGGCCAAGACGGGCGGATCACGAGGTCAGGAGATCGAGACCATCCTGGCTAACACGGTGAAACCCCATCTCTACGAAAAATACAAAAAACTAGCCGGGCGAGGTGGCGGGCGCCTGTAGTCCCAGCTACTCTGGAGGCTGAGGCAGGAGAATGGCGTAAACCCGGGAGGCGGAGCTTGCAGTGAGCTGAGATCCGGCCACTGCACTCCAGCCTGGGCTACAGAGCAAGACTCCGTCTCAAAAAAAAAAAAAAAAAAAAGAAACGGGGTTTCTTCATCATGGTCAGACTAGTCTTGAACTCCCGACCTTGTGATCCACCCACCTCAGCCTCCCGAAGTGTTGGGATTACAGGCGTGAGCCACTGCGCCCAGCATTTTACCATGATTAATAAAAATCACAGACCAGGTGCAGTGGCTCACACCTGTAATCCCAACACTTTGAAAGGCTGAGGCAGGCAGAGCACATGAGGTCAGGAGTTTGAGACCAGCCTGGCCAACATGGTGAAACCCTGTCTCTACTAAAAATACAAAAAACTAGCCGGGCGAGGTGGCGGGCGCCTGTAGTCCCAGCTACTCTGGAGGCTGAGGCAGGAGAATGGCGTAAACCCGGGAGACGGAGCTTGCAGTGAGCTGAGATCCGGCCACTGCACTCCAGCCCGGGCTACAGAGCAAGACTCCGTCTCAAAAAAAAAAAAAAAAAAAAGAAACAGGGTTTCATCATCATGGTCAGGCTAGTCCTGAACTCCCGACTTTGTGATCCACCCGCCTCAGCCTCCCGAAGTGTTGGGATTACAGGCGTGAGCCACTGCGCCCAGCATTTTACCATGATGAATAAAAATCACAGACCAGGTGTAGTGGCTCACACCTGTAATCCCAACACTTTGAAAGGCTGAGGCAGGCAGAGCACATGAGGTCAGGAGTTTGAGACCAGCCTGGCCAACATGGTGAAACCCTGTCTCTACTAAAAATACAAAATTAGCCAGGAGTGGTGGCAGATGCCTATAATCCAAGCTACTCAGGAGGCTGAGGCAGGAGAATTACTTGAGTCCAGGAGGCGGAGGTTGGTACTGAGCCAAGATTACGCCACTGCACTCCAGCCTGTGTGACACAGTGAGAATCTGTCTCAAATAATCATCATCATCATCATCACAAAGTCAAGCATGGGGGTGCACACCTGTAGTCTCAGCTACTCGGGAGGCTGAGGTGGAATGATCTCTTAAGCCCAGCAGTATGAGGCTACAGTGAACTATGATTGAGCCATGGCACTCCAGCATGGGCAACATAGTGAGACCGCCCCCCATACAAAAAATAAACAAAATTAGTTGGGTGTGGTGGCGCATGCCTGTGGTCCCAGCTACTCAGGAGGCTGAGGGGGGAGGATCATTTGAGCCTGGGAGGTGGGGACGGTAGTGAGCTGTGGTCACGCCACTTGTACTCCAGCCTGGGCGACAGGGCAAGACCTTGTGTGAAACAAAAAAGAAAGGAAAGAAACAAAAGCAGGAAAGAAAGAACGAATGAAAGAACTGGGGCATCCTTTTGCCACCCATATTTTTCTCTCAACAGGATTTTTCTGCTGTTGATGTTGTATACAACATTATTTAGAAGCAGCAGAACATTCTCTGTGGGCATTCGTTGATTGGACGTTTTTGTTGACCTCCCAAGAATTTGCCGGACTCCAGACTCCATGAATGACTCAGACGTCAGGAGGAACGCACTTGGGATTCCAGATCGGAGGCCCAGGTTTCTCTTCACATGGTTCCCCTCACCGCACCCTTCAAGAATCAACTTGTTTCTCCTGCCTTTTTTTGCTCTGCTGGGACCCACATCCTGGCCCTGCGGCTTCCATCGCGGCCTCCTCCCAGCATGTTGCGCTGCGCACTTCCTCTTGGGGAGCTGCTCTCCCACAAGCCTTTCACCAGACCTGTCCTGCCCTCAGCACTGGACATCTGACACCCTTGGCCTTTGACATCCTCTCCTCCTACCCTGACCCAGTGGAGAACCCCATGGCCTAAGTGGCCTCAAAGCCCCAGGGGCACATTCTCAGGCAAACCATCACTCCCTTCCAAAGAGCCTACGACTCCTCCCTTCTAGGAGGAGGAAGAGATAAAGGAGAAGCAGCTTCTTTTATTTTTCTCTTCGAGACGGGGTCTCGCTCTGCTGCCCAGGCTGGAGTGCAGTGGCGCGATCTCCACTCACTGCAATCTCTGCCTCCTGAGTTCAAGTGATTCTCCTGCCTCAGCCTCCCAAGTAGCTGGGATGATTGGTATGCGCCACCATGCCCGGCTAATTTTTTGTATTTTCAGTAGAGACGGGGTTTCAACATGTTGGTCAGACTAGTCTCGAACTCCTGACCTCAACTGATCCGCCCGCTTCAGCCTTGGCATGCCTAGATAAAGCAGCTTCTTAAACCAGTTCCCACCCCCAAACCCCCAGGAAATGCCAGCCCATTTCAGCACGGCCATAACTACTGCAAAGAAATTAAGTCATTCAGGCCCTGGCTTGAGATTAAGTTTTGCACAAGCAAATAATAATTTTGGGATGGGAAATGCCTCTAAACCATTCAGCCCCCTCCCCTGGTCCCCGCTCCTCCTCTTGTGTCCTCAGTTTCTATCAAGAACATCAAAAGCCTTCTGGGTGAGCAGATTCAGGGTTACTTTTAAACCGTAATTACAAAAAACTAGAATAGCAACCACTGATTGATGGCCCACTCTAAAGGCATTTTACAGACATCATCTCACCACAGCCCCACAAGAAAGGTGCTGTTAGCCCCTTTCACAGATGAGTAAACTGAGGCTGAGACTTGCTCAAGACCACATAGCTAGTCAGTGGCGAAGGAAGGAGTCCACCCAAAGGTGCATCTGACCCCAAAAATGCATCCGAGCAGTGCAGAGAATGACCTGGGAAGCTTTTATGTATTCATTTTTATTATGTATTGGTTTGTTTTGTTTTTTGTTTTTTTTTTTCCGAGATGGAGTCTTGCTCTGTCACCCAGGCTGGAGTGCAGTGGTGTGATCTCAGCTCACCGCAACCTCTGCCTCCTGGGTTCAAGTGATTCTCCTGCCTCAGCCTCTCGAGTAGTTGGGATTACAGGCATATACCACCATGCCCGGGTAATTTTGTATTTTTTTAGTAGAGACAGGGTTTCTCCATATTGATCAGGCTGGTCTTGAACTCCCAACCTCAGGTGATCCGCCTGCCTCGGGTTCCCAAAGTGCTGGGATACAGGCATGAGCCATCACACCTGGCCTTTTGTTTTGTATTTTTAGTGGAGATGGGGTTTCACCATGTTGGCCAGGCTAGTCTTAAACTCCTGACCTCAAGTGATCCGTCCAAATCGGCCTCCCAAAGGGCTGGGATTATAGGCATGAGCCACTGCACGCAGCCGGGTTTTATTTTTATATTTATTTATTTATTTATTTATTTATTTATTTATGAGACAGGATCACACTCTGTCACCCAGGCTGGGGTGCAGTGGAGTGATCATAGGTCACTGCAGCCTCCAACTCCTGGGCTTAAGTGATCCTCCAGCCTGAGCCTCCCAAAGTGCTGAGATTACAAGCATTACAGGCATGAGCCACGGTGCCCGCCCCGAGAAGCTTTCATTTTTTAATGAAACCAAGACTCACTCTGTCACCCAGGCTGGAATGCAGTGGTGCAATCTCAGCTCACTGCAACCTCCGCCTCCCAAGTTCAAGTGATTTTCCTGCCTCAGCCTCCCGAGTATCTGGGACTACAGGCGCCTGCCACCATACCTGGCTAATCTTTGTTTTTTTTTTTTTTTTTTGAGATGGAATCTGGCTCTGTCGCCCAGGCTGGAGTGCAGTGGCCGGATCTCAGCTCACTGCAAGCTCCGCCTCCCGGGTTCACGCCATTCTCCTGCCTCAGCCTCCCGAGTATCTGGGACTACAGGCGCCTGCCACTATACCTGGCTAATCTTTGTATTTTTTGTTTGTTTGGTTTTTTTGAGATGGAGTCTGGCTCTGTCGCCCAGGCTGGAGTGCAGTGGCCGGATCTCAGCTCACTGCAAGCTCCGCCTCCTGGGTTTACGCCATTCTCCTGCCTCAGCCTCCCAAAGTGCTGGGATTACAGGCTTGAGTCACCGTGCCCGGCAAATCTTTGTATTTTTGTTTTTTTTTTTTTTTTTTGAGATGGAATCTGGCTCTGTCGCCCAGGCTGGAGTGCAGTGGCCGGATCTCAGCTCACTGCAAGCTCCGCCTCCCGGGTTCACGCCATTCTCCTGCCTCAGCCTCCAGAGTAGCTGGGACTACAGGTGCCCGCCACCTCGCCCGGCTAGTTTTTTGTACTTTTTAGTAGAGACGGGGTTTCACTGTGTTAGCCAGGATGGTCTCGATCTCCTGACCTCGTGATCCGCCCGTCTCGGCCTCCCAAAGTGCTGGGATTACAGGCTTGAGCCACCGTGCCCGGCAAATCTTTGTATTTTTAGTAGAGATGGGGTTTTGCCATGTTGGTGAGGCTGGTCTCGAACTCCCAGCATCAAGTGATCCACCTGCCTCGGCCTCCCAAAGTGCTGGCATTATGGGCACGAGCCACCATACCTGGCCCCGAGCAGCTTTTAGAAAGTGCAGATCCCCAGGCCCACCCCAAGCCTACAGAATGGCTACATCAAGGGTGGGGGCCAGGAAGCTGTATTTTTTTTTTTTTTTTTTTTTGAGACGGAGTCTCGCTCTGTCGCCCAGGCTGGAGTGCAGTGGCCGGATCTCAGCTCACTGCAAGCTCCGCCTCCCGGGTTTACACCATTCTCCTGCCTCAGGCTCCAGAGTAGCTGGGACTACAGGCGCCCGCCACCTCGCCCGGCTAATTTTTTTTTTGTATTTTTCAGTAGAGACGGGGTTTCACCGTGTTAGCCAGGATGGTCTCGATCTCCTGACCTCGTGATCCGCCCGTCTCGGCCTCCCAAAGTGCTGGGATTACAGGCTTGAGCCACCGCGCCCGGCCAGGAAGCTGTATTTTTTCACAAGTCCCCCAGGTGAAGCTGATGCCACCAGCCTGGGGACTGGTCCTCATTACAGCACATGGCCTTCCTGAGAAATTACAGGACCCTGAGTAGTTGGCAATACAGGGCAGCCATTACTGCCAGTCCCCTCCACCTCAACTGTACAGCATCAGCTTCATGACTGCGGGCTGACAGGACTGAGAGCCGGGCAGGGACCTGCCAGAAGCACTAGGGGACTCTCACTGAATCACGTGCCTCCCCTTCGGGGAAAGGCTGTGCGTCACTCCCGAGGGACCCCAGACAGAGCAGGCCTCTGGGATCGAAGGGACCAACTTCGGAGGAAGGGGGAGAGAGACAAAGCAGAAGCAAAGGTCACAAGTCATCGAGGGTGTGTTGCTTCCTCTTGTGGTTCCTGTGTGGCCCCGAAATGTCCCCGTAAGGAAGCTGATCCAACAGCTACTGACGAGGACTGTCTCCAAGCCCCCATCAGGGTGCCTGTCCTCCACACTCCAGCCTCTCTGCTCCCACACTCCAGAAAAATTGCCAGTAACTGAAATTCAAGTGGCAGCCTGGTTTGGCCACTAGAGATAATGAATCAAGAAGCTGGCAGCGTCCACAGGCTGGCTTGCTAGCCAGAGGCAGTCGCGGCTGGGTCCCCCGTCCTTCCTCAGTTTCCTCCTTTGGGAATAAACCAGTAAGCCAGCCAGTAGCCATGTCTGGCAGCTGAGCCAGGGGTCAGCTCACTAATAAGGCCAAGGTCAGAGGCCAGGCCTCAAATAAGCTCCATTCCCTCGCCCAGCCTGTAAGGTCACAGACGGGCCCCCACCATCCTGCCCCTTGGTCATAAAAGGAAGCAGTCGGAGTGTAGACAGATCAAAACAAATCCAACACCACTTGTGGAAACAGCCAATCAGGTGGATGGTGATGGATGGTGGCTCAGTAGCATCTTGGATATGAAGGACACCGCATCAGAAATGACCTCACAGCACCTAATCAGTTCCAGAAAAGGGCTTTGTTCTCCTGGAGGCAAGGTGGGAGATCAAAGCATTTCTTGCTAATCATCACTTAGTGTTAATTACTTGTTAGGTAACCCGACCCAGATCAAATACCACTCCCTACCTTGCATCCTGAGGGCCTCAGTGAGCACCCTTGATCCTTCACCCCAATCTGCATCCAATGGGAGGAAGCTGCAACCTGGGAACCCAGAGACCCCGGCGGCCCAGGCAGTCAGTCGTTTAGTTATTTCTTCCTTTCCTGTTAACTTTTTAACCCCACCAGCCAGGAAACGCATAAACATAGCAGGGGCCTCCCTCCCCCCTCTCCCCACCACATGTCACTGGTTCCTCACCGTGCAGTGACAGAAACCTGCACATCTGGGGTCCGACGCCTTCCTTCTCCTAAGGAAGTGGCCCGAGGGTCACTGCTGCACCTCTCCAAGCTCTCTGCTTCCTCAACTGCACCAAGGCGATAACACCCTCCATCTCCCAGCCTCATGGAAAGGGTAAAGTCAAATACACAAACTGCGTCTGGAAGCTGCTGCGTATACTGGGGAGTGCCCAGGAGTTTCAGCTGGGCTGGGGGTCATTTATTTTCAGGGCTCGATGGTGGGCCCAGGGTATTCATTCCTCTTCTGCTTCATACCAGTTCATGGCTCTGAAGTTATTTACTTCCTTATTTTTGAAATATTTATTTGTGACTGGGGATGGTGGCTCACGCCTGTAATCCCAGCACTTTGGGAGGCCGACGTGGGCACATCACCTGAGGTCAGGAGTTCAAGATCAGCCTGGCCAACATGGTGAAACCCCATCTCTACTAAAAATACAAAAAATTTGCCGGGTGTGGTGGCGGACGCCTGTAGTCCCAGCTATTCGGGAGGCTGAGGTAAGAGAATCACTTGAACCCAGGAAGCGGAGGTTGCAGTAAGCCGAGATTGCGCCACTGCACTCCAGCCTAGGTGACAAGAGCAAGACTCCATCTCAAAAAAAAAAAAAAAAAAGTACACCTGAAGAAGATAATCAAAGAATTATGCAGAAGAGCACTGCTCGATAGAAATAACAGAAGTACGTACGGTAAGCCAGGCACTGTGGCTCACGCCTGTAATCACAACACTTTGGGAGACTGAGGCAGGCGGCTTGCTTGAGCTCAGGAGTTCAGCCTTGGCAACATGGCAAAACCCCATCTCTACCAAAAATACAAAAAACTAGCCAGGCGTGATGGCGCGTGCCTGTGGTCCCAGCTACTTGGGAGGCTGAGGTGGGAGGATCGCTTGATCCAGGGAGGCAGAGGTTGCAGTGACCTATGATTGCACCACTGCACTCCAGCCTGGGCAACAGAGTTAAGACTCTAAATAAATGAATGAATGAATGAATGAAATAGAAGGTGAGCCACGCTCAAGCCTGTAATCTCAGCACTTTGGGAGGCCGAGACGGGCGGATCATGAGCTCAGGAGATCGAGACCATACTGGCTAACACAGTGAAACCCCGTCTCTACTAAAAAAATACAAAAAAAAACTAGCTGGGCGAGGTGGCAGGCGCCTGTAGTCCCAGCTACTTGGGAGGCTGAGACAGGAGAATGGCGTGAACCCAGGAGGCGGAGCTTGCAGTGAGCTGAGATCCGGCCACTGCACTCCAGCCTGGGCAACAGAGCGAGACTCCGTCTCAAAAAAAAAAAAAAAAAGAAGGTGAGCCACATAGGTACTTTTGAGTTTTTTTGTTGCCACATTTGAAAAGGTAAAAACAAACAGTGACATTAATCTGAATAATCCATTTTGTTTCAACAATATATCAAAAATATAGTCATTTCAACTAGAGTTGCCAGATTTAGCAAATAAAACTATAGTGCATCCCCAGGCTGACGTGCAGTGGTGCCATCTCAGCTCACTGCAACCTCCACCTCCCAGGTTCAAGCGATTCTCTTGCCTCAGCCTCCTGAGTAGCTGGGATTACAGGCACGTGTTACCATGCCCAGTCAATTTTTGTATTTTTAGTAGAGACGGGGTTTCGCCATGTTGGCCAGGCTGGTCTGCAACTCCTGACCTCAGGTGATCTGCCCACCTTGGCGTCTCAAAGTGCTGGGATTACCGGTGAGAGCCACTGCACCAGGCCTATAAGTGTTTGAAATTGACCAGCCTGCCCAACATGATGAAACCCTGTCTCTACTAAAAATACAAAAAGTCGGGCATGGTGGCGGGTGCCTGTAATCCCAGCTACTCGGGAGACTGAGGCAGGAAAATCGTTTGAACCCGGGAGGCGGAGGTTGCAGTGAGCCAAGATCACGCCACTGCACTCCAGCCTGGGCGACAAGAGCAAAACTCGGTCTCAAAAAAAAAAAAAAAAGTGTTTGAAATCTGTTACAGTACACTTTTTTTCTTTCTTTCTCTTTTTTTTTGAGACAGGGTCTCATTCTATCGCCCAGACTGGAGTGCAGTGGTGTAATCACAGCTCACTGCAGCCTCAAGCTCCTGGGCTCAAGCGATCCTCCTGCTTAAGCCTCCCAAAGAGCTGGGACTACAGGCATGCACTATCATGCCTGGCCTTTTTTTTTTTTTTTTTTTTTTGAGACGGAGTCTCGCTCTGTCACCCAGGCTGGAGTGCAGTGGCTGGATCTCAGCTCACTGCAAGCACCGCCTCCTGGGTTTACGCCATTTTCCTGCCTCAGCCTCCGGAGTAGCTGGGACTACAGGCACCCACCACCACGCCCGGCTAGTTTTTCGTATTTTTTTTAGTAGAGACGGGGTTTCACCGTGTTAGCCAGGATGGTCTCGATCTCCTGACCTCGTGATCCGCCCGTCTCGGCCTCCCAAAGTGCTGGGATTACAGGCTTGAGCCACCACACCCGGCCTTTTTTTTTTTTTTGGTAGAGATGAGGTCTCATTATGTTACCCAGGTTGATCTTGAACTCTTGGGTTCAGGTGATCCTCCCCGCTCAGCTTCTGGAGTAGCTGGAACAACAGGCATAAGCCACCATGTCTGGCTTCAGTGTTTTTTATAATAGCCAAAAAAAAAAAAAATCAGAAATTAACAAAATACCTCTTGGGGCTACTGAAGTCACAAATAATATTTAGAGCGTGCTAACCTCAGGACAGCCCTTGTCTGAAGGGTTTTGCATGTCTTACCTCATTTAGTTCTGACAACTACTGAAGAAAGTCTTGGTATAACCCATTTTTATAAACAAGGAAAGTAAGGCTCAGGACAGTATGTAACTTGTCCAAGGAAGTGGTGAAGCTGCCTGGAGGCAGATGGATGGTAGAGAGATGACCTGATACATATGTATCCCACCTAGGACCGCCTTTGGAAGGGTGCTCACCAAAACTGTTTTCTCTGGATGGTGGACTTTGAGGTGAGCACTGGTTGAAAATTTGGCCTCTGCCGCCAAACCGACCGATCTTTGTGTACTTGGCTGTCCTAACGAGTGACTTGACCTTTTGAAGCCTCAGTTTCCTCATCTATAAAATAAGAGTCACAACTGTCTACGCCACAGAGTTGCTGAAGCGTAAATAAGACAAGGGCTGTGGAGGTCCAGACAACAGCCAACTGCTCCTACGAAGTCTTCAACAATACAGCCATTATTCCTCTTCTTCGTGACCTGGTCCTTTCCCGTTTGATTAGATATTTTTATTTTTTTCATTTATTTATTTATTTATTTATTTATTTTGAATAGAGTCTCACTTTGTAGCCCAAACTGGAGTGCAGTGGTGCAATCTCTGATCACTGCAACCTCCACCTCCCAGGTTCCTGCCTCAACCTCCCAAGTAGCTGGGACCACATGCGTGCACCACCATGCTTGCATTTTTTTGTATTTTTAGTGGAGATGGGGTTGTGCCATGTTGGCCAGGCTGGTCTCGAACTCCTGACCTCAGGTGATCCACCTCCCAAAGTGCTGAGATTATGGGCGTGAGCCACCGCCCTCGACCGATTACACATTTGTATGTTGAGCATCAATCAGTTTTACACACTGAGAAAAAGTTCCTTTCAAAAGAGGAGAAGACAGCCCATGAAGCAGCTAAAGGAAAAGGAAAAAGGAAGGGAAGAAGCAAGGGAGTGAGGGAAGGAAAGTCAGAAAATCCACCTAACCACAGGGAGCGCCCCCCAGTTTTCCAAGTGACCACCAGGCGGCACTGTTCGCAGTTCCCACAGCTAGGTAAAGCAGCCCCGTTTCAAAAACAAAAACACAGAACAAATCACCAAAATCCTTCATCGTCACTGGGGTGCCTTCATCTCAGGAGGCCCCAGAGCCACCGAGAAAGCTGTGGACGTTCACCCTACAGGAGGTGGGAAGGAAGTGGGAAGTGGCCGCCCACTGCAGGCAGGCTGCGTCTTACCTTTGGAGTCTTCTTTGGCCAAGTCACCACAGGGACCCCAGTGATGGCCAGACTAGGGTCATCGTCCGCGTGCTCCTTCAGGACATTCTGTGGCCAAACAAAGCATCCATATTAGCCCAGGGGGAAGGGGAGGTCTCTGACGGGGGCCGAACAGCAGACGTAGTCCAGCAAGGATTGCACTCCACAAAGTCAACGCCTGCCCATGACTCCACCACCACCCACACACTCAGTAGAAACCAAGGCACTAGGGTCCCCTGGGGCCCACAAAACATACAATGTTCCCCTCTGCCCTCTACAGATTTTTTTTAACAAAGCAAATCACACACCTCCCTATGACTTCCACGTGTGTATCACCCATGATCACAGTTATGACAGCTAGCGTTTGTCCAGAGTGTCAGTGACTCACACGCAAACTTTTTTTTTTTTTTTTTTGAGACAGAATCTTGCTGTCACCCGGGCTGGAGTGCAGTGGTACAATCATAGCTCACTACATCCTTGACCACCTGGCTCAAGTGATCCTCATGCCTCAGCCTCCTGAGTAGCTGAGACCACAGGCGCATGGCACCCTCCCTGGCTAAATTTTTTTTTTTTCTTTTGAGACAAAGTCTTACTCTGTCGCCCAGGCTGGAGTGCAGTGGTACAATCATAACTCACTACATCCTTGACCACCTGGCTCAAGTGATCCTCATGCCT
>JABBCR010001031.1:0-74049 GCA_014849445.1 Cercopithecus mona | reverse complement strand
TATGACTTCCACGTGTGTATCACCCATGATCACAGTTATGACAGCTAGCGTTTGTCCAGAGTGTCAGTGACTCACACGCAAACTTTTTTTTTTTTTTTTTTTTGAGACAGAATCTTGCTGTCACCCAGGCTGGAGTGCAGTGGTAACAATCATAGCTCACTACATCCTTGACCACCTGGCTCAAGTGATCCTCATGCCTCAGCCTCCTGAGTAGCTGAGACCACAGGCGCATGGCACCCTCCCTGGCTAAATTTTTTTTTTTTCTTTTGAGACAAAGTCTTACTCTGTCGCCCAGGCTGGAGTGCAATGGTACAATCATAGCTCACTACATCCTTGACCACCTGGCTCAAGTGATCCTCATGCCTCAGCCTCCTGAGACATCAGGCCCCAGTGTGTGATGTTCCCCTTACTGTGTCCAAGTGATCTCATTGTTCAGTTACCACCTATGAGTGAGAACATGCGGTGTTTGGTTTTCTGTTCTTGTGATAGTTTGCTGAGAATGATGGTTTCCAGCTGCATCTATGTCCCTACAAAGGACGTGAACTCATCCTTTTTTATGGCTGCATAGTATTCTATGGTGTATATGTGCCACATTTTCTTAATCCAGTCTGTCATTGATGGACATTTGCGTTGGTTCCAAGTCTTTGCTATTGTGAATAGTGCTGCAAACATACATGTGCATGTGTCTTTATAGCAGCATGATTTATAATCCTTTGGGGATATACCCAGTAATAGGATGGTTGGGTCAAATGGTGTTTCTAGTTCTACATCCTTGAGGAATCACCACACTGTCTTCCACAGTGGTTGAACTAGTTTACGGTCCCACCAACAGTGTAAAAGTGTTCCTATTTCTTTACATCCTCTCCAGCACCTGTTGTTTCCTGACTTTTTAATGATTGCCATTCTAATTGGTGTGAGATGGTATCTTATTGTGGTTTTGATTTGCATTACTCTGATGGCTAGTGATGATGAGCATTTTTTCACGTGTCTGTTGGCTGCATAAATGTCTTCTTTTCAGAAGTGTCTGTTCTTATCCTTTGCCCACTTTTGGATGGGGTTGTTTGTTTTTTTCTTGTAAATTTGTTTGAGTTCTTTGTAGGTTCTGGATATTAGCCCTTTGTCAGATGAGTAGATTGCAAAAATTTTCTCCCATTCTGTAGGTTGCCTCTTCACTCTGATGGTAGTTTCTTTTGCTGTGCAGAAGCTCTTTAGTTTAATTAGATCCCATTTGTCTATTTTGGCTTTTGTTGTCATTGCTTTTGGTGTTGTAGACGTGAAGTCATTGCCCATGCCTATGTCCTGAATGGTATTGCCTAGGTTTTCTTCTAAGGTTTTTATGGTTTTAGGTCTAACATTTAAGTCTCTAATCCATCTTGAATTAATTTTTGTGTAAGGAGTAAGGAAGGGATCCAGTTTCAGCTTTTTATTTATGGCTAGCCAGTTTTCCCAGCAGCATTTATTAAATAGGGAATTCTTTCCCCATTTCTTATTTTTGTCAGGTTTGTCAAAGATCAGATGGCTGTAGATGTGTGGTATTATTTCTGAAGGCTCTGTTATTTTGCATGAACTTCTTGAAGCCCCCTATTATTTGCCATAATTTTCTCATCTTATTAATTTCTATATACATACAGAATTTCCAATTTGTGTAAACCTTTCTTCCCAGTTACTGAACAATTATTTTAAATTGGAAAAATATGAGCTATTTTAATCTATATTTTTGTTTTCTACTTCTGAATATTTTAGAGAAAATATGGATAATGAGACTTGTAAAATGGAGATGTTTGGAAGTTTCTGTTACCAATGACAAATTAATTTTTAAATAATTTCAGGAAAATTTAGGTGAATGTCTGTACTTTCATATGAACATTCATAGTAAAACAGATTTTTGAATTTCTACCCTTGATAAACTTTAATGTAAAATATGTGAGTAAATGTGTACTTTTCCGTTCCTCATGAACATTCTCAAGTTTATACTATCTGGATTTTCTCAGGACGAATTACAAGCTGTATATGCTGCTGAAGTGTCTCAAAGATTAAGTCCCAAAGAGAGTGCCCTACTGTTTTTCCAATATTAATTTCTAAGTTTTACCAAGTTACAAGTTTTTTTTTCATAAAATATAAAATGTTTTGCCTCCAGCAGAAATACATTTTGGAACATAACTTTCCTGTGGTAAGGGGTATAAAGGAAGCTTGGATTTGTTCTGAGAAAGGGAGAGGGTACTTCTGCCCATTGCCATGCACATCTGATTTTAGAGCTGAATGCCTTTCTGAGCTTGGCTCACTCCTCTCAAACTTGCTGGTAAATGGACACAAATTAAAGAGAAATAATTGTACACCATTTGGGATCAAGGAATCCAGATATCTGAACCATTGTTTATTATTTGCCCCTCCCACCCTCTCACCCTTCCAGATCTCTAGTGTCTATCATTCCACTTCTATGTCCAGGTGTACAATTATTTAACTCACACTTACAAATGAGAACTTCATGTGTTCATTTGTTCATCTGTTCATTAAAGGAATGTTGAATTTTATCAAAGACCTTTTCTGAGTCAACTGAAATCATCATGGGGTTTTTGTCTTTAGTTCTGTTTATGTGGTGAATTACATTTATTGATTTGCATATGTTGAACCAGCCTTGCACCCAAGGGATGAGGCCGACTTGATCTTGGTGGATAAGCTTTTTGATGTATTACTGGATTCGGTTAGCCAGTATTTTATTGAGGATTTTTCCGTCAATGTTCATCAGGGATATTGGTCTAAAATTCTCTTGTTTTGGTGTGTCTCTGCCAGGCTTTGGTATCAGGACGATACTGGCCTCATAAAATGAGTTAGAGAGGATTCCTTCTTTTTCTATTGATCGGAATAGTTTCAGAAGGAATGGTACCAGCTCCTCTTTGTACCTCTGATAGAATTCAGCTGTGAATCTGTCTGGTCCTGGACTTTTTTTCGTTAGTAGGCTATTAATTATTGCCTCAATTTCAGAGCCTGCTATTGGTCTATACAGGGATTCAACTTCTTCCTGGTTTAGTCTTGGGAGATTATATGTGTCCAGGAATGTATCCATTTCTTCTAAGTTTTCTAGTTTATTTGCGTAGAGGTTTTTATAGTATTCTCTGATGGTAGTTTGTATTTCTGTGGAGTCAGTGGTGATATCCCCTTTATCATTTTTTATTGCATCTATTTGATTCTTCTCTCTTTTCTTCTTTATTAGTCTTGCTAGCGGTCTATCGATTTTGTTGATCTTTTCAAAAAACCAGCTTCTGGATTCATTGATTTTTTGAAGGGTTTTTTGTGTCTCTTTCTCCTTCAGTTCTGCTCTGATCTTAGTTATTTCTTGCCTTCTGCTGGCTTTTGAATGTGTTTGCTCTTGCTTCTCTAGTTCTTTTAATTGTGATGTTAGGGTGTCAATTTTAGATCTTTCCTGCTTTCTCTTGTGAGAATTTAGTGCTATACATTTCCCTCTACACACTGCTTTAAATGTGTCCCAGAGA
This sequence comes from Cercopithecus mona, assembly GCA_014849445.1. Taxonomy (NCBI): domain Eukaryota; kingdom Metazoa; phylum Chordata; class Mammalia; order Primates; family Cercopithecidae; genus Cercopithecus; species Cercopithecus mona. Next base: position 70,558 of record JABBCR010001031.1, on the reverse strand, counting down.
TTCTGGTATGTTGTATCTTTGTTCTCATTGGTTTCAAAGAACATCTTTATTTCTGCCTTCATTTCGTTATGTACCCAGTAGTCATTCAAGAGCAAGTTGTTCAGTTTCCATGTAGTTGAGTGGTTTTGATTGAGTTTCTTAATCCTGAGTTCTTGTTTGATTGCACTGTGGTCTGAGAGACAGTTTGTTATAATTTCTGTTCTTTTACACTTGCTGAGGGGTGCTTTACTTCGAACTATGTGGTCAATTTTGGAATAAGTACAATGTGGTGCTGAGAAGAATGTGTATTCTGTTGATTTGGGGTGGAGAGTTCTGTAGAAGTCTATTAGGTCCGCTTGGTGCAGAGTTGAGTTCAATTCCTGGATATCCTTATTGACTTTCTGTCTCGTTGATCTGTCCAATGTTGACAGTGGGGTGTTAAATTCTCCCACTATTATTGTGTGGGAGTCTAACTCTCTTTGTAAGTCTCTAAGGCCTTGTTTTATGAATCTGGATGCTCCTGTATTGGGTGCATATATATTTAGGGTAGTTAACTCTTCTTGTTGAATTGATCCCTTTATCATTATGTAATGACCTTCTTTGTCTCTTTTGATCTTCATGGTTTAATGTCTGTATTATCAGAGACTAGGATTGCAACCCCTGCCATTTTTTTGTTTTCCATTTGCGTGGTAGATCTTCCTCCATCCCTTTATTCAGACAAGGTCCCGGCTACTTGGAAGGCTGAGGCAGGAGAATCGCTTCAGCCTGGGAAGCAGAGGTTACTTTGAGCCAAGATTACTCCACTGCACTGCAACCTCAGTGAGGGGAGTGAAACCCTGTCTCAAAAAAAAAAAAGTTAAAATAAACTAGTATATGTGTGTTTTGATGCAAAAGCTAAAAGTTCATGCATAGTTTTTTCATAATTGTTATTTTGCATGAACTTACTGAAGCCCCCTATTATTTGCCATAATTTTCTCATCTTATTAATTTCTTTATACATACAGAATTTCCAATTTGTGTAAACCTTTCTTCCCAGTTGCTGAACAATTATTTTAAATTTGAAAAATATGAACTATTTTAATCTATATTTTTGTTTTCTACTTCTGAATATTTTAGAGAAAATATGGATAATGAGACTTGTAAAATGGAGATGTTTGGAAGTTTCTGTTACCAATGACAAATTAATTTTTAAATAATTTCGGGAAAATTTAGGTGAATGTCTGTACTTTCATATGAACATTCATAGTAAAACAGATTTTTGAATTTCTACCCTTGATAAACTTTAATGTAAAATATGTGAGTAAATGTGTACTTTTCTATTCCTCATGAACGTTCTCAAGTTTATGCTGTCTGGATTTTCTCAGGATGAATTACAAGCTGTATATGCTGCTGAAATGTCTCAAAGATTATGTCCCAAAGAGAGTGCCCTACTGTTTTTCCAATATTAATTTCTAAGTTTTACCAAGTTACAAGTTTTTTTTTTTCATAAAATATAAAACGTTTTGCCTCCAGCAGAAATACATTTTGGAAGATAACTTTCCTGTAGGTAAGGGGTATGAGGGAAGCTTGGATTTGTTCTGAGAAAGGGAGAGGGTACTTCTGCCCATTGCCATGCACATCTGATTTTAGGGCTGAATGCCTTTCTTTCTTTCTTTCTTTCTTTCTTTCTTTCTTTCTTTCTTTCTTTCTTTCTTTCTTTCTTTCTTTCTTTCTTTCTTTCTTTCTTTCTTTCTTTCTTTCTTTCTTTCTTTCTTTCTTTCTTTCTTTCTTTCTTTCTTTCTTTCTTTCTTTCTTTCTTTCTTTCTTTCTTTCTTTCTTTCTTTCTTTCTTTCTTTCTTTCTTTCTTTCTTTCTTTCTTTCTTTCTTTCTTTCTTTCTTTCTTTCTTTCTTTCTTTCTTTCTTTCTTTCTTTCTTTCTTTCTTTCTTTCTTTCTTTCTTTCTTTCTTTCTTTCTTTCTTTCTTTCTTTCTTTCTTTCTTTCTTTCTTTCTTTCTTTCTTTCTTTCTTTCTTTCTTTCTTTCTTTCTTTCTTTCTTTCTTTCTTTCTTTCTTTCTTTCTTTCTTTCTTTCTTTCTTTCTTTCTTTCTTTCTTTCTTTCTTTCTTTCTTTCTTTCTTTCTTTCTTTCTTTCTTTCTTTGTTTCTTTCTTTGTTTCTTTCTTTCTTTCTTTCTTTCTTTCTTTCTTTCTTTCTTTCTTTCTTTCTCTATCTCTCTCTCTCTCTCTCTCTCTCTCTCTCTCTTTCTTTCTTTGGAGTCTCACTCTGTCGCCTAGGCTGGAGTGCAATGGCGCGATCTTGTCTCACTGCAACCTCTGCAAATATAATAATAAATGCTGCTGAAATTCAATCCTGTCAGATCTAACTGCCTGCATATAAATTTCCAGGTCCCACAAAGACATCTCATTGAGGTCACATTCTGTTGTATTCTTACTTTGTATCTTGAGATGACTTGGTGAAGTTGCTTATCAGTTCAAGAAGTTTTTCAGTTGAGATGATGGGTTTTCTAAATATGAAGTCATGTCATCTGCAAACAGAGACAAGTTGACTTTCTCTCTTCCTATTTGAATACCCTTTATTTCTTTCTCTTGCCTGATTGCCTTGGCCAGAACTTCCAACACTATGTTGAATAGAAGTGGTTACAGAGGGCTTCCTTGTCTTGTACCAGTTTTCAATTGGAATGCTTCCAGCTTTTGCCTATTCTTTATGATATTGGCTGTATGAAATGGCTCTTATTATTTTGAGGCATGCTCCATCAATACCTAGTTTCATGAGAGTTTTTAGCATAAAGGAATGTTGAATTTTATCAAAGACCTTTTCTGAGTCAACTGAAATAATCATGGGGTTTTTGTCTTTAGTTCTGTTTATGTGGTGAATTACATTTATTGATTTGCATATGTTGAACCAGCCTTGCACCCAAGGGATGAGGCCGATTTGATCTTGGTGGATAAGCTTTTTGATGTATTGCTGGATTTGGTTTGCCACTATTATATTGAGAATTTTGCAACAAAGTTTATCAGAAATATTAAGCTAAAGTGTAGTAAATACATTGAAAATAATAACAGACTGATTAAAAGACTAAATAATATGAATCCTAAGTGTTTTCACAACTGATTTATAGAGTAAAAGCATTGCCAAACTAAATGAGCTTGGCCAAAAACTGTACAGGGTCTGAGATGTTGTCTCAACTTCCATTACTCATTGTGAGGTGGACCTGCAGTAACTATATTTGATGCAAAATTTCATGTTGATGGAAGCTGAGATGTCCTGCAGTCTCAGAGGGACAGAATTCTGGTGTGTCTCCCTTTGCCCTGTCAGGAATAAAGATCTAGACTCTACAGGTTTTGTCAAAATTTACAAGATGTAGGAAATGGGGCAGGATTTAGGCTGTGAGGCAAAGCCTAGAGATATAAAGAAACAGCTTCTGACCCAGGGCTCATGAAGTCAGGATAGTTTCAGAGGGGATGGTGGAGTGAGCATAGTACAGTCTTTGGAACCATTCCTTCCCCTTATTTGTTCATAGGCCAGATGTGCTCAACCAGGGGGCATCTGTGTGTGTGTGTGTGTGTGTGTGTGTGTGTGTGTGTGTGTGTGTGTGTGTGTGTGTGTGTGTGTGTGTGTGTGTGTGTGTGTGTGTGTGTGTGTGTGTGTGTGTGTGTGTGTGTGTGTGTGTGTGTGTGTGTGTGTGTGTGTGTGTGTGTGTGTGTGTGTGTGTGTGTGTGTGTGTGTGTGTGTGTGTGTGTGTGTGTGTGTGTGTGTGTGTGTGTGTGTGTGTGTGTGTGTGTGTGTGTGTGTGTGTGTGTGTGTGTGTGTGTGTGTGTGTGTGTGTGTGTGTGTGTGTGTGTGTGTGTGTGTGTGTGTGTGTGTGTGTGTGTGTGTGTGTGTGTGTGTGTGTGTGTGTGTGTGTGTGTGTGTGTGTGTGTGTGTGTGTGTGTGTGTGTGTGTGTGTGTGTGTGTGTGTGTGTGTGTGTGTGTGTGTGTGTGTGTGTGTGTGTGTGTGTGTGTGTGTGTGTGTGTGTGTGTGTGTGTGTGTGTGTGTGTGTGTGTGTGTGTGTGTGTGTGTGTGTGTGTGTGTGTGTGTGTGTGTGTGTGTGTGTGTGTGTGTGTGTGTGTGTGTGTGTGTGTGTGTGTGTGTGTGTGTGTGTGTGTGTGTGTGTGTGTGTGTGTGTGTGTGTGTGTGTGTGTGTGTGTGTGTGTGTGTGTGTGTGTGTGTGTGTGTGTGTGTGTGTGTGTGTGTGTGTGTGTAGGGATCCGGGGAATCCAATAGACATTCCAGTGATAACCTTTCCATGTTCAGCCTCTTGATTCTATATCCGAGTGAAATGACTTGCCAGTGGGGAACAAGATAAGTCTTTGCAGGAAGTGCTCTGGTGGGAGCTAGATACCCAAATCATAAAGCATCGAGTGTTGGAAACATGCACTGAAGTTAGACGAAATACTCAATGCACAATTTAGACGGTGAAAGACTTTCGGGTAATCATGCAATCACCGAGAGGCTGATTGATGACATTCCCCGAATTTAAGATTACAAGAAGAGACAAATACTCGTGACATTCTATTTCCGGTGGTTGGGGACATACGATGGCAATTTAAGAAATCATGAAATCAGGATGATTTTAGGGAGGATGGTGGAATGAGAGGACTGTGACCTTTGGCCCCGTTTCTTTCCATTGTCTTTTCATGGGTGTTCAATCAGAAGGCTTCCCCTGCCGATGAAAAGAGTCCTGGGGGAGGAAAGAAGCGCTGCTTAGAGAGTTGCTCCACAGGGAGAAAGAAGCCACCATTTTCAGAAGAATGATCCCCAGAAACATGAGCAGTCCAGATGCCGTGGCTTCACGAAAGACGCTGGAGGGTGTTACGTCTGAAGCCGGGACCTGGGCATCGGTGTTCTTTCATGCTCATAACTGATTTTCAGGTGAGCCCAATGGATCACCTGTCTGCCAGTCATGCTCATCACACTGTACTTTGCACACACGTCACACAGAGAGACTGTTAATATGCACATTTGTGTGCTTGAGCAGGGTTGCACCCAAGATTCTGTGATTGTACGGAGCCCTGTGTTCTGCCCAGGTGTCATTTACTCTCAGGTAAGTAAACTGATCACCATAACTAACAAGAGATTGATCTGTGATGAATAGAAATGAGAAGAGCTGTTGGCTATGTTTTATTGGGATGGATTCTATTAACATTTTATATTTAAAACACAGATTTACAATGAAAAGTAACAAGCAAATATAAAGAGTGAAGGGGCTATTCCCCAAAGTAGTTTCCACTGAAATACCACCAGAGAAAAACAACTCTCAGGACAGGGATACTGCTTCAAAGACACAGGTTTCACGGCTGGATGGTTGATCTAGAATTTCCAAAAATTCCATCCTTTACTCATGAAATGCAGTTTATTTAAGAACTTTCTAATTTGACTGTAGTTTCATACTCACACTTCAGTGTGTTGTGTATTATTCCATTGATGATAAGTATAACTTATTTGAAAATGAATTACATACTGGTGAGAAAATTTTACCTTTAAATTAAACTTAAAGTGACACCATAAAATTAGCAGCATCTGTGTGTGTGTGTGTGTGTGTGTGTGTGTGTGTGTGTGTGTGTGTGTGTGTGTGTGTGTGTGTGTGTGTGTGTGTGTGTGTGTGTGTGTGTGTGTGTGTGTGTGTGTGTGTGTGTGTGTGTGTGTGTGTGTGTGTGTGTGTGTGTGTGTGTGTGTGTGTGTGTGTGTGTGTGTGTGTGTGTGTGTGTGTGTGTGTGTGTGTGTGTGTGTGTGTGTGTGTGTGTGTGTGTGTGTGTGTGTGTGTGTGTGTGTGTGTGTGTGTGTGTGTGTGTGTGTGTGTGTGTGTGTGTGTGTGTGTGTGTGTGTGTGTGTGTGTGTGTGTGTGTGTGTGTGTGTGTGTGTGTGTGTGTGTGTGTGTGTGTGTGTGTGTGTGTGTGTGTGTGTGTGTGTGTGTGTGTGTGTGTGTGTGTGTGTGTGTGTGTGTGTGTGTGTGTGTGTGTGTGTGTGTGTGTGTGTGTGTGTGTGTGTGTGTGTGTGTGTGTGTGTGTGTGTGTGTGTGTGTGTGTGTGTGTGTGTGTGTGTGTGTGTGTGTGTGTGTGTGTGTGTGTGTGTGTGTGTGTGTGTGTGTGTGTGTGTGTGTGTGTGTGTGTGTGTGTGTGTGTGTGTGTGTGTGTGTGTGTGTGTGTGTGTGTGTGTGTGTGTGTGTGTGTGTGTGTGTGTGTGTGTGTGTGTGTGTGTGTGTGTGTGTGTGTGTGTGTGTGTGTGTGTGTGTGTGTGTGTGTGTGTGTGTGTGTGTGTGTGTGTGTGTGTGTGTGTGTGTGTGTGTGTGTGTGTGTGTGTGTGTGTGTGTGTGTGTGTGTGTGTGTGTGTGTGTGTGTGTGTGTGTGTGTGTGTGTGTGTGTGTGTGTGTGTGTGTGTGTGTGTGTGTGTGTGTGTGTGTGTGTGTGTGTGTGTGTGTGTGTGTGTGTGTGTGTGTGTGTGTGTGTGTGTGTGTGTGTGTGTGTGTGTGTGTGTGTGTGTGTGTGTGTGTGTGTGTGTGTGTGTGTGTGTGTGTGTGTGTGTGTGTGTGTGTGTGTGTGTGTGTGTGTGTGTGTGTGTGTGTGTGTGTGTGTGTGTGTGTGTGTGTGTGTGTGTGTGTGTGTGTGTGTGTGTGTGTGTGTGTGTGTGTGTGTGTGTGTGTGTGTGTGTGTGTGTGTGTGTGTGTGTGTGTGTGTGTGTGTGTGTGTGTGTGTGTGTGTGTGTGTGTGTGTGTGTGTGTGTGTGTGTGTGTGTGTGTGTGTGTGTGTGTGTGTGTGTGTGTGTGTGTGTGTGTGTGTGTGTGTGTGTGTGTGTGTGTGTGTGTGTGTGTGTGTGTGTGTGTGTGTGTGTGTGTGTGTGTGTGTGTGTGTGTGTGTGTGTGTGTGTGTGTGTGTGTGTGTGTGTGTGTGTGTGTGTGTGTGTGTGTGTGTGTGTGTGTGTGTGTGTGTGTGTGTGTGTGTGTGTGTGTGTGTGTGTGTGTGTGTGTGTGTGTGTGTGTGTGTGTGTGTGTGTGTGTGTGTGTGTGTGTGTGTGTGTGTGTGTGTGTGTGTGTGTGTGTGTGTGTGTGTGTGTGTGTGTGTGTGTGTGTGTGTGTGTGTGTGTGTGTGTGTGTGTGTGTGTGTGTGTGTGTGTGTGTGTGTGTGTGTGTGTGTGTGTGTGTGTGTGTGTGTGTGTGTGTGTGTGTGTGTGTGTGTGTGTGTGTGTGTGTGTGTGTGTAGGTATCCGTGGAATCCAATAGACATTCCAGCAAAAACCTTTACATGTCCAGCCTCTTGATTCTATATCTGAGAGAAATGACTTACCAGTGGGGACCAAGACACGCCTTTGCAGGAAATGCTCTTGTGGAAGCTATATACCCAAATCATAAAGTATCAAGTGTTGGAAACATGCACTGAAGTTAGACGAAATACTCAGTGCCCAAATTAGACTGTGAAAGACTTTCAGGAAATCATGCAATCGCCGACATACCAATTGATGACATTCCCCGAATTTATGATTGCAAGTAAAGAGAAATACTCATGACATTCTATTTCCAGTGATTGAGGTCGTATGATGGCAATTTAAGAAATCATGAAATCAGAAAACTTGACTAATCACAATCTAATCCAACTAAAACCTTTGGTTCATTTAAGAAAGGAAGAATATAAAAACAACATATCATGCAGCATGGGAGATAATATTTTAATACGTATGTGATAATGGATCAACATTTGAGAGAGATGAAATAAATGGTTGTAAATTTGAGAATAGCATATAACCAGAATTAAACACTGTAAATGCCTGGGTGATGGGAGTGAGTCCCTGTCTCAGGAAGAAACATAGAGATTTAAAAGCAGGGCGTCTAAAAGAGATTTGCATACCATTGTTAATACTGGCAGTTGTTTTAGTAAGAAAGGGAAAAATAAACCATTTGTCTTAGGGATTCTTGCATGTATTTTTCATCGTCTGAGATGTTGTCTCAACTTCCATTACTCATTGTGAGGTGGACCTGCAGTAACTATATTTGATGCAAAATTTCATTCTGATGGAAGCTGAGATGTCCTGCAGTCTCAGAGGGACAGAATTCTGGTGTATCTCTCTTTGCCCTGTCAGGAATAAAGATCTAGACTCTCCAGGTTTTGTCAAAATTTATAAGATGTAGGAAATGGGGCAGGATTTAGGCTGTGAGGCAAAGCCTAGAAGTATAAAGAAACAGCTTCTGGCCCAGGGCTCATGAAGTCAGGATAGTTTCAGAGAGGATGGTGGAGTGAGCATAGTACAGTCTTTGGAACCATTCCTTCCCCTTATTTGTTCATAGGCCAGATGTGCTCAACCGGGGGGCATCTCGGGTCTGATGAACAGAGTCCTGGAGAGACAAAGGGGCAATCCTGAGGAAGAGGCTCAACAGGGAGGAAGAAGCCACCATTTTCTCTCCTGAGAAAAATCCTTCTCCCTAGGAAACCATAGGATTTTCCTTGGTCCCAGTGAGAGTTTTCCTGAGTGAAGAGAACAGAGAGAGCAAGGGACTGATGTGTTATCTGTTTCCACCACCTGCAGTGATTCTGAAACCATGGGGGACAGAATTATCTTCAGAATCATGAGCAATCCAGATGCCTTGGTTTCACACAAGACACTGGAAGTTCTTATCTCTGGGGGGTAGGCACTGGTCATTGATACTCTTTAAAGCTCATTCACTGATTACAAAGTGAGCCAAATTAATAAGCTACTGCAAGTTTTACTAATCTCACTTTATTCACACACAATTCACACAGACACATTGTTAATATACACATTTTGATGCTTGGATAGGGTTGCACCCAAGATTCTGTGATTCTACAGAGTCCTGAGTTCTGTCCTGGACATCTCTACTCTTGGGTAGATCAACTTTGATCACTATACCTAATGATAAATGTACCATTAAATCTAATCAGCAAATACACTTAAGGAAGGGGCCATTCTCCACAATTGTTTCACTCTGGTAGGTCAACTTTAATAACTGTACCTAAGAAGAAATGGATCTGTGATGATTAGAAATGAAAAGACCTGTTGGTTATGTTTTATTGGGATGGATTCTATTAACATTTAAATAGAGTTTAAAACCCCAGATTTCCCATCAAATCTAATCAGCCATGAAATCTAATCAGCAGATACACAAAAGGAAGGGGCCATTCTCCAAAATCGTTTCCACTGAAACACCACCACCAATAAACAAGTCTCATTGCAGGAAAGGGATCCTGCTTCCAAGATCCAGTTTGCACAGTTGGACGATTGACCCAGAATCTGCCCTAATGCCATTTTTTTACACCCCAAGTGAGATTTATTTCTGGGTTTTCTAATTTTATTTCAGCTGAATACACACACGCTCCTGTGTTTGATTTCCTTTGTTATCAGTACGACTTACTTCCAAATGACTCACATACCAGTGGGATGATTTTCTGCTTCAATTCATTAGAAATGGACACCATTCAATAGGCAAGTGTGTCTGTCTGTCTGTTTCCAGCATTCTGTGGGTTCTCGGGAAATCGTGATACACAACACCTGGAAAATTGGGTTACTCCCACCCTAACACTGCCCTTTACCAAGGGTCTCAGCAAACGTCACACCAGGAGATTATATCCCGCATCTGGCTTGGAGAGTCTCATGCCCACAGAACCTCCCTCATTGCTAGCACAGCAGTCCAAGATCTAACTGCAAGGAGGCTACAAGGCTGGGGGAGGAGTGCTCGCCATTGCTGAGGCTTGAGTAGGTAAACAAAGTGGCGGGGAAGCTCGAACTGGGTGGAGCCCACCACAGCTCAAAGAGGCCTGCCTGCCTCTGTAGACTCCACCTCTGGGGACAGAGCATAGCCAAACAAAAGGCAGCAGAAACCTCTGCAGATTTAAATGTCCCTGTCTGACAGCTTTGAAGAGAGTAGTGGTTCTCCCAACACGGAGTTTGAGATCTGAGAACAGACAGACTGCCTGCTCAAGTGGGTCCCTGACCCTGGAGTAGCCTAACTGGGAGACACCCCCACTGGGGGCAGATTGACACCTCACACCTCACACAACCAGGTACCCCTTTGAGACGAAGCTTCCAGAGGAAGTGTGTGTGTGTGTGTGTGTGTGTGTGTGTGTGTGTGTGTGTGTGTGTGTGTGTGTGTGTGTGTGTGTGTGTGTGTGTGTGTGTGTGTGTGTGTGTGTGTGTGTGTGTGTGTGTGTGTGTGTGTGTGTGTGTGTGTGTGTGTGTGTGTGTGTGTGTGTGTGTGTGTGTGTGTGTGTGTGTGTGTGTGTGTGTGTGTGTGTGTGTGTGTGTGTGTGTGTGTGTGTGTGTGTGTGTGTGTGTGTGTGTGTGTGTGTGTGTGTGTGTGTGTGTGTGTGTGTGTGTGTGTGTGTGTGTGTGTGTGTGTGTGTGTGTGTGTGTGTGTGTGTGTGTGTGTGTGTGTGTGTGTGTGTGTGTGTGTGTGTGTGTGTGTGTGTGTGTGTGTGTGTGTGTGTGTGTGTGTGTGTGTGTGTGTGTGTGTGTGTGTGTGTGTGTGTGTGTGTGTGTGTGTGTGTGTGTGTGTGTGTGTGTGTGTGTGTGTGTGTGTGTGTGTGTGTGTGTGTGTGTGTGTGTGTGTGTGTGTGTGTGTGTGTGTGTGTGTGTGTGTGTGTGTGTGTGTGTGTGTGTGTGTGTGTGTGTGTGTGTGTGTGTGTGTGTGTGTGTGTGTGTGTGTGTGTGTGTGTGTGTGTGTGTGTGTGTGTGTGTGTGTGTGTGTGTGTGTGTGTGTGTGTGTGTGTGTGTGTGTGTGTGTGTGTGTGTGTGTGTGTGTGTGTGTGTGTGTGTGTGTGTGTGTGTGTGTGTGTGTGTGTGTGTGTGTGTGTGTGTGTGTGTGTGTGTGTGTGTGTGTGTGTGTGTGTGTGTGTGTGTGTGTGTGTGTGTGTGTGTGTGTGTGTGTGTGTGTGTGTGTGTGTGTGTGTGTGTGTGTGTGTGTGTGTGTGTGTGTGTGTGTGTGTGTGTGTGTGTGTGTGTGTGTGTGTGTGTGTGTGTGTGTGTGTGTGTGTGTGTGTGTGTGTGTGTGTGTCTGTGTGTGTGTGTGTGTGTGTGTGTCTGTTTGTGTGTGTGTGTGTGTGTGTGTGTGTGTGTGTGTGTCTGGGTGTGTGTGTGTTTGAGCTGCGATGTGCTTCTTACTATGTGCTTTTGGCAGATGCGATCATCCTTTCAGGCACTGAAGGACAGGAAGTCAGACCTGTACTTTCTGACTTGAGAATCATCAATGAAGTACAGTTAATAACACAGTGTATTTGTTTCCTTAATATCAAAGAAGAAATCCGTGCAGTCTAATAAGTATTCTAGTGGTAACCTTTCCATGTTCAGCCTATTGATTCTGTGTTCGACTGAAATGACTTACCAGTGGGGACCAAGACATGTCTTTGCAGGAAATGTTCTTGTGGAAGCTATATACCGAAATCATAAAGCATCAAGTGTTGGAAACACGCACTGAACTTAGACGAAATACTCAGTGCCCAAATTAGACTGTGAAAGACTTTCAGGAAATCATGCAATCACCGACATACCAATTGATGACATTCCCCGTATTTATGATTGCAAGTAAAGAGAAATACTCATGACATTCTATTTCCAGTGATTGAGGTCATATGACCGCAATTTAAGAAATCACGAAATCAGAAAACTTGACTAATCACAATTTAATCCAACTAAAACCTTTGGTTCATTTAAGAAAGGATGAATATAAAAACAACATATCACACAGCATGGGAGATAATATTTTAATACGTATGTGATAATGGATCAACATTTGAGAGAGATGAAATAAATAGTTGTAAATTTGAGAATAGCATATAACCAGAATTAAACACTGTAAATGCCTGGGTGATGCGAGTGAGTCCTTGTCTCAGGAAGAAACATAGAGATTTAAAAGCAGGGCATCTAAAAGAGATTTGCATACCATTGTTAATACTGGCAGTTGTTTTAGTAAGAAAGGGGAAAATAAACCATTTTTCTTAGGGATTCTTGCATGTATTTTTCATCGTCTGAGATGTTGCTTCCAATTCCAGTTAAGCATTGTGTGGTGGACTTGCAGTTACCACATTTGGTGGAAAATGTCATGCTGATGAAGGTAGACTTGTTTCCCAAACTAAGAGGGACAGAATTTGGGTGTTTCTTTGGGACTTTTGGCTTACTAGGAATAAAGATCCTGGCTCTAGGGATTTTCTTAAAATTTTTCAGATAATGAGAAAGAGAATAGAATTTAGGCCAGGTGCCAAGGCCTCGAGGTGTACAGAAGCATCCCCGGTCTCAGGGCCCATGAAATCAGGATGATTTTAGGGAGGATGGTGGAATGAGGAGAGTGTGACCTTTGGCCTCCTTTCTTTCCCTTTTCTTTTCATGGGTCAGGTGTGCTCTATCAGAAGGCTTCCCCTTTCTGTTGGACAGAGTCCTGGAAGAAGAAATGAGCGCTGCTGAGAAAGATGCTCCACAAGGAGGAAGGAGTCACTATTTTCAGGAGCATGATCCCCAGAAGCATGAGAAATCCAGATGCCGTGGCTTTACACAGGATGCTGGAGTTTCTTTCCTCTGGATCCGGGAACTTGGCATCGGTGTTCTGTAATGCCCATAACTGATTTTGAGGTGAGTCCACTTGATAACCTGTCTGCGTGTCATGCTCATTACACTGCAATTCACACACATGTCACACCGAAACACTCTGAATGAGCATATTTATGTGCTTGAACAGTGTTGCACCCAAGATTCTGTGATTCTACAGAGTCCTGAGTTCTGTCCTGGACATCTCTACTCTTGGGTAGGTCAACTTTGATCACTATACCTAATGATAAATGTACCATTAAATCTAATCAGCAGATACACAAAAGGAAGGGGCCATTCTCCAAAATCGTTTCCACTGAAACACCACCACCAATAAACAAGTCTCATTGCAGGAAAGGGATCCTGCTTCCAAGATCCAGTTTGCACAGTTGGACGATTGACCCAGAATCTCCCCTAATGCCATTTTTTTACACCCCAAGTGAGATTTATTTCTGGGTTTTCTAATTTTAGTTCAGCTGAATACACACACTCCTGTGTTTCAATTTCTTTCAAACACCTTTTAATAATGAAGTATCTTGCTGCTTCACCCCTTATATAACTAATGCCCACCCACCGGTTCCACTACATTTACCCATCAATTACCCAATTTACCAATGAAATGTCAGCAGTCAATTAAGTTTTGTGTCTTAGGTTGTATCCTTTTGCATTCCTCAGGGAATTTAATGGACACAGCTTAAATTGTGATTATAGAACAGTTGAATCAGATTTACTAATCAGTGTTATGGGCAAATATGATAGGAGTGGAACTGAGTTAGGACAGTGGCTACACATTTGCCTTATTTCATGTAAAACAATGCCAGTTAACAATTGTGTACATATTAAACAGTTTGTGTCTGTGTGTGTATTTGTATCTTTGTGTCTGGATGTGAGTGTGTGTGTGTGTTGAGAAGTACTTCCAAGCATGTGCATCTGGGAGATAAGATCATTCTTTCCGCGATTGAACGACAAGAAGTTGGAACTACACTTTCTGATTTGAGAATGTGCAGCGATGTTATGTAATTAACACAGCATATTCTGTCTTAATTAAAATGGAGAGATCAATGGAGTCAAATAGACATTCCAGAGATAACCTTCCCATTTTTGACCAATTGATTCTATATCATGTTGCAATGATCTGGCTGTGGGGACAAGACAAGTCTTTGCATGAAATGGTCTTGTGGAAGCAATATATGCAAATAATAAAGCATCAAAAGGGACTATGCGTTCAATTTGTAGAAATATTCACTTAAGTTTGATGAAATTCTCAATGCCCAAAATAGACTGCAGAACACTTTCAAGAAAACATGCTATAACCCAGAGATTAATTGATGACATCCACCAAAGTTATGAGTGCAAGAAAAGAGAAATATTCATGGAATTTTATATCCAAGGGTTTCTTGTATATGACAGCATATTTTGAAAAGTCAAAATCAGAAAAACTTGACAAACAGGAAGATATCTAAGCTAAAACCTTTTGTTCATTAAAGGAGTGATGAGAGGCAGTTCCAAGATGGCTGAATAGGAACAGATCCAGCCTCCAGCTCCCAGCGTGAGCAACACAGGAGACGGGTGATTTCTGCATTTCCAACTGAGGTACCGGGTTCATCTCACTGGGGCTTGTTGGACAGTGGGGGCAGGACAGTGAATGCAGCACACAGAGCAACAACCGAAGAAGGGCGAGGCATCACCTCACCCAGGAAGTGCAAGGGGGAAGGGAATTCCCTTTCCTAGCCAAGGGAAACCGTGATACACAGCACCTGGAAAATTGGGTTACTCCCACCCTAACACTGTCCTTTATCAAGGGTCTCAGCAAACGTCACACTAGGAGATTATATCCCACATCTGGCTTGGAGAGTCCCACGTCCACAGAGCCTCCCTTATTGCTAGCATAGTAGTCCAAGATCTAACTGCAAGGAGGCTGCAAGGCTGGAGGAGGGGCGCTTGCCATTGCTGAGGCTTGAGTAGGTAAACAAAGTGGTGGGGAAGCTCAAACTGGGTGGAGCCCACCACAGCTCAAAGAGGCCTGCCTGTCTCTGTAGATTCCACCTCTGGGGAGAGGGCATAGCCAAACAAAAGGCAGCAGAGACCTCTGCAGATTTAAATGTCCCTGTCTGACAGCTTTGAAGAGAGTAGTGGTTTTCCCGGCATGGTGTTTGAGATCTGAGAACAGACAGACTGCCTGCTCAAGTGGGTCCCTGACCCTGGAGTAGCCTAACTGGGAGACACCCCCACTAGGGTCAGATTGACACCTCACACCTCACACAACCGGGTACCCCTCTGAGACGAAGCTTCCAGAGGAATAATCAGGCAGAAACATTTGCTGTTCAGCAATATTCACTCTTCTGCAGCCTCCACTGCTGCCACCTAGGCAAACAGGGTCTGGAGTGGACCTTGAGCAAACTCCAACAGACCTGTAGCTGAGGGTCATGACTATTAGAAAGAAAGCTAACAAACAAACAGAAAGGACATCCACACCAAAACCCCATCTGTACATCAACATCATCAAAGACCAAAGGTAGATAAAACCACAAAGATGGGGAAAAAGAAGTGCAGAAAAACTGAAAATTCTAAAAATCTGAGCACCACTCCCCCTCCAAAGGAATGCAGCTCCTCTCCAGCAATGGAACAAAGCTGAACAGAGAATGACTTTGACGAGTTGAGAGAAGAAGGCTTCAGACGATCAAACTTCTCCGAGCTAAAGGAGGAAGTTCGAACCCATAGCAAAGAAGCTAAAAACCTTGAAAAAAGATTTCCTGAATGGCTAACTAGAATAACCAATGTAAAGAAGTCCTTAAATGACCTGAGAGAGCTGAAAACCATGACACGAGAACTACATGACAAATGCGCAAGCTTCAGTAACCGACTCGGTCAACTGGAAGAAAGGGCGTCAGTGATTGAAGATCAAATGAATAAAATGAAGTGAGAAGAGAAGTTTAGAGAAAAAAGAGTAAAAAGAAATGAACAAAGCCTCCAAGAAATATGGGAATATGGGAAAAGGCAAAATCTACGTCTGATTTGTGTACCTGAAAGTGAGGGGGAGAATGGAACCAAGTTGGAAAACATTCTGCAGGATATCATCCAGGAGAACTCCCCCAACCTAGCAAGGCAGGCTGACATTCAAATTCAGGAAATACAGAGAACGCCACAAAGATACTCCTCTAGAAGAGCAACTCCAAGACACATAATTGTCAGATTCACCAAAGTTGAAATGAAGGAAAAAATGTTAAAGGCAGCCAGAAAGAAAGGTCGGGTTACCCACAAAGGGAAGCCCATTAGACTAACAGTGGATCTCTCAGCAGAAACTCTACAAGCCAGAAGGGAGGGGTGGGGCAATATTCAACATTCTTAAAGAAAAGAATTTTCAACCCAGAATTTCATATCCAGCCAAATTAAGTTTCATAAGTGAGGGAGAAATAAAATCCTTACAGACGAGCAAACGCTGAGAGATTTTGTCACCACCAGGCATGCCCTACAAGAGCTCCTGAAGGAAGCACTAAACATAGAAATGAACAACCGGTACCAGCCACTGCAAAAACATGCCAAAATGTAAAGACCATCGATGCTAGGAAGAAACTGCATCAACTAATGAGCAAAATAACCAGCTAACATCATAATGACAGGATCAAGTTCACATGTTACAATATTAACCTAAATGTAAATGGGCTAAATGTTCCAATTAAAAGACACAGACTGGCAAGTTGGATAAAGAGTCAGGAGCTCTTATAGGGCAGGCCTGGTGGTGACAAGACCCACCAGTTTGCTGTATTCAGGAGACCCATCTCACGTGCAGAGACACACATAGGCTCAAAATAAAGGGATGGAGGAAGATCTACCAAGCAAATGGAAAACAAAAAATGGCAGGGGTTGCAATCCTAGTCGCTGATAAAACAGAGTTTAAACCAAGAAAGATCAAAAGAGACAAAGAAGGCCATTACACAATCGTAAAGGGATCAATTCAACAAGAAGAGCTAACTATCCAAAATATATATACACCCAATTCAGGAGCACCCAGATTCATAAAGCAAGTCCTTAGAGACTTACAAAGAGACTTAGACTCCCACACAATGATAATGGGAGACTTTAATACCCCACTGTCAACATTAGACAGATCAACGAGACAGAAAGTTAAGGATATACAGGAATTGAACCCAACTCTGCACCAAGCAGACCTAATAGACATCTACAGAACTCTCCACCCCAAACCAACAGAATATACATTCTTCTCAACACCATATCGCACTTATTCCAAAATTGACCACATAGTTGGAAGTAAAGCACTCCTCAGGAAATATAAAAGAACAGAAACTATAACAAACTGTCTCTCAGACCACAGTGCAATCAAACAAGAACTCAGGATTAAGAAACTCAATCAAAACTGCTCAACTAAATGGAAACTAAACAACCTGCTCCTGAATGACTACTGGTTACATAACGAAATGAAGGCAGAAATAAAGATGTTCTTTGAAACCAATGAGAACAAAGATACATCATACCAGAATCTCTGGACACATTTAAAGCAGTGTGTAGAGGGAAATTTATAGCACTAAATTCTCACAAGAGAAAGCAGGAAAGATCTAAAATTGACATCCTAATATCACAACTAAAAGAACTAGAGAAGCAAGAGCAAACACATTCAAAAGCTAGCAGAAGGTAAGAAATAACTAAGATCAGAGCAGAACTGAAGGAGACAGAGACACAAAAAACCCTCCAAAAAGTCAATGAATCCAGAAGCTGATTTTTTGAAAAGATTAACAAAATTGATAGACAGCTAGCAAGACTAATAAAGAAGAAAAGAGAGAAGAATCAAATAGATGCAATAAAAAATGATAAAGGGGATATCACCACTGACCCCACAGAAATACAAAGTACCATCAGAGAATACTAAAAACACCTCTACATAAATAAGCTAGAAAACCTAGAGTAAATGGATAAATTCCTGGACACATACATTCTCCCAAGACTAAACCAGGAAGAAGTTGAATCCCTGAATAGACCAATAACAGGCTCTGAAATTGAGGCAATAATTAATAGCCTACCAACCAAAAAAGTCCAGGACCAGAAAGATTCATAGCCGAATTCTACCAGAGGTACAAGGAGGAGCTGGTACCATTCCTTCTGAAACTATTCTAATCAATAGAAAAAGAGGGAATCCTCCCTAACTCATTTTATAAGGCCAACACCATCCTGATACCAAAGCCTGGCAGAGACACAACAAAAAAAAGAGAATTTTAGACCAATATCCCTGATGAACATCCATGCAAAAATCCTCAATAAAATACTGGTAAACCAAATCCACAGCACTTCAAAAAGCTTATCCACCATGATCAAGTGGGCTTCATCCCTGGGATGCAAGACTGGTTCAACATACACAAATCAAGAAACGTAATCCAGCATATAAACAGAACCAAAGACAAAAACCACATGATTATCTCAATAGATGCAGAAAAGGCCTTTGACAAAATTCAACAGCTCTTCATGCTAAAAACTTAATAAATTCAGAATTGATGGAACATATCTCAAAATAATAAGAGCTATTTATGACAAACCCACAGCCTATATCATATTGAATAGGCAAAAACTGGAAGCATTCCCCTTGAAAGCTAGCACAAGACAGGGATGCCCTCTTTCACCACTCCTATTCAACATAGTGTTGAACTTCTGGCCAGGGCAACCAGGCAAGAGAAAGAAATAAAGGGTATTCAATTAGGAAAAGAGGAAGTCAAATTGTCCCTGTTTGCAGATGACATGATTGTATATTTAGAAAACCTCATCCTCTCAGCCCAAAATCTCCTTAAGCTGATAAGCAACTTCAGCAAAGTCTCAGGATACAAAATCAATTTGCAAAAATCACAAGCATTCTTATACACCAATGACAGACAAACAGAGAACCAAATCATAAGTGAACTCCCATTCACAATTGCTTCAAAGAGAATAAAATATCTAGGAATCTAACTTACAAGGGATGTGAAGGACCTCTTCAAGGAGAACTACAAACCACTGCTCAATGAAATAAAAGAGGACAGAAACAAATGGGAGAACATTCCATACATTCCATGCTCATGGATAGGAAGAATCAATATAGTGAAAATGGCCATACTGTGCAAGGTAATTTATAGATTCAATGCCATCCCCATTAAGCTACCAGTGACTTTCTTCACAGAATTGGAAAAAACTACTTTAAAGTTCATATGGAACCAAAAAAGAGCCTGCATTGCCAAGACAATCCTAAGTCAAAAGAACAAAGCTGGAGTCATCACACTACCTGACTTCAAACTATACTACAAGGCTACAGTAACCAAAACAGCATGGTACTGGTACCAAAACAGAGCTATAGACCAATGGAACAGAACAGAGCCCTCAGAAATAATACCACACTTCTACAACTATCTGATCTTTGACAAACCTGACAAAAACAAGAAATGGAGAAAGGATTCCCTATTTAATAAATACTGCTGGGAAAAGTGGCTAGCCATAAGTAGAAAGCTGAAACTGTATCCTTTCCTTACACCTTATACAAAAATTAATTCAAGATGCATTAGAGACTTAAATGTTAGACCTAAAACCATAAAAACCCTAGAAGAAAACCTAGGCGATACCATTCAGGACACAAGCGTGGGCAAGGACTTCATGTCTAAAACAACAAAAGCAATGGCAACAAAAGCCAAAATTGACAAATGGGATCTAATTAAACTAAAGAGCTTCTGCACAGCAGAAGAAACTACCATCAGAATAAACAGGCAACCTACAGAATGGGAGAAAATTTTTGCAATCTACTCATCTGACAAAGGGCTAATATCCAGAACCTACAAAGAACTCAAAGAAATTTACAAGAACAAAAAAAAACAAAAACAATCCCATCAAAAAGTGGGCAAAGGATATGAACAGACACTTCTCAAAAGAAGACATTTATGCAGTCAACAGACACATGAAAAAATGCTCATCATCACTAGCCATCAAAGAAATGCAAATCAAGACCACAATGAGATACCGTCTCACACCAGTTAGAATGGTGATCATTAAAAAGTCAGGAAACAACAGGTGCTGGAGAGGATGTGGAGAAATAGGAACACTTTTACACTGTTGGTGGAACTGTCAACTAGTTCAACCATTGTGGAAAACAGCATGGCGATTCCTTAAGGATCTAGAACTAGAAATACCATTTGACCCAGACATCCCATTACTGGCTATATCCCCAAAGGATTATAAATCATGCTGCTATAAAGACATGCACACATATGTTTATTGCGTCACTATTCACAACAGTAAAGACTTGGAACCAACCCAAATGTTCATCAATGATAGACTGGATTAAGAAAATGTGGCACATATACACCATGGAGTACTATGCAGCCATAAAAGAGGATGAGTTCATGTCCTTTGTAGGGACATGGATGCAGCTGGAAACCATCATTCTCAGCAAACTACTGCAAGAACAGAAAACCAAACACCACATGTTCTCACTCATGGATGGGAATTGAACAATGAGAACACCTGGACACAGGAAGGGGAATATCACACACCAGGGCCTGTTGTGGGGTGGGGGGAGGAGGGAAGGATAGCATTAGGAGATACGCCTAATGTATATGACGAGTTAATGGGTGCAGCACACCAACATGGCACATGTATACATATGTAACAAACCTGCACTTTGTGCATATATTCCCTAGAATATAAACTATAATAAAATAAAATAATAAAATAAAAAAGGGACGATGAAAATAAATGAAATGTAACACACAGCATGTGAGATAATGTTTTAATACACATCTAAAAATGCCTTAAAATTCAATAGAAATTAAATAAAATCTTCTAAAACTTGACAAAAGGAAAGAACAAAAATTACAGACTGGAAAAGCCTGGCTGACTGGAGTGATGTCCTGTCTCAAGAAAGAACAAACAAACACACAAACAAGCAAAGGATTCTGAAAGCAGAGAATCAAACAGATATTTGTACACCGTTCTTCCTTCTTCCTACTAGCATTCTTCATAGTAGGAAAAGGCAAAAACAACCCAAATGTGTCACGAATTGCTTCATCAGTTTTTTTGTATCTGAAATACTGCCTCAATTTTCAGTTACTCATTGTGGGGTGGACCTGCAGTTACCACATTTGGTCCAAAATTTTATGCTGATGAAGGTAGACCTGTCCTGCATTTTCAGAGGGACAGAATTCTGGTGTTTCTCCAGGTTCCTTGGCTTGCCAGGAATGAAGATCCGGGAAGAATGTATGTGTGTATGTATGTATGTATGTATGTCCATAAGTATTTCCTGTTTTTAAATTTAAAAAATACGGGATACATGTGCAGAACGTACAGGTTTGTTATATAGGTATCCTTTGCCATGATGGTTTGTTGCACCTATTGACTCATCCTCTAAGTTCTCTTCCCTCACCCCCAGTCCCCAGCGGACCGTGTTGTGCGTTGTTCCCCTCACTGTGTCCTTGTTTTCTCAAAGTTCAACTTTCACTTATTAGTGAGAACATGCGGTGTTTGATTTTTTTGTTACTGTGTTAGTTTGCTCAGTATGATGGCTTCATCCATGTGCCTGCAAAAGACATGATCTCATTCCTTTTTATGACTGCATAGTATTTTATGGTGTATAGGTACCACATTTTCTTTATCCAGTCTAGCACTGAAGCGCATTTGGGTTGGTTTCATGTCTTTGCTATTGTATATAGTGCTGCAATAAACTTACATGTGCATGTGTCTTTATAGTGGAATGATTTATATTCCTTTGGGTATATAGCCAGTAATGGGATTACTGGGTCAAATGGTGTTTCTGGTTCTAGATCCTTGAGGAATCACCATACTGTCTTCCACAATGGTTGAACTAATTTACAGTTTCCCCAACAGTGTAAAAGCGTCCCTCTTTCTTCTCAGCCTCACCAGCATCTATTGTTTCTTAACTTTTTAATAATCACCATTCTGATGGGTGTGAGATGGTATCTCATTGTAGTTTTGATTTTCACTTCTCTGATGATCAGTATTGTTGAGCTTTTAAAAAATATATTTGTTGGTTAGATAAATGTCTTCTTTTGATAAGTTTCTGTTCATATCCTTTGCTCACTTTTGATGGGGTTGTTTGTTTTTTTGCTTGTAAATATGTTTAAGTTCCTTGTCAATTTTTGTTATTAGACCTTTGTCAGATGGGTAGGTTGCAATAATTTTCTCCCATCCTGTAGGTTGATTGCTCATGCTGATGATAGTTTCTTTGCTGTGCAGAAGGTCTTTAGTTTAATTAGATCCGATTTGTCAATTTTGGCTTTTGTTGCAATTGCTTTTGACATTTTTGTCATGAAATCTTTGTCCTTGCCTGTGTCCTGAATGATATTGCCTAGGTTTTCTTCTAGGGTTTTTATGGTTTTGGATTTTACATTTAAATCTTTAATCCAGCTTGAGTTAATTATTGTATAAGGTGTAAGGAAGGGGTCAAGTTTTGGTTTTCTGTATATGGCAAGCCAGTTTTCCCAGCATCATTTACTGAATAGGAGATCCTTTCTCCCTTGCTTGTTTTTGTCAGGTTTGTCAAAGATCAGGTGGTCATAGATGTGTGGTGTTATTTCTGAGGTCTTTGCTCTTCTCCATTGGTCTATATGTCTGTTTTGGCAGCAGTAGCCTGCTGTTTTGGTACCGTAGCCTTCTAGTACAGTTTGAAGTTAGCGTAATGCCTCCAGCTTTGTTATTTTTGTTTATGATTGTCTTGGCTATATGGGGTATTCTTTGATTCCATATGACATTTAAAATAGTTCTTTCTAATTCTGTGAAAAATGTCAACGGTATTTTGATGGATATAGCATTGAATCTATAATGTTTGGGCAGTATGGCCATTTTTACAATATTGATTCTTCCTATTCATGAGGATGGAATGTTTTTCCATTTGTCTGTGTCCTCTCTTATTACCTTGAGCAGTGGTTTGCAGTTGTCCTTGAAGAGGTCCTTCACATCCCTTGTACTCCTAGTTGTATTCCTAGGTATTTTACTTTCTTTGTAGTAATTGTGAATGGGAGTTCATTCTTGATTTGGCTCTCTGCTTGACTATTGTTGGTGTAATGGAATGCTTGTGATTTTTGCACAATGATTTTGTATCTTGAGACCTTGGTGAAGTTGCTTATCAGTTCAAGAAGTTTTTCAGTTGAGATGATGGGTTTTCTAAATATGAAGTCATGTCATCTGCAAACAGAGACAAGTTGACTTTCTCTCTTCCTATTTGAATACCCTTTATTTCTTTCTATTGCCTGATTGCCCTGGCGAGAACTTCCAATACTATGTTGAATAGAAGTGGTTACAGAGGGCTTCCTTGTCTTGTACCAGTTTTCAATTGGAATGCTTCCAGCTTTTGCCTATTCTTTATGATATTGGCTGTATGAAATAGCTCTTATTATTTTAAGGTATGTTCCATCAATACCTAGTTTATTGAGAGTTTTTAACAGGAAGGGATGTTGAATTTTATCAGAGGCATTTTTGCATGTATCAAAATAATTGTCTGGTGTTTGCCTTTGGTTCTGTTTAAGTGATCAATTACATTTATTGATTTGTGTATGTTGACTCAGCCTTTCACCCCAAAGATGCAGCCCACTTGATCGTGGTGGATAAGCTTTTTGATGTGCTGCTGGATTCGGTTTGCCAGTATTTTACCGAGAATTTTTGCATTGATGTTCATCAGGGATAATGGCCTGAATTGAGCAGGTGTGTGTGTGTGTGTGTGTGTGTGTGTGTGTTTACCTCGGTTTGCCAGTAGGTTGATGTGTGTGTGTGTGTGTGTGTGTGTGTGTGAATGTGTGATAGAGAGCCAAATTAAGGCAGAGGAGGCTCCCCGGCCTGTCATGACATTGAATGTTCTGAATTCAAGATGCTCTAATGGACTGTGTCAGTTGGCCTTCAGCCAGGAGGTGGTGCTTGCAAAAGACTGCCAGCTGTGGTGGTAGTGGTGAGATTTGGACTTGCCTTATGTTACCCATGGGAGGTACTCTGGTGTCTCAGGGAACGGGTAGAGCTAAAGGGCTTCTAAAAGTTTCTTCTGTTATTTGTGTTAATCTACCAGGGTAGGTGGTTGAGCAAAACCAGGTGGGAACTAGGTCAGGTAAAGTGATGCTCTGGCTCTCTACGTGTGGGACAAGCAGTGGCTCCAGTGGGAATTGGAAGGCAGTTCTTGGGCCACTGGGGTAATTTTCCAGAGAGAAGTGAAGCTGCCTCTGCCTCTGTACAAGGAGAGTCCATATGAAGAATGGGGAGTAGCAGCTTGGCAGTAAGCCCCATCCAGCTCCCACACCCTTGGCAAGGCAGGTCTCACACCCACAGTGTTCCACTGGGAGTAGTTAGCTAAGTTTCAAGAAGTCTGAACTCAGAGCTCAAAACTGACCCATACCATAAGCCTCTCCTATTGAGACAGTAACTGCAGCCTTCAGGCCACACCCCTCCTGATCCACCTGCAGAGCAGGGGCATCCAGCTCCTGTGCTTGCTGCTGCATCACACGTCCCACTCACCTCTCAGTTCTGGCCTGGGGAGTTTGTCCCCTCACAAGATTATATCAAACATTTCAGTTGGGAGGTTCTCTCAACCTGTGACCACCATTTGAGTTAGCTGGCAGACTTCTGGGAGGTCCTCTCTGAGGTAGAATCAGAAATGGCTTCCCTCCATCCTGCCAGAAACTGGGAACGTGCTGGAGACTCAAAGCACATCCCAATGCCACTCCTCATATACTCGTCACTCTTCACTGAATCAACTCCAGCCCTGAGTACGATTAAGGCCTTCCCCTATGGCCTAGATTGATAGGTTTCCCAATGGAAGTGTATATCTTACAGTCAGTTTATCCCCATCTCACACCCTGGAAACTCAAAATTTTCTGCCTAGCTTATGGTGTAAGCTGCATCCTGCTGCTTCTTTCAAATGGTCTGTGGCTTATTTCAATTTTCCTGTTAAGTTCCTGTGTTGCTTCTTGAAAGAAAGTTCAGTGTGAATCTCTACACACCATTTTGTCTTTCCAAGTGCAAGAGGCAGGCTAACAATGCCTTCAATCCACCATCTTGGAAAACAAAAGTAACAGATTTCTCATTTTTAAAGGTTTTGTTAAGATCTGTTAATGACTCACAAAGAAATAGTATTGGGTATATTTGAAATTAGTATTTATTCATTTATGTTGATAAGTGAAAATACAAGATGGTTATCAAGATGGAAGTACTTAATATGTATATTTCAATATTCTTAGATGCAAATAACTTCACTTTTGATGTATTTTTATTTTACATCAGTTTCATTTCAACTTAGGTTTAAGGGGTTCTTGATAATCTGACATGATAAGTGGTGTTGGAATTGGCATTAAAATCCACCATGCTCTACAGCACTTCATCCTTCTTCGGCAGGCACCAATTTGATCTTCTACTACTTTGCAGACATCTCTTCTGCAAACACCAGACAAATTGAGACAATGACCTTCAGCAGCACCCAAACCACCTCTTACTGCAGGAAAGAAGATCCAGTGAGATAGTCCACAAATGGAATGTAAATCCATAAACACTCTTAAGTAACAGAATAAATTTAGTATGAGCATTTTTATGTGGGAGCTTTTGAAATGGTTGCTGCTCATATGTCAGAGACACATGCAGATTAAGAAAGGTAGTAGTTCCGATCCTGGTTTGGCACAACAGTCACGGTATTTTTGGTGGGGGAAAAGGGATGTGGGAGGGGATGGTACATCTTCATCTTTTCCTCTGGGTTTTCTCTCAGAAATGGCTGTTGCTTACTGCAGGGCAAAAATGCCAGTGTCTTCTGCCAGAGTGGGTTACTGAGGGCCATGGTGGTTCCACCTTGTGGCTGATACTGATAGTCCCTTTCTGCTTTTTTCGTTCCTAGCCAAAAAAGATGTTTCTGCTGTCTCAGGTATGCTGATTTCAGGAGTTGTTTTTTCTATATGGCTATTCGTTTTTGTTTTTTGTTGGTTTTTTTTTCTTTCACTCTCTCTCTCTCTCTCTCTCTTTTTTTTTTTTATGGCTTCACTGTGTTGCTGTAGTTTCTTAAGTGGTCCCTTGAACCCTCCCAGCGCTATTTTGGTTTGTACATAGCTATCTATAAATTTTTTCTTGGGGGAAGTGTAGAGTTAAAGGCTGGTATATCCTGCTCTTGCTCCCCCGAGTGATTTTATTCCCCCAAGCTAATATTTCAGGCTTTCAATTTATTCGTGCTTTCATCTGTTCAAACAAGTGGAAATTACTTTTTCTCTCCACATTTAGATTTGCTCTATCTACTTTAATTGCTAATAGTGTCTTAGTCATAGGATAGATTAGTTAGAAAAAAGTATATTTTTGACATTATAAATGATCCTTTCAATTTGTGTCTAAAAGTGGAAAATATTAGAAAGCTTGACATTTATTATTGTGTCCAGACCAGTATTTCCTCCAGATAACCTTTATTACAACAAAGATAATTTAATGAAGATCTCTCTAATGGTAAAGCTGGTGGCTTTGTGCTATTATAATATCCTTAAAGTGACAGTCTGGTGGAAAGACCAACTAAAGCAAGGGTTAGGAGAAAAACAGTTATTACTTTCATTTTGGTCTCACTCTGCATTAAGAGTTTTCATTGTGTCAAAGATTTATTATTCATTAAGTAGCCTAATGTTCATTTAATAATAAATGGATCCTATTAAATATGATTTTTAAAATTATAATCACATTACTTTTATTCACATCTGTCTACTGATGCCATTCACAGATGAGAATGGTATAACGTTATTTTATTTTTTTCATTTTGCCACATCTTTATTTACTTAGGTTTATGCTGTATCGAACAATGTATGTGTGGGAGTAATGGGTGATTCAGGAATGCATGAGGGGGAGGTTTAAGCTCTTTAACTTTGAACAATTAAAATTAGCAATATAATATTGAAATACATGCATAACACTCAAGTGATACTTTCAAAATAGTGTATATTTCCTCTGTTTATTTGTAGCTTTTAAACCCAGCTAGAAGTATTCTATTTCTTTTAGGCACCATAAGTCTGAAAGTCTGTAGTGAAAGCTACGAGTAGTAAATGATGCTAATTCATGTGCTCCCACCTGTGGAAGAATTGAATGTCTTAGATAAAAAAAGATGGTGCAATTGGTGTACCAAGTATCTTAGAGTATAATTTGGTGGTGGTTTTTCTGTTTCTGTAGCAGAGTAACATATATACTATATCCAAGTCATCAAGTTATTTAAATATGCCTTTAAACAGGGAGAACTGAAAATAATACTGTGAATCCTGGTAAGCATTTAAAAATAATGAGGAGAATATTGCCTTTATAAAGTCAAAATTTATCTGAATACAACCCATATAGCAATTTCATAGCAAAACACTTCCTTCAATCCTATTAAAGTCAGAAGGAAAAGAAGAATTCCCACTGTCAATGCTGTATTAATATAGTTCTAAAAGTTTTGAACAATGAAACATATTGTAAGAAGAGAAGTCAGAGGAGATTTGAGCCCATTGTTTTTCCTCTCCTTCTATACCTCCCAACATACCATTGGAATGTTGTAACATTTTGAAGAATCTATAGTAGTGTCGCAAATCATAGAATACTATGAATGCATCTGAATCTGAGATATCCCCAAAAGATACAAAATAGGTGTGACTAGAATGAAAGAAAGATTTAGGCTTTTGGCCATGACTGCAAGTGAGCTGCTCTCAAGTGACTGCTGCTATAGAACATATATATAGTAGAGGATCTCTTTGAAACATTTCTATCCCTGAAAATGGTTAGGCAAGTTCTTAAAATATCTTTTTTTTTTTTTTTTTTTTTTTTTTTTTTTTTTTTTTTTTTTTTTTTTTTTTTGTTTTTTTTTTTTTTTTTTTTTTTTTTTTTTTTTTTTTTTTTTGGCTTCACTGTGTTGCTGTAGTTTCTTAAGTGGTCCCTTGAACCCTCCCAGCGCTATTTTGGTTTGTACATAGCTATCTATAAATTTTTTCTTGGGGGAAGTGTAGAGTTAAAGGCTGGTATATCCTGCTTTTGCTCCCCCGAGTGATTTTATTCCCCCAAGCTAATATTTCAGGCTTTCAATTTATTCGTGCTTTCATCTGTTCAAACAAGTGGAAATTACTTTTTCTCTCCACATTTAGATTTGCTCTATCTACTTTAATTGCTAATAGTGTCTTAGTCATAGGATAGATTAGTTAGAAAAAAGTATATTTTTGACATTATAAATGATCCTTTCAATTTGTGTCTAAAAGTGGAAAATATTAGAAAGCTTGACATTTATTATTGTGTCCAGACCAGTATTTCCTCCAGATAACCTTTATTACAACAAAGATAATTTAATGAAGATCTCTCTAATGGTAAAGCTGGTGGCTTTGTGCTATTATAATATCCTTAAAGTGACAGTCTGGTGGAAAGACCAACTAAAGCAAGGGTTAGGAGAAAAACAGTTATTACTTTCATTTTGGTCTCACTCTGCATTAAGAGTTTTCATTGTGTCAAAGATTTATTATTCATTAAGTAGCCTAATGTTCATTTAATAATAAATGGATCCTATTAAATATGATTTTTAAAATTATAATCACATTACTTTTATTCACATCTGTCTACTGATGCCATTCACAGATGAGAATGGTATAACGTTATTTTATTTTTTTCATTTTGCCACATCTTTATTTACTTAGGTTTATGCTGTATCGAACAATGTATGTGTGGGAGTAATGGGTGATTCAGGAATGCATGAGGGGGAGGTTTAAGCTCTTTAACTTTGAACAATTAAAATTAGCAACATAATATTGAAATACATGCATAACACTCAAGTGGTACTTTCAAAATAGTGTATATTTCCTCTGTTTATTTGTAGCTTTTAAACCCAGCTAGAAGTATTCTATTTCTTTTAGGCACCATAAGTCTGAAAGTCTGTAGTGAAAGCTACAAGTAGTAAATGATGCTAATTCATGTGCTCCCACCTGTGGAAGAATTGAATGTCTTAGATAAAAAAAGATGGTGCAATTGGTGTACCAAGTATCTTAGAATATAATTTGGTGGTGGTTTTTCTGTTTCTGTAGCAGAGTAACATATATACTATGTCCAAGTCATGAAGTTATTTAAATATGGCTTTAAACAGGGAGAACTGAAAATAATACTGTGAATCCTGGTAAGCATTGAAAAATAATGAGGAGAATATTGGCTTTATAAAGTCAAAATTTATCTGAATACAACCCATATAGCAATTTCATAGCAAAACACTTCCTTCAATCCTATTAAAGTCAGAAGGAAAAGAAGAATGCCCACTGTCAATGCTGTATTAATATAGTTCTAAAAGTTTTGAACAATGAAACATATTGTAAGAAGAGAAGTCAGAGGAGATTTGAGCCCATTGTTTTTCCTCTCCTTCTATACCTCCCAAAATACCATTGGAATGTTGTAACATTTTGAAGAATCTATAGTAGTGTCGCAAATCATAGAATACTATGAATGCATCTGAATCTGAGATATCCCCAAAAGATACAAAATAGGTGTGACTAGAATGAAAGAAAGATTTAGGCTTTTGGCCATGACTGCAAGTTATCTGCTCTCAAGTGACTGCTGCTATAGAACATATATATAGTAGAGGATCTCTTTGAAACATTTCTATCCCTGAAAATGGTTAGGCAAGTTCTTAAAATATCTCCTCTTTCAAACACAAAAATAGTCTGTGAACTGGAGCTTGAGCAGTGGGCACTTTGTATTGGATAGCTGATGGAGGGGGGTGAGGGTTTCCCAGATCTTCTGGGAAGATCTGCTATGATCAGTAATGCTAATGATGGTACTACTGACTCTTGGGCCATCAGAAGTTCCAGTTTGTTAATGCTGAAACTTCTATATTGAGTTAAAGCATTGAGTCAGCTTCACAGAGGAAGTCTGGATAATAGCATTCTCATTTCAGACCATAAAATGATGTCAGGTTAAGGATGAACAATGAGTTCAGTATTAAAAATGATCAGGTAAGCAAGACACCATGAATAAAAGTTAATGAAATGAATAGCATATCTAGACCCTTTAAAACTAAATGTATTGAAATCGTCAATGTGGAGAAATAATTAAGCAGGTATGTATCAATTGTTTAAAGAAACAATCTACTATTACAAAGATGTAAAAACAATAGTAAAACAATATAGATGATAGAAAAAATGGACAGGTCTGGCTGGGCGTGGTGGCTCATGCCTGTAATCCCAGCACTTTGGGAGGCCAAGATGGGTGGATCACGAGGTCAGGAGTTCAAGACCAGCATGCCCAAGATGGTGAAACCTTGTCTCTACTAAAAAATATATATATAAAAATTAGCCGAGCATGGTGGCAGGTGCCTGTAGTCCCAGCTACTCAGGAGGCTGAGATAGAAGAATCGCTTGAACCCGGGAGGTGGAGGTTGCAGTGAGCCAAGATCGCACCACTGCACTCCAGCCTGGGCAACAGAGCGAGACTCCATCTCCAAAAAAAAAAAAAAAAAGGCAGGTCTGAAACAAAAAATAATTTAAAAATAAATGCAAGTTATTAATGATATATTAGACACAGGTAAGAGGATAACTAGTGAAGAAAAAAATGTTTAAATGATATACCCAGAATGTAGCATGGAAACACAAGGTCTAACATTTATTTAATTCAAATATGGGGGGAGAGAAGTGTAAAAGGATTCACCATTTCAAGAGATTCTCAAAAAGAAATTAAGAAAAGGTATAAATCCATTGATTCAAAGAATATATTTCTAACAGATGATATAAAAATAAACTCACTTTAGTTAAATTATAAAACATTAAAACCAAACACCAGACCATACAAACATTGAAAAAAGATAATTTATAATGAAATAATATTTATCTGATTATTATAGTAAAGCAAAAACTAAAAATGAGTAAACTAGTATCAACAAATGTTGAGAGCAAATAACTGTTAATATAGAATTGGGTACTCAGTAATGCTGTCTTTCAAGATCAAAAATAACAATATGAAATTGACAGATAAAAATGAAAATTGTTCACTACCAAGAGATCTGCAGCAAATAAAATTTCAAAGGCTACATATCAGAAAGAAAGAATTTAACCCAAAAGCTGATATTAGAGTCAACTTGGAATTCCATAAATATCACTAAACTGATGATAATAGTAACACTTTCTGACACGTGGGGATTCTGAAAAGAAGTGAACTTTTACTTTTGTTTAGAATTTAGAAAGTTATAGAAAAATGCTCTTGCCCTGACAAAGAGAATAAGCTGGATAATCTATAGATCCTAGATTTCATTTTAAAACACAGAACTGAGGTCTCAAAAAAAGCTAATTAACTTAAATTCAGAGTGATGAAGCCCTGCTGAAAAAAGAACGGATCCACACATGCTTTGTGCCTAGCTGAGTTGCAGCAGCAGAAGCAGGAGGAAGCTGCCCTTGGTGGAGATAACAAGGAAACAAGTGAATCTCCAGCAAATGTTGAAAGGCTGAGTGTGGGCTTGTGATAGTTTAGCATCATCAGTAGGGGCCCAAACACACTCACTCTCACTCACTCTCCCTCACTAATGCTTCTTTCTTTCTTTCTTTCTTTCTTTCTTTCTTTCTTTCTTTCTTTCTTTCTTTCTTTCTTTCTTTCTTTCTTTCTTTCTTTCTTTCTTTCTTTCTTTCTTCTTTCTTTCTTTCTTTCTTTCTTTCTTTCTTTCTTTCTCTCTTTCTTTCTTTCTTTCTTTCTTTCTTTCTTTCTTTCTTTCTTTTCTTTCTTTCTTTCTCCTTCCTTCCTTCTTTCCTTCCTTCTTTCCTTTCTCTCTCTCTCTCTGTCTCTCTCTCTCTTTCTTTGGAGTCTCACTCTGTCGCCCAGGCTGGAGTGCAATGGCGTGATCTTGTCTCACTGCAACCTCCACCTCCAGGGTTCAAGCGATTCTCCTGACTCAGCCTCCCGAGTAGCTGGGACTACAGGCGCATGCCACCATGCCCGGCTAATTTTTGGTATTTAGTAGAGACGGGGTTTCACCGTGTTAGCCACTGACCTCGTGATCTGCCCACCTCGGCCTCCCAAAGTGCTGGGATTACAAGCGTGAGCCATAGCGCCCGGCCCCACTAATGGTTTTTTCATGACCTATCTTGTGTGCTCCTAGCTAAGATCGGATGGAGAGCAGAACTACCTGAGATACTTTTGAGGGACAGGCATGTAGGAACTGCTGCAATTTGAGGTGAGAGCAAGGTAAAGGTCTTACTGTGAGAATCGGGTAAAATCCTCTGTTACTGGGGAGTGGGTGGGGGAGCTGAGACAATGCCCCCTTCACTCTCTTTTCTCACAGGTGCATAAGCAGAGGGGCCTGATGAGGTCTGAAGGCAGGGCAGGGCAGGTAGATGAGAGAAGCAGATTCTTGGTCTTTCACTGAGTGTGAGGCAGCTACTGCCCAAGGCTGGGCAAGGGATGGGAGCCCTGAGAGATTCTTGAGGTGCAGAGATAGAGGCTTGCTGAGGATGAAAGTGTACAGGAGAGCTAAGAGAGGCTCCGGTGCTGACCATGGCATTCTGCAAGAAGAGAAAATCTGTATGTAGTGGTTTATGAGGGAAAATCATGAGTTCAATTTTGGATATCTATGACTTTTGAAATTAAGTGTCCAAGTAGATATACCAGTTATGCAGTTGGATAATTTATTATAAGCCTGCAGTTCAAAAGGAGGTCCAAAAGGAGAATTGAAAAGGATGAGACTTGCTGAGCCCCTCCAGAGTGTGTGGTGAGGGAGAAGAGAAGAGAATCAGGAACTGAGCTCCGGAGCTCTCCAATAGGAAGTGTGATGGGAAAAGATGAGGAAGAAACAAAGGAAGCTGAAGTGGTAGCTCCAGTGAGATAGGCTGAGAATCAAGTGAATGTGCTGTCCTGGAAGCCAAGTGAAGAAAGTATACTATGAAGAAGGAAGTGATTATTTGTGTCAAATGCTGCTAATAGGCCAATTAAAGTTGTAGTAAAAAATGATCATTGGATCTAGCAATATGGAGATTATTGGTAACTTTGACAAAAGTGGTGTCAATAACATGATCGAAAAAAGGGGAGAGAGCCCGACTGGGATATATTTAAGAGACAATGAGAGGAGAGGAATTGAAGACAGAGAGTATGGACAACGATTTTAAGATGTTTTGCTGAAAACTAGAGCAAAAAATAGGATGACAGCTGGCATCAGAAGAAAAGCAAGGACATACTTAACAGCATATTTGTATGCTGATGGTAATAATTTACTAGCATAAAAATTGATGACACAGTCACAATTGATGACACAGTCACAATTGATGACACAGTCACAATTGATGACACAGTCACAATTGATGACACAGTCACAATTGATGACACAGTCACAATTGATGACACAGTCACAATTGATGACACAGTCACAATTGATGACACAGTCACAATTGATGACACAGTCACAATTGATGACACAGTCACAATTGATGACACAGTCACAATTGATGACACAGTCACAATTGATGACACAGTCACAATTGATGACACAGTCACAATTGATGACACAGTCACAATTGATGACACAGTCACAATTGATGACACAGTCACAATTGATGACACAGTCACAATTGATGACACAGTCACAATTGATGACACATGATATAGTGAACTGAAACAGGAAAATCCCCAAGTACACAGCAAAGAGGGAATATAATACACAAATATAGTTTTTAAAAAATTATTTGAATCTCTGAAACATCTGTTTTGACATTAACCTTTCATTCCTGCAATAGTTATTTTAAGCATGTTCTCATTTGTCCAGTGTTGCCAGGTTATTATAAAGTATATTAGACTTTATGAAAAACATTTTTTAAAATATTAGTTTTTTTCTCATTTGTTTCATTAATTTATATTTTGTATTTATAACTTTCCCTTTATCTTCTTTAGGTTTATTATGCTGTTTTTTTCCCAAAAGCCCTCAAAATGCATGCTTAGACCATTAAATTTTAGCCGATTTAGTATTGAAAGTGATGT
Source organism: Cercopithecus mona (assembly GCA_014849445.1). NCBI lineage: Eukaryota > Metazoa > Chordata > Mammalia > Primates > Cercopithecidae > Cercopithecus > Cercopithecus mona. The sequence continues at coordinate 37,096 of JABBCR010001031.1, read as the reverse complement.
TACCCATTTCTGTGTGGTTACCTGTAATATACCATGAGCGGCACTTCTTGGTGTCTTTACTTATTATTAATTCACTTGTCTGAAGTTCCTTTAACTCTCCTTTCTAGTCCTAAGTTTCATTTTGTGAATCATTTTTTATTCATAGCCACGTAAAATAGAATTTATTTTGAAAAGTCTCTGATATAATTTTCACTTATTCTAGGATTATAATTTTTCTGTTTGTCTCTTTGAATAAAACTTTCAGATTTGTCAACACTCATTTAGCAGTAGCTCCTATTGGTAGAATTCCATCCATCTCTTTTGACCTAGTGAGCAAATATAATAATAAATGCTGCTGAAATTCAATCCTGTCAGATCTAACTGCCTGCATATAAATTTCCAGGTCCCACAAAGGCATCTCATTGAGGTCACATTCTGTTGTATCCTTACTTTGTATCTTGAGATGCCTTGGTGGGGCATGGAAATTTATATGTAGGCAGTTTGATCTGACAGGATTGAATTTCAGCAGCATCCATTATTATATCCACTCACTAGATCAAAAAACATGGATGGAATCTTATCAACAGGAGCTACTGCTAAATGAGTCTCTTTTCTATTTTTCCCTATTATTATCCTAGTGAAGCTGTAAATATTAGGTTCTTGAACCCACAGGACTGATTCTAGGATCTTGTCTGGCCAGGGATATAGCCTTCTAATCTGCAGAACCTTGTAGTAATCAGCTACCAACTTACCTGGGGATAAAAGAATTGAAAAAAGAAGGAGAATAAGAAGAAGCAAATGGAGTCTCATGGCTGAAGGGCCAGCATCAATGTGGGTTGAGCCTGGAGTCTCTGGATATCGTGGGTCTGGGCCTTTTTATGATGCTGTCTGAGTCTGTGATTTGTTTAACGAAAAGAGAATAACTAAATCTCCCACAAGAAACTTCCAGGGACACACAAGTACATAAATGTGGTGATATCTCAATGGATGAGAAAGCAGGTGAATGCTATTTATTTCCAAAAGACTCAGGATGTCTTATTGTCACCTGCTTTCTTTATTATTTTCAACATGCACATGCAATAATCATTGCCCTTACTTTAAGTATAAAGTATTGTTTGCCAGGCAATATAGTAGGAACTGAAGTAAAATTGTTATACAAAAACTGTACGTAATTAATGGATATAGTTTGGCAAATTTGCACATAGATATTACTCTTGTTACCACAACCAATATCCAGGTAATAATATATCCATCACCTCCAAATGTTTCCTACGTCCCTTTATTGTTGTTGTTGTTGTTGTTGTCAGAACCCCTAAGATCGACCCTCTTAACAAATTGTTAAATACAAAATACCTCAGTAATAACTATAGGTACTATGTTTTAGAGCCTATCTCTGTAATTGACTCATTTTGCATAGCTTTAACCCTTGAACAATAACTCCCTGTATTGCTCTTTCCCACTCAATAAAATACCAAACTCTTTTAAAGCACATTCTATATAATCCACTTTATGAAGCTTTTTCTAACATTCTTTTGTCTGCTCCCCCTCAGTAAAGGGAACTACTAACATAACAATTACCTATTTTGGATTTTTGTGTCTCTTACATATATTCCTGCATGAACCCATTTAACACTTTATCTCCCATTATCTTAATATGAAGTAAAATAAAACTTGAAATGATTTTAAAAATGAAATCACAGAAGGGCTTTGTAAAAGTATGATGTACCATTGCTTATTTGTAAGAATTCAAGTGACATTAGGGGTTTTAAAACATCTTTTGTTTTGATTTGTTCTTTGCTTGTAAACCTTGTGTCTTGCATATTGTGGGCACAGTGTCTTTCCCAGCTATTTGCTTGGGGAAGATCAGTTAGAGTTACAATGAACATCAAAGGCTATCTTGTCTAGTGACTTACCTTACAGATGAGGAAATGAGCTGAGGGAAAGGAAGAAACTTGCCCAAGATCACCCAGTGATCAAGTGAGGAAGGTGATAGGGACAGCACTAACGCTTGGTATTCTGAGCCTCATTCTATTTTCCACTCTTGCCCCTTCTCTGTTTCCTCCTCTCTTCCCCAGCCTTCTAAAGAAAACTTTGCAGTTCTGCTGCAATGTCTACCTAAGGACATCCTGAGGAGACCCCACTTTTCATTAGACTGCTTTTTTAAGCACTGTCCTGCATTTTCTTCTTCAGTCTTGTTGCATCCCATTTTTGGCGATAAGTAATGCTTCTGCTGTGCTGTTCTATCCAATTAGTTTTTTTCTATTTTCATTGAGTGAAAATTAAAACAACAAAAAACATGAGTTTATCTAAATTTGGAAGTTTTAAAACTTGATTAAAATTTCCTGGAGATATGGATGTAAGACATATATTTTAAAATATTTTTCATTTTCAAAATTAAAAATCAAACCTATATATTTAGCCAGGGTGACTACTTGATAACTACTAATCAGATAGGTCTTCAGTAATGCCACAAGGTTAATACACTTATAAATCAATTCCCTGGTGTTTTGTGCTACTGAGTTAATACAATTTGATACGGTATCACCTTTAACCAGGCTTTGAGGAGTCACACAAAGGAACAGCACAACAGAACCATAGGGTGGGATGTGTGGGGAAACCGAGATGTAAAACACAGCCTTGACTCTGACATTTACTCCACTGTCGGGAAAAGTACTTCAATTCCCAGGGCCCTAATATTTTCCTGTATAAAACAGGAAAAATAGTCATCTTTAACGTTTTGTCAAATCTTGTTGCTGAGTGATTTTATAGTGTCTGCAGCTATCCTCTCTGCTAATCACAACAAGGTTAACTAACTGTTCTTTTGTTTAGGTAAAGATATTTCTGCATTTGTTTACAAATACTTATTCTTCCCTTCCCAAAAAAGGAAACATTTTAAAGATAATTTATAAGATGTTCAGAGTCTCTTACATATATTCCTGCATGAACCCATGTAACACTTTATCTCCCATTATCTTAATATGAAGTAAAATAAAACTTGAAATGATTTTAAAAATGAAATCACAGAAGTGCTATGTAAAAGTATGATGTACCAATGCTTAGTTGTAAGAATTCAAGTGACAGTAGTGGTTTTAAAACATCTTTTGTTTTGATTTGTTCTTGGTTAGTAGAACCTAACAAAAAGAGAATAACTAAATCTCCCACAAGAAACTTCCAGGGACACACAAGTACATAAATGTGGTGATATCTCAATGGATGAGAAAGCAGGTGAATGCTATTTATTTCCAAAAGACTCAGGATGTCTTATTGTCACCTGCTTTCTTTATTATTTTCAACATGCACATGCAATAATCATTGCTCTTACTTTAAGTATAAAGTATTGTTTGCCAGGCAATATAGTAGGAACTGAAGTAAAATTGTTTTACAAAAACGGTACGTAATTAATGCATACAGTTTGGCAAATTTGCACATAGATATTACTCTTGTTACCACAACCAATATCCAGGTAATAATATATCCATCACCTCCAAATGTTTCCTATGTCCCTTTATTGTTGTTGTTGTCAGAACCCCTAAGATTGACCCTCTTAACAAATTGTTAAATACAAAATACCTCAGTAATAACTATAGGTACTATGTTTTAGAGCCTATCTCTGTAATTGACTCATTTTGCATAGCTTTAACCCTTGAACAATAACTCCCCGTATTTCTCTTTCCCACTCAATAAAATACCAAACTCTTTTAAAGCACATTCTATATAATCCACTTTATGAAGCTTTTTCTAACATTCTTTTGTCTGCTCCCCCTCAGTAAAGGGAACTACTAACATAACAATTACCTATTTTGGATTTTTGTGTCTCTTACATATATTCCTGCATGAACCCATGTAACACTTTATCTCCCATTATCTTAATATGAAGTAAAATAAAACTTGAAATGATTTTAAAAATGAAATCACAGAAGGGCTTTGTAAAAGTATGATGTACCATTGCTTAGTTGTAAGAATTCAAGTGACATTAGGGGTTTTAAAACATCTTTTGTTTTGATTTGTTCTTTGCTTGTAAACCTTGTGTCTTGCATATTGTGGGCACAGTGTCTTTCCCAGCTATTTGCTTGGGGAAGATCAGTTAGAGTTACAATGAACATCAAAGGCTATCTTGTCTAGTGACTTACCTTACAGATGAGGAAATGAGCTGAGGGAAAGGAAGAAACTTGCCCAAGATCACCCAGTGATCAAGTGAGGAAGGTGATAGGGACAGCACTAACGCTTGGTATTCTGAGCCTCATTCTATTTTCCACTCTTGCCCCTTCTCTGTTTCCTCCTCTCTTCCCCAGCCTTCTAAAGAAAACTTTGCAGTTCTGCTGCAATGTCTACCTAAGGACATCCTGAGGAGACCCCACTTTTCATTAGACTGCTTTTTTAAGCACTGTCCTGCATTTTCTTCTTCAGTCTTGTTGCATCCCATTTTTGGCGATAAGTAATGCTTCTGCTGTGCTGTTCTATCCAATTAGTTTTTTTCTATTTTCATTGAGTGAAAATTAAAACAACAAAAAACATGAGTTTATCTAAATTTGGAAGTTTTAAAACTTGATTAAAATTTCCTGGGGATATGGATGTAAGACATATATTTTAAAATATTTTTCATTTTCAAAATTAAAAATCAAACCCATATATTTAGCCAGGGTGACTACTTGATAACTACTAATCAGATGGGTCTTCAGTAATGCCACAAGGTTAATACTCTTATAAATCAATTCCCTGGTGTTTTGTGCTACTGAGTTAATACAATTTGATACGGTATCACCTTTAACCAGGCTTTGAGGAGTCACACAAAGGAACAGCACAACAGAACCATAGGGTGGGATGTGTGGGGAAACCGAGATGTAAAACACAGCCTTGACTCTGACATTTACTCCACTGTTGGGAAAAGTACTTCAATTCCCAGGGCCTTAATATTTTCCTGTATAAAACAGGAAAAATGGAGCCATCTTTAAGGTTTTGTCAAATCTTGTTGCTGAGTGATTTTATAGTGTCTGCAGCTATCCTCTCTGCTAATCACAACAAGGTTAACTAACTGTTCTTTTGTTTAGTTAAAGATATTTCTGCATTTGTTTACAAATACTTATTCTTCCCTTCCCAAAAAAGGAAACATTTTAAAGATAATTTATAAGATGTTCAGAGTCTCTTACATATCAACTCTTCACAATGTGGTAGAGTAGCTTAACCCTGTCCCTAAGAGTATAGATTCAGATCAGCCTGTATGTAATTAACCCCCAAACCTATGTGGAGTGTGGGATAGATAATATATTTCAAACACATGAAAAGCACACACACGCACACGCACGCACACACACAGACAGTATTACTAAGGCAGAGGTGCAGATGAAAATATTGGATAGACAGCTCAAAACTCTTAGTACTAAAATAATCCTAATAATAACTTTCCTTCCAAAGTCACCACCGACAATCAGATCTCTTAAAGGTTGGTGCCTTAGGTTTTTGAACTTTGTGTAACTTTTGACTTTCTTATTTGGTTGTATGCTATTTATCTCATAGAAAGAAACTTCTTCTTCATCCTATGCCAGTGCTGTATTGTAGGGGCTTGTGAACGTTTTTCTGGTCTATAGCCATCCAGGTTACTGGCCTCTGGCTTCTTAGGAGCAAGGCCATCACATGCTTTTGTTCTTTGCTTGCTTCCTTGTAAGGGCCCGACATACAGTGGGTGCTTAACAAATATTTGATCAACTGAACTCATTTTCCACCTCCGTTCTCTCCCACTTCAATCTCTCCCTTTTACTTCTTCCAGATTAGTTTTCCTACAGCAAAATGGGAATTGTCCAAAAACTGCCCTTCATCTTTACAACTTGAAGGATTCATTACCCTAAGCAGTCCTTCGAAATTGACTATCACAGACTAGATAAAAAGTCTGGGTTCACCAAGAATAGGCATATGTGCCATTATATTTTCTGTTGAAAGCTTTGGAAAGTGTCTTTTAGCAAACAACATAAAGCATAGAATTTGACCGTTCCTGACAATGTAAAAGGATCATCCACATTCTCACATGTCCATGGCTACTTTCCCACTCCTTCCCCAACCTTGAAATCCTGAATTCAAAAGAAAACATAAGAAGATAGTATGCCTCATGTAAGGCAACAGGTTGCTTAATCTTTCTTGCCTATACACATTCAAGAGCTCCAGAAAAATTTCTGAGCTACTTAGGATGCCTGATCCTCTTCTTGGGTAAAAGCAATAAGTCCTACATGTAGTCACCAAAACCATGTCTGTTCAAGGGGTCTTATACCTGTGATTCATGATTGCATGCTAAATGTAGAAGGATATGCTCTGTTGCAGGGCCATGTCTGGTCATTGTTTAAGTTCTACTTTGGAGGACTAGTTGCTGAGAAAGAAGAGGGAATGATAATATTAGAAATTGGAATAAAACTTAAGGGGAAAAATCAAGTACAAGGGACCAACAGTACTGAGGGGCAATAGGTTGAAGATTTCTTCGATTATTGTAATATTTTCAAGGAGACCCCCATGAATCCTTCCTGGCTGACCCCAACATAGCTTTGGCATAGCCCTTATGCCAAATGTCTTAGGCTAACTAACTTTTCCTAAAGAAAATAGAGGAGTTATGGAGACCAATATTTAGTAGAATAATGCCTGATTATCTTGCTTTTGAGGTCTAGTAACTGCTAGTAAACTTGCCTAATTAATTCACATTTAGAGGTAGAGTAATGAGGGTTTCAAGCACTTGAACCACCACTGACTTCATTTCACGTGAGAGTTCTTATGGAGAGCTAATGAACTATGAGGCTACAGGTCTCTCGGCCAATAAGTCTTCTAGATTTCCTGTGACTCCCTTTTCTGGTCATAGATGATTTTGCTTTTGCTTTGAGTATTATAGCACCATAAGGTGTCAGACACTCTGCTCTTACCAAGGCTTACACAAAGTTTATCTTGTTATTTGGTAGAGTTTTGCCCATTAAAAAAAAGAGAGAGAGAGAAAGATAAAGAGGAGGACAGCAATCCTCACTGCTGAAGGAAGAAGAAAGCTTGCCTTTATTTCCAGTAGGCAGAAAAAACTTCCGTCTGTAGCTCTCTAGCACCAGTGGAATGTCTTTGTTTGGATAATAAGTGTCCTTCCATACCTCATTAGGCATATTCGCAGACAGAGATGTATTATGCATGCAAAATCACCTTCATGGGATGACTGAAAGTCCCTGTTTTATTGGACACTAAGTTCATTAGAAAGATGTGGGTGCACAGTTTTGACCAGAAAACCTTGTTAAATGGGAACATAAGCTACAAATATTTTGGCAAAAGGTTAAGGTTTATGAACAACCAACCATTTATATTAAGTTACAATTAATTAGGCCATGTTGAGAAACCATTTGGTTTAGTTAATGATTAGACATTTTGTTAGTGAACACTTCCCAGACTTTACTAGCCCTGCTAATCCCTGCTTTGCTCCTGGTCTGAACCCCCACAGTGCCTTGTTTATGGTACAGTGCCTACTGCTTGTATGCTAGATTAGTGAATGTCTATTTGCCTCCTCTACTACTGTGTGAGCTTCTTGTTTGCCAGGACAGGGCTATATTCCTCAGAGCTGAGGAGAGAGTTGAATCATGTGGTCATTTATTCTCAAATCCTCTTCAACAAGTGAAGCGAAACAGGACAGTGAAAGGCCACTGCACATGGAAGCAGGAGGTCTGGATTTGAGTTCTGAATCTCTAGATCTGTTACTAACTGGAGGTGTGGATAGAGTCAGGAAAATTTTCTTCCTTAAGTCTTGATAGCACCTATGTAGGTCCAGATCTGTTGGGATTCTCAATAATTACTGTGCATAAAATCAACTGAAAGTTATTTTGCAATGCAGATTCTTAGCCCCATTCTATGAAATGTTTACTGTTTTATAAATTGATAAATAATTTTTATTAGACAATGTAAATTTCCTTACTTGCACCAGCATACAAAAATATTGAATAATATTAGCAGCAGAATCTTTCAACAAAATAACTATGTATAGCTATTAAACCACTTTGTTTCACTGCTTTTTATTTTCTTTTATTTATCACCATTGTTTTATTTATAAACATTGTTTCTGCTCATAAGGAGTATGTATTCTCTACATGTTTATAAAATTAATGCCTGAATGAAGTTGCTTAAACAAGACAGAAGTTGATTTCTTTGTCACTTAAAATTAACCTGTAGTTACACCATTCAGGGCTAGTACAGATACTTTCTAATATCATTAGGGATGCAGGTCCCTTCCAGGTATCTGCTCTGCTATACTTTAGAAAATACCCTAGATTGGCTGCTAAATTCCCACCTATTATTTCTGAATTCTAGACAGCAGGAAGAAAAAAGGTGTGGGAGAAGGGCAAAGGAACATCTACCCTTCCTTTTTAAATTTTTTAACCAACCTCCCTTAAAAACACTTTGTTGAGATATGATTACATTCAAAAAGCTGTACCTATTTAATGTGTATATCTCAGTGAGTTTGAGGATAAGGATACATTGTGAAAGCATCACTACTATCAAGATTATAAACATAATCATCACCTCCTGAAGTTCTCCCTCCCATTCTAATTATTATTTCTATTAGTAAGAACAATTAACATAAAATTCACCCTCCTATTATATTTTAAGTATGCAATACAGCATTCATAGCTATAAGCACTATGCTGTAGATTAGACCTCCTGAACTTATTTATGTTTGTATATCTAAAACTTTGTACTATAATCACACCTACTCATTTACCTGCACCACAGCTCCTGGCAACCTCCAGTCTACTCTCTGCTTCTGAGTTTATTTGAGATTTCAAATACAAGTGAAATCATACAATATTTGTCATTCTGTGTTTGGTTTATTTCACATGACTTCATGCCCTTCAGATCCACCGATGCTGTCACAAATGACAGGGTTTCATTATTATATAATACTGAATAATATTCCATTGTGCATACATATATATATAAAACGTTAATTCATCCGTCCGTGAATGAATGATAACATGTGTGTCTTCTTCATATATCTTGATTATTGTGAACAGAGCTGAAAGGAACATATGAGTGCAGATATCTCTTTCACATAATGATTTCAATGACTTCATATATATATTATATGTTATATATATATATAAAAAATAAGTGGGATTGCTGGAACAAAATGGTATTTTTATTGTTAATTTTTTGAGAAACCTCCATACTATTTTCCAAGATGGCCATACTAATTTACATTCCCACCACCAGTATACAAAGGCTCCCTTTTCTCCACATCCTTACCAACACTTGTTATCATCCATCTTTTTGATAATAGTTATTCTAACAGGTGTGAGGTGATATTTCATGGTAGTTTTCATTTGCATTCCCGTGATGACTAGAGAGGGTAAGAATTGTTTATATATATATCGTCCATTTGTATCTCCTCTTTTGAGAAATTCCTACTCATATCTGTTTGTTCATTTTAGTTTTTTAATTTTAATTTTATACACAGAGGATACATGTGCAGGTTTGTTCCATGGATGTCTTGTGTGACGCTGAGGTTTAGAGTATGAATGATCTCATCACACACATAGTGAACATAATACCCAATAGACAGTTTTTAAGGCCTTGTACCCAACCCTCCCTCCTCCCTCTAAGAATCTCCGGTGTCTATTGTTTCCATATAAGTGAGAGCTAAGCAATGTATAACCCAATGTTTAGCTCTCACTTATAACGGTGAATATGTAGTATTTGGTTTTCTGTTCCTGCACACAATACCACACTGGGCTAATTTTTGTATTTTTGGTAAAGACGGAGTAGCTTCAGCATGTTGGCCAGTCTGGTCTCAAAATCCTGAGCTCATGTGATCCACCCACCTCACAAAGTGCTGGCATAACAGGCATGAGCCACTGTACCTGGCTTTTCTGAATTTTTTTTAGCTTATATTAGGTTTGTCTGTTCTAGAATTTTGTGCACATTTATTTATATTATAGGACACTTTTTAGCTTAGCTTTCCCCACTCAGGGTGAGAAAGATTATATTGATCCAAGATGTTGATTAATAGAGTTGATCATCCCCCTTTATTGCCCAATATTACTCTATAATATGCATATAATTTGTTTATCGATTTCCTCTCGATAGACATTTGAGTTGTTCCCAGGTTTTAGCTATTGTTAATAGAACTCAAGGACATTTTTTAAAATAAAAAAATTCAATCCAAAATGTCCTTTCCTTTTGACTCTCCAATATTGTGTCAGGGTTACATTTTTGTTGTCATGAAAATCCAATTACATTGAACAAGATGTGTTTCCAGAATCAAGATTCAGTATATGTGTGGTCTAGCTGTGTCCCAAGAATGTAGCCCTTATTAGTTTTATTAAGCATTTTCCTATATAAATTGAAATGAAGTAGAAGACGTATTTTTCCACAGTAGGAGACATAGAACAGTTTAGGACTTTGGAGAGATAGCAACTTGCTGCTTGCCTGTGCAACCCACCTCAAAAGATACAACTCCTCCAACTTTTGGTTTCTGGTGACTTGTCCAAACAATTAGATGTGAACTGACCTTATTCCCTTACAATACTACAAGTCGGTCTTCTGCACCTGGCCAAATACAGTATAAAATTGATGGGCATACGTTTCTTTTGTTTTCATGCTTTCTATTTAAAGCTATTCTCTTTGGCTGGGCACTATGGCTCATGCTTATAATCCCAGCACTTTGGAAGGTCGAGGTGCAGGGATCACTTGAGACCAGGGGTTTGAGACCAGCCTGGCCAACATAATGAAAGCCGTCTTTCTGAAAAATACAAAAGTTTTCTGGGCATGGTGGCACATGCCTGTAATCCCAGCTACTCAGGAGGCTGAGGCAGGAGAATCGCTTGAACCCAGGAGGCAGAGGTTGCAGTGAGCTGAGATTGCGCCTCTGCATTCCATCCTGGGTGATAGAATTAACCTTCATCTCAAAAATACAAAAAGCTAATCTATACTTTTCTTTTGGTGCATTATTAGAATGTAGGAGGTAATAAGGCAAAACTATTGTGGGTATGTGAATGTGTATCTGTAGCACCTAGAATAGTGCCTAGCCCATCACTTGTGTTGAAAATTGAGAAAACCTTCTTAATATAACTTTTCCACACTCTAGTTCTGAATTTAAAGACAGAAAAAGATAGGTTAGCAAATATAGGTATCAGTTATTTCTATTGACAGATCATTTGGAGAACACGTTTTTGGATGTGGGAGAATAAAGGTCCCTAACTCTCCACCCCAGAAATAATTTTGCTGATACAAAAATCAGTCAGACATGGTGGCACATGCTTATAATCCCAGCTACTTAGGAGGATGAGGTGGGAAAATCACTTGAACCCAGGAGGCAGAGATTGCAGTGAGCCAAGAGTGCCCCATTCCACTCCAGCCTAGGCAACAGAAAAAGACTCTGTCTGAAAGAAAAAAAAAGTTGTTACTATATAGGAGACAATTTTATTGTCATCTCATTTAAAATTGAAGAGTACATTTGGGTCGAATTCTTATGCCTGCAGAGACATTTGCCTCTGGCTTAAAATCACTGGCTCCAGGAGGAAACTCCACCAGAGGGCATCGTAAGGATTTCATAGTGTCTAAGTCATCTTGGAAATTCTTCAAATAATTCCTGGCAATTCTGTTAGGTTTTGAACTTCACTTACTTCTTACATGTTTAATAAAAAGAAGTTCAAAACGTTGCCATGGCTGTTGAATTCCCACAGGCTTGTCTTCCCTTTAAAATTCATTACATGGTTTGTACTCTTTTGCAAATATAATACATAAGTTTGGAGGTGGATGCTTTCAGCCATTAAGTTCAAAAGTACTGCTACAAGATTGCACCACTGCACTCCAGCCTAGGCAACAGAGTGAGACTCCATCTCAAAAAAAGACAATAATGAAATAAAAAAAATTAAACTTACCTACATATTAGAAAAACATTAAAATTCAACCATGAATCCAGCACATTATCAAATGAATAGACAAAAATTCTACCAATAAACTTAATATCATTATCTATGAAACTCAAGTACTGCTTAAAGAGCATTTACAGAACTCTCACCTCAAGATTTCCCTGCAAAACAAGGTGAAATGCATATTCAAGACTCTAAGAATGAGCCACTGATAAAAACAATATACTTGTAACTTGTGTAATATTTCATACATTTTTTTCAAGCACTGCACCATAATTAGTTTGCATCGGGCTTTCCAAATTAGAAAAGCTTCATTTATAGAACTTCTTTCCCGTGGGAGTTTTCACATGACTTTTCAAGTAAATGTTAAAACTGAAAATATTCTTGCAGTTTCTAAACTATTAGAGTTTTAATCCTATGTATGTTCTTGTATTTACTAGGTCCAGGGAGCTACAGTGTGCATTTTCATATGTCCTTGAGTGGGTATGAGAGAAATGAAACATTCCCACATTCTGGACATTCATAGGGTTTTTCTCAGGAATGAGCTGATGTCTTCAAATGGAACTAACACAACTGAAGGCCTTACCACAAATTTAGATTCAAAAGGCTTTTCTCCACTCTGAGTCCTCCCAAATCTTCAAAAACAGGAAAATCTGAAGGCTTGACCACATTTCCTACATTCTTAAGGTTTCTCTGCAGTGTGAGCCTTTTCATGTTTATGAGGGAATGAGAAAGTGTAAATGTTTTACCACATTTCTTACATTCAAGGGGCTTTATTTATTTATTTATTTATTTATTTATTTATTTATTTTGAGATGGAGTCTCACTCTGTCACCAGGCTGGAGTGCAGTGGCACAATCTTGGCTCACTGAAACCTCCGCCTCCTGGGTTCAAGTGATTCTCCTGCCTCAGCCTCCTGAGTAGCTGGGATTACAACCATATGCTACCACACCCAGCTAATTTTTGTATTTTTAGTAGAGACGAGGTTTCACCATGTTGGCCTGAATGGTCTCGATCTCCCGACCTCGTGATCCACCTGCATAGGGCTTCCCCTCAACACCCCGTGGCTTTTTATGTCCTTGAAAAAGAACTAAGACAACTGAAATGTGCCACCATGCCCAGTTAATTCTTTTCTTTTCTTTTCTTTTCTTTTTTTTTGAGACAGAGTCTCGCTCTGTCGCCCAGGCTGGCGTGCAGTGGTGCAATCTCGGCTCACTGCAAGCTCCACCTCCCAGGTTCACACCCTTCTCCTGCCTCAGCCTCCCGAGTAGCTGGCGTGAGCCAGCGTGCCCGGCATTATTTTATTTTTTCTAGAGACAGGGTTTCACCATGTTGCCCAGGTTGTTTCACATTGTTTTAATCCGGGCTGGTTATTAACTCCTGGGCTCAAGCAATACACACACCTTGGCCTCCCAAAGTGCTGGGATTATAGGCTGAGTCACTACACCCAGCCTCTATATCATGACTTCTTTCATGACGAGTAAGATGACTGGAACGTGTGTAGCCTTTACCGCATCTCTTACATTCATAGGGTTTTTCTCCAGTATGAATTCTTTTGTGGAGGTGAAGGGAACTGAGGCGACTGAAGGCTTGGTCACATTGTTTACATTCATAGGCTTTCTCTCCAGTATGAGTACTTCTATGGTTACAAAGCGAACTCAAGTGACTAAAGGCTTTGCCACATTGTTTACATTCATAGGGTCTCTCTCCAGTATGAATGCTTCCATTGTAACGAAGGGAAGTGGAACAGCTGAAGGCTTTATCACATTTGGTACATTTATAGGGTCTTTCTCCAGTGTGAGTCCTTTCACGCTTCTTAAAACAACAAGAAAATCTGAATGTTTTCTCACATTCCTTACATTCGTAGGGTTTCTCTCTAGTGTGAGTTTGTTCATGTATTAGACAAGAACCGGAAACAGTGAACGCTTTACCACATTGTTTATATTTATAGGGTTTTTCTCCTGTGTGAATTCTCTGCTGTCTTTCAAATGAATTGAGAAAATAAAACGCTTTCCCACATATCGTACATTTATAACTGGATTTCCACTGTGCATTATCATGTGTCTTCTAACACCTGGAACAGAAACGAAGAGTTTCCCACACTGTTCACATTTATATTGCTTCTCTCCATATGGTTTGTATCCTGAGTGAGCTAAGATGTGCCTATTAAGGAGGGAATGACGTACAAAGACTTTTCCACAAATATTGCATTCACATTGTTTTAATCCAGGAGAAATGTTCTCATTCAGATCAAGCTTTGGAATTTGGCTGACAACTGTCCATACTGACTACTGTCTTTGCTTTCACACAGTCTCTGTATAATATGAATTCTGTAAAAAAAAAAAAAAAAAAATGACAAGCACATTATTATTGGTTGGTTTAATAACTTTCTACTTATTAATAGGTCTTTGACTTACACTGCTACCAATACCAAGGAAAATGCATTATTATTATTATTTTTTGGCATGATTGAATTATTTCAAAGTAAATAGGTTATTACTGAAAACACAGCTACCACCTGCATGGCTATGACCAAATTAGTAACATTCATGTACACAATTTTGTAGTACTATTTTCAAGTAAACTGTTTTCCAAACACTGACTGCTACACTGAAGCACATTACATTTTGGGTGAAATTTTTCTAAAAAGAAATAAATTTCAAGTGACTCTTATTTGTTTTCATTGCTTGTTTTTAAATTCATGACTTGCTAAGATTCCTTCAGAGGACTTTATTTCCTCTTCTCAGTGCAAATTATCTTATATCTTTCTCAGTTTTTTCAAAGTGATCTTCAATATTCTGGTCTTTCCATTTGTTTCCTAAAATGCAGACCCACAAAATTATCACGAATTATTACAAACTACAGAAACATTACTAGATTTAATGTTCACTGTACACAGTGCCCATGCCTGATTTCTTCACCAAATCATTCCCTTGCCACATTCCAAATCACAAATAGCACTGATGATAGGGAAATACTTCTGTAATTAAGTGAAATGTGTTGTCCTTCTCACCTACAGAAGCCAGGTTCCTGCAGGTTTCCTGCATCACTTCTCTGTAGAGATTCTTCTGAGAAGAATCTAGCAAAGCCCATTCCTCCTGGGTAAAGTTCACAGCCACATCCTCAAAAGCCATGGAGTCCTAGAACATTCCACACATGTAGATAGATGGATGGGTGAGACTGACAGCACTGGGAATTTATACTCAGTTCATAAGCTGTTTACATGATTCTAAAATTTCCAAGCATTTATTCTATGACTTGATTGTCACAACTCTTACTCTGTTCACACATACTCCCTCCCACACAGCAGTACTAATGCTGGAATTGAACTATTCAAAAAGGCAACAGCAAAGTAGAAACACCCATCTCATTAGAGAATCCAGGGAGTAAGATGTGCTGCTAACTTTACTTTGTATATTTCTAGTATCTGTCATAATAAAGTCCTACCTGATGTGCATAAGGGCGTTAATATTATCAGTCCTGAGACTACTTATTCTTAAAAACGCCTGCTCACAAAGTTCCATCTTTGTTTGTACTAGTAACTTACATTTTGAAAGGGATTCCACCAACCCAAGGAATAAGAATGACCCACTGCATCTAAATGGCTTATGCAATGTATTTGCCAAAACTTTTTCTGCTGGAAGTCTATTATTTTGTGTCACTGCAGTGGTGCTTAGGGAACCAGACACCAAAACACAGTCTGAACACTAAGTGTTCAATGAGTTTCCCTGGTAGACAATATTTTACACGTGCTGTCACTTATTAACTGGGGAGTTGAGCCCATTGCATGTGATTACACCAAGAGAGAGTTGGCTTATTAAATTTAATTGAGTAGTAAATAAAACCAATAATTGATATTTAACAACACTAACACAACAATTTTTAAGATTTCTATTGCACAATGTCAAGGTAGAAAAGAATAAGAGGAAATACGACACGTTTTTAAAAATGACATTAATGTCACCACTTCCAGATGCTATTCCTATGAAATCACATAAATTCCCAAATCAGGGTTTTTTAAGGCAAGAAAAACTACTTCTTCATATGTAGTAAAAATGACAAATGTCTAATGATTTCTAGTCATCTAAAAAAAGAGTGGTGGCTTGTCTAACATACTTCTAAGATTTACAAACGAAAATACTCAGGACAGCACAGTATTAGCAGAGAGATGAGCAAGCAGACCAAGGGGAAGAAAAGTCTTAATGACCCAGCATTTATATGGAAAGTTGAGGAATGATAGACTAGGCACTGTAGAATAGAAAAAGAAATCACATGCAGTTTAACATATGAGGCAAACCAGGCTGGCATCTACTTGGGAAAATGCATTGCATTCTTCTCTATTCCATGAACCATAATCAACTTCTTATATATTCAAATATGAAAGATAAAACCAGAACACTTTCAGAAGTCACAGGAAGATTTTTTTTTATGAAGGATTAGACAATTTCTTTTATGTAAGAAAACAGTGATAAAGGAACAGACAAACTCAAACATATTAAAATTTAGGGAATAAAAAGAAAATAGAGTGGGCCGGACGTGGTGGCTCAGGCCAGTAATCCCAGCACCTTGGGAGGCTGAGGCGGGCGATCACCTGAGGTCAGGAGGTTGAGACCAACCTGGCCAACATGGCAAAACCCCGCCTTTTTGCTGTTTGTTTGTTTGTTTTTTGAGACGGAGTCTTGCATTGTCGCGTGGGCTGGGATGCAGTGGCAAGATGTTGACTCACTGCAAACTTCACCTCCCGGGTTCAAGCAATTCTCTTGCCTCAGCCTCCTGAGTTGCTGGGATTACAGGTGCCTGCCACCAGACTCAGCTAATTTTTTTGTATTTGTGGTAGAGACAGTTTTTCACCATGTTGGCCAGGCTGCTCTGGAACTCCTGACCTCGTGATCCGCCCACCTTGGCCTCCCAAAGTGCTGGGATTACAGGCATAAGCCACCGTGCCAGGCCTAAAACCCCATGTTTACTAATAATACAAAAATTAGCTATGTGTGATGGTGGGTGCCTATAATCCCACTCGGGAGGCTGACACAGGAGAATCACTTGAACCCGGGAGGCAGAGGTTGCAGTAAGCAGAGATGGTGCCACTGCATTCCAGCCGGGCTACAGAGCAAGACAGTGTCTCCAAAGAAAACATAAAACAACACCAAAAAACCCCTCAGATATCCAGATAAGAGGATACAGATGTGTCCACTGTCATAAATTCTTCACCATGCTACAAGAGGGGAACTGACATTTTGGTGAATCTTTGTAAATCATCAATTTATCTATCACACTTGTATTTCACCAGTAGCATTGACAAAGCTAAGTCCTACAATTCCATTTGAAATTACCCTTAAAAAGAACAGACCTTTAAAACTTACTACACTTACTCTGGGGAAGAAAGAAATATGAATTTTTAGCAAATAAAATACATCATTTTACCTTGCCTCTTTGGAAATAGTATTTTTATCTTTCAAGCTGTACTGACAAAATGTATCTTACAGTCAACGAAAACCTGAAACTCAAATAAGCGGACAAGCCTTTTCAAGGTAACAAACTCAGGGAGAGGCAGTGCTGACTCCAACACAGACCTTTCTAAGTGTCACAGCAGGCCATTCTATCCCTCGGGACACCCATCCTATTCAGTAAAGCACTCAGTGACCACCTAGGAGGCACTGGCACTGCTCTTTGTCCTCCCGTGTGCCTTCAGTGCATTTTCATATTCAGGTTCTTGCACATCCTCTCTGGGGTGGGTTTTCCTTGTCCTTTGGGACAGTTTTTCTCTCTTCACAAGTCTGAGACAATCTAGAGAGCAGAAATCATTTCTGCCTTTTCCTCTCAATATCAGCATCCCATTGGCAGACCATCAATGTGTCTCCGAGGAATAAAAACCCCGGCTGGAGGAACAGTTTTAATGACCTAACTTTAATGACATTACCTTGTATTGTCCATTCATTTTAATGTCCTAAAATTTTAATAACCCTAAGGGGTCACCATTTTAGATGAAACTATACCAGGAGATTCCTCTAAGGCCAAGAGCATCCAGCTGCTCCCCTGAGAGACTCTACCCCCTACCTCAGGCTGTCCTTGGTGATGAGATGACCCCGGGGCTGATACTCACTAGACCCTCCAATAGACATGGCCACAGTGGGTATCCTGGGTCATCCCCAGACAGTTCTAAAATGCCAGGACTAGGAAAAGACAGGAGGGTGGCTGAGGACACAACACCCTGTCAAGTTTTCACGGGGGGACCTCAACCTAAAGACATTTTGGTAATATGTACACTTAGGAAAGATGAAAAGAAGAGAGGCACAAGATTATTTTTTATAGTAGAGTGTCAGATGATTTATTCTCCGCTTTCCTCTCATGTAAAATGTTTGGAAACAGAAAAATATTTTGGCCAAGGTGGCTCACGCCTGTATTCCCAGCGCTTTAGGAGGCCGAGACAGGCAATCAATCAAGGTCAGGAGTTCGAAACCAAACTAGCCAACATGGCAAAACCCTGTCTCTACTAAAAATACAAAAATTAGCTGGACGTGGTGGTGGGTGCTTATAAGCCCAGCTACTTGGGAGGCTGAGGCAGGAGAATCGCTTGAAGCCGGGAGTCAGAGGTTGCAGTGAGCTGAGACTGCGCCATTGCACTCCAGCCTGGCAACAGGGCGAGACTCCTTCTCAAAAACAAAAATATATATATATATATTAAAAATATAAAATATACATTTAAAATTATTACATGTAGATAGTATTTGAAGTCATGGGACTGACTGTAGGTAGAAACAAGAGAAGGCAAGGAAAGTTTTTATATTTATATTTATATATAATTATATAAAATTAATATACATAATTATAATATATAAATATATCATATAGGCTGGGCACAGTGGCTTACACCTGTAATCCCAGCAATTTGGGAGGCCGAGGTGGGCAGATCACCTGAGGTCAGGAGTTCGAGACTAGCCTGACCAACATGGAGAAACCCCATCTCTACTAAAGATACAAAAATTAGCCAGGCGTGGTGGTGCGTGCCTGTAATCCCAGCTACTCAGGAGACTGAGGCAGGAAAATCACTTGAACCCCGGAGTTGGAGGTTGCGGTGAGCCCAGATTGTGTCATTGCACTCCAGCCTGGGTGACAAGGGTTAAACTCCATCTCAAAATAAATAAATAAATAAAACAAGAAATATATATTTATGTCTAAATATATAATTATAATACATAAATGTGTATATATATACATTTATTATAAATTTATTAATATATGAAATATATTTATTTCTGAGACAGGGTCTGGCTCTGTCACCCAGGCTGGAGTGCAGTGACACTATCATAGCTCATTGGAGCCTTGAACAGATGGCTCAAGCGATCCTCCCATCTCAGCCTCCTGAGTGGCTAGGATTGCATGCACGCACCACCATGCATAGCTAATTTTAAAATTTTTTGTAGAGACAGGGTCTTCCTTTTTTGCCTAAGCTGGTCTTGAACTCCTGGGCTCAAGTGATCTTCCTGCCTCAGGCTTCCAATGTGTTAGACGTGGGCCACTGCATCTGGTCTAATGCATTTTTTAATTTGCGAGTTTATATTATTTAATATTTTGAAGTACTGAATGTGTTGAACAACCAACTTGCAGAATTCCCGAACCATGGACGGTCAGCTGTCATGTCCTGGTTCAAATCGTCCCAGCACACCAAGGCTAGAAACCTTTCAGCCAACTTCCACTTATGTCTCCCGGGGCAGGACAATGTCACTTGGCCAATCCCCACTAACAGGGATTCTGGAAAGGCAAGAAACTATTCTGTTCTCTATAATGGAACGTGACCAGGGAGAAGGCAGTTGGGAGGGCCAGCTGGGCCCTCCAACCAGCAGCGTCCACCATCGACCAACTGCCCTAGTGCTACACCGTGCTGGGCATTTGGGGCACTGTTATGAGCAAGAGTTCCCATTTTTCTTCTCATGGGACCTTCATACTAGTGGCAAGAGACATTTTTTTTCTTTTTTTTTTTTGAGACAGAGTTTTGTTCTTGTCACTCAGGCTGGAGTGCAATGGTGTCATCTCGGCTCACTGAAACCTCTGCCTCCTGGATTCAAGCAATTCTCCTGCCTCAGCCTTCCGAGTAGCTGGGATTACAGGATTGCACCACCACGTCTAGCTAATTTTTTGTATTTTTAGTAGAGCTGGGGTTTCGCCATGTTGGCCAGGCTGGTCTGGAACTCCTGAGCCACTGCACCCAGTCAAGAGGGACACTTTAAATCAATAAGTATCATTGTGATGAATACCAGAAAGAAGAATGTGTGTGATGGGGATGGGACCTAAGTTATTGTCTCATATTTTAACACTTTCATAGGCAATAACTAAAAATTTAGAAGCTTAAAATAACAAACACCTTTAAGCCAATTTTGGCAAGCTAGGAGTTGAGTACATTTTAGCGGGTCCTGTGCTTGGGATCTCACGCTAAGTAGCTGGGCTGCATCCTCATCTGAGGCTCCACCAGGGCAGAATCCATTTCCAGGTCCGCCAAGGTTATTGGCAGAATTCATTTGCTCGGACCCGCTTGGCAAGGGCCCAGCTTTTTGCTTCCTTGCCTACGGGGCCCCTCCAAAGGTCCTTTCTCAGCACAGCATCTCCCTCCGGCAGCGCCTGCAGGCGGAACCTTTCTCTCTAGTGTGCGAAGGTGATGCACCGTGACAGTCACATCCCATTGCTTTTGCCAGGCTCTATGGGTTAGAAGCCAGTCACCGGTTTTGCTCGTACCCAAGGTCAGGAAGACTATGCAAGGGCATAGGTCATTGGGGGGTCAGTCACTTTAGGGTGTGGCTGCCACCACTGAACTTGGTGAGACTTTAAGGGTTGGTAGGAGCTGGCCAGGTACAGGGGTGAGGGTGTGTCAGGCAGGGGTGAGGGCATGGAGGGGGATGCAAAGGTCTTCACCCTGGAATGTCCTTTCACTCCCTGAGGTTTTGTTCTCCTGATCCCTGAGTACATCCCAGAACACGGTGGGGCCCTAGCAGGGGAGAGGTAGGAAAGCATGTGTTGTTCATCCGGGGACCTCGTTAGGCAAATCAGATTAGGGGCCAGGCTTTCAGTGGCGGGTGCGAGCGTGGGAGTGATGAGTGTGCAGGTGTGTGTGGGAAGAGCGATGGGGATGGGGTCAGCCCCAGCCACCATGAAGACCTTAACTGTGCATCCACCCATCCCAGCAGCCTCCCTGAGTGAGTGCCTTCAGGGTGCAGGTCCTGTTTTGCACATGGAAGTGAATCAGAGTGGGACACTGCCTTGCCTTAGAGGGATCACACTTCTCCTTCTTTTTCTTCTTCTTCTTCTTCTTTTTTTTTTTTTTAATTTGTGACAGATTCTCACTCTGTTGCCCAGGCTGGAGTGCAGTGGTGTGACCTTGGCTCACTGCAACCTCTGCCTCCCAGGTTCGAGCAATTTTCCTGCCTCAGCCTCCTGGGTAGGGTAGCTGGGATGATAGGCACGCATTACTATGCCTGGCTAATTTGAAGGGGTGGCCTGCCCCTCCACACCTGTGGGTGTTTCTCGTAAGGTGGAACGAGAGACTTGAGAAAAGAAATAAGACACAGAGACAAAGTATAGAGAAAGAAAAGCGGGGGCCCAGGGGACCGGCGCTCAGCTTACAGAGGACCCACGCCAGCACCGGTCTCTGAGTTCCCTTAGTATTTATTGATAATTATCTTTACCATCTTAAAGACAGGGGAGTGACATGAATAAGTTTAAAGGAAAATGCTGTGCCTCGAGATGCATATGCAAACATTTCCATAAACCTTTTAGCAGCATGTTTTCAGTCTATCACATGGGGAGAAACCTTAGACAATACCTAGCATTCCTAGGCAGAGGTCCCTGTGACCTTTGGCCGTGTACGTGTCCCTGGGTAGTTGAAATTAAGAGAATGGTGATAACTTTTAACCAGCAAGCTGCCTTCAGGCACTTGTTTAACAAAGACACATTCTGCACAGCCCAAAATCCATTCAACCTTGAGTCACCGCAGCACATGTCTCTTGCAAGGACAAGGTTAGGGGTAGGGTCACAGATGAACAGTATCTCAAATACAGAACAAAATGGAGTCTCTTATGTCTACTTCTTTCTATATAGACACAGTAACAGGCTGATCTCTCTTCCTTTTCCCCACATAATTGTTGTATTTTAGTTTCACCATATTGGCCAGGCTGGTCCCAGTCTCCTGGCCTCAAGCGATCTGCCGGCCTCAGCCTCCCAAAGTGCTGTGACTACAGGCATGAGCCACCACACCGGGCAAAAGGTTACACTTCATGCCGAGTGGGTGGCAGCCACTCAGACAGCACCCTAGCTGGCGCTGGGAGTGAGGGGTGCTCAGCATCCTAGGAAGGCAGAGGGCTGCATGAGAGGTTTGGGGAGGAAGGACTGGAGGAGGATTTGAGATTTTCACCTGAGCAGCTGGGTGGATGGAGGGGCTGTTCACAGAGAATCACAAGAATGTGGATGAGCAGGGTAGGGCACTAATAAAGCACTCTGTTTTGGCCCTCGGAAAATTTGAGATGCTTCCCTGTGTCCAGCTGGGGCTTTGGGAAAGGTCAGGGCTGGGCATCTGACTGGGATGGATGTCTCTGGCAGGCAGCAGAGCATGTGGATGGTTTGTGAAGCCCGGAAGGGCATGAGATTTCCTGTGGCAGTGCCCACTGCAAATGGAAGGGCATTTGGCCTGAGTCCAGACATATACAAGTTGGGCAGAGAAGGGGGTGGGTCCCCGGGACCCACTGAGGAGCAGCTATGGAAGTACAGGGAAACCAAGGGTGTGGGGTCACATGAAGCAGGAAGCTCAAATAAGACGAGGAAAGACGGTTTAAAGAGGATCAGGGCTGGGGACAGTGGTTCATGCCTGTAATCCCAACACTTTGGGAGGCTGAGACGAGAGGATAGCTTGAGGCCAGGAGTTTGAGACCAGCCTGGGCAACATAGGGAGACCCCATTTCTATAAATAAATAAATACCATTGGTACTTGGCATTTCAGGCGGGGAACAGTAAACACATGAAAGCTCTGAGGTAGGAAAGGGAAGTGATTAGCGCTGGTTCCTGGTTCCTTTATCAGACCTTAAAGAGATGCAGAGACATTTCAGGTACTCCTTGGCTGCGCTCCTTCAGGGAAGGCCTAAGTTCGCTTCTACTTCCCATCTATTAATTTTTCTTTTGGAGACAGAGTCTCACTCTGTCACCCAGGCTGGAGCGCATGCAGTGGCACCATCTCAGCTCACTGCAACCTCCACCTCCCGGGTTCAAACGATTCTCCTGCCTCAGCCTTCCCAGTAGCTGCAACCACAGGTACGAGCCACCACGATCGGCTAAGTTTTTGTATTTTTAGCAGAGATGGGGTTTCATCTTGTTGGCCAGGCTGGTTTCGAACTCCTGGCCTCAAGTAATCCACCTGCCTCGGCCCCACAAAGTGCTGGGATTACAGGCGCGAGCCACCGCGCCCGGCCCTACTTCTTTCCTAACGCCCACCATACGTGCTTCCAAATGTTTGCTGAATGACAAGGTGAACGAGTGAATGGGACTACGTGACTTTGGGCAGCAGGCAATCCTATTCCTTGGACCTCAGTTTCCCTTTTTGTAAAGCAAGCCTGTCTCTCGCTCTCTGCCCTAAAAGCCTGAGTTCTGGGCTTGAGATGAGCGCGTCCTGTAGAGCAAACCCCAGGTGGACTTTGAGCTGGGTCTTCTAGGAGGCCAGGATCCGGCCAGCTCTTGGGTCCAGTCCTCCCGCGGGACCCCGCACGCCCAGTCCCAGCGCCGCCCCGCCCAACCTCCCTTTGTTCCCCCAGGCCCCGCCCTCTCCACGCTGCGCGCTCCCCATTGGCCGGGGGGCGGGCCCTGGGCGCCCGGCTCCGCTGGGGGCGGGGCGGCGGGCGGCGGGCGGGGCTGTGTGCACCTGCACGGTGTGTGTCCCGGCCGCAACCCCGCGCCAGCTGCAGCTCCTTGATCCGAGCCGGATCCTGAGCGTGGAACACGGGCCGAAGCGGCGGCGGCGGGCGGGGCCGTGTGCACCTACAGGGTGTGTGTCCCGGCCGCAGCCCCGCGCCAGCTGCAGCTCCTTGCTCCGAGCCGGATCCTGAGCGGGGAACACGCGCTGAAGCGGCGGCGGCGGCCCCGCCCCGGGGCTCCATTGTTGAGGCTGCCGCGACTCTGTCAGCTGCTCAGCTGCGCTCTCGTCGGCCCAGGCGCCGCGGCGAGGAGCGAGCGCTGCGAGGCGGCGGCTTGAGGTGAGATGGCGGGTCGAGCGACTGGGTCTCCGGACCGGGCGGGGGTCTCTGCCCCGGGCGTGGCGGCTCCGAGCTGGGTTCCGCAGGGTCCGAGGTCGGGATCCGGGGTCCTTGCGCCTGGGCTTTGTCTCGGCCTCGAGTGGCACCGGGGGCTTCGCGCCTGCTGCGATACCACGTGGGCCCGCGCGGGGGTCACGGTCGCTCTGCGGGTGGGGTCCGGTCCCCACTGCTCCCCGGCTCCCCACGTCTACGGCGGAGGGGACTGCATGGACCCGGGCGCCGGCTTCTGCCCGGTCCCCCCGCAGCGTGGCTGGTCCCCGCGTGCGGCAGAGGGGGCCCTGTGAGGACCCACTCGTGGAGCGGGGTCCGGGTCACAGCGAGTGGGAGACTCCGCCGCCCTCCCCGCCCTCCCTCGCAGCAAGACTGCCTCGCCAGACTCACCGAGGGTACTGCGCGGACCCTGGGACGAGGGAGTCCGTGACTCTGCGTGGGGTCTCTTTCCCGGCCCCGCATGACGACTTCCTGAGTGTTTTGTCACCTATATAGGTGGACCCTTCCCCCCTCCAGCTGTAGGAAGGAGGCGGCTGTCTCCTGCCTCTATTTGGTGGGATTGTCTGTGGCTCCTTGGGGACAGGAATGCAGGGAGTGGGGGAAGAAAGCTGGCCTGCCTGCTAACTAGTCAGCCTTCCCCCAGGAAGGAGTGGAGGGGTCATTTCGTGGTAACTTGCCAAGTCTTTCTTAACCCATCTGCTCTTAGAAATGACCAGCATGACAAGTAAAAGACCCGTTAGAGACAGATGGGCTGTGTGTCCCGTGCGTTTATGGCTTTGTGGCCTCAGAGCTGCCAGAACTCGATAGCTTTCTGGGGAATGCTGGGTCAGCCAAGGGGCTGAAAATAGTGAGAGGAAGAAAATTCCCCCTCTCTGCTCTGGTCTGGGAGTGATTACTGAGGAGAGCGGCATGGAGGGCCCAGCCGTGGGGTCCCTCTCAAACACGCCCTCACCACAGTGGGAATGCGGGTCTCAACCTCCCTAGGCCTCCGTGATTCTCCTTTTGGTCTGTCACCCCTGCTGTTGTGAGCAGAATCCGTGAGTGTATTCTGTTGTCACAGTCAACTTAGTAGGCTGATTGCTCAATTTTCTGCTTCCACTTTTGATTTCTTAAGAATGGGAAAAGGAATACTTCCGTTACTTTTCTGGTTGATGGCATACATTCCTTGATATCACCTTAATGCTTTTTAATTTCTATGTATTTTGGATGCTGGAGCTTGCCTGACATCTGTGTTTTTATGCCTCACCCTCTCGCGTAACTGTTGGCCACACCAGGACCAGAGAGAAGTGACCAGACCGATTGGTAGCAGGGCTAGGACTGGAATTCCCCAGCCTTTTGGGACCCAGTAGGGCTCTGTTTTCTGTATTGCACTGCTCTTCCCTATTTCGACCCCTGTTAGGACAGTGGATGTGAAATGTAGCTGGGCGCTTTTGGGGGTGTGCTAGGAGTGTGGCAGATGCCTCAGACTGGCATTTTCCCCTGATTCTGAATTCTCATGGCTCAGAGTCAGTCTCTAGGCTACTGACCGGGAAGATACAGGAAGTTGTTTTGTATGACAAACTATGCCAGGGCATTTTTTTCACCCGGCAATTTATTTGGTTTGGACTGGAATAAATCTCTGATATTGGTTTCTTTGCCAATATTATTAGGGAGTGGAGCCTGACTTGTTAACTTAGCCCGATTCGTAGTGCTTAGAATCTCAGTGAGTGTGTGTTGAACTGAGCGGAAGTGTGAGAGCATCTTGGACAGTGGTTTGCAAACCTAGCTGCATCTGGGGGGCTGTGAAAAAAGCATGCGTGCTTACTCCAGACCAGTTGAAATAGAATCTGCAGGAATGGAGCCTGGGCAGCTATAGTGCTGTTAAAAACCCCCAGGTGGTTCTGATATACCGTAAAGGTTGAGATCCACTGATCCACAGTGAATTGGAGTCCTGGATCATAGACATGCCTTATGCTTTCACCAGCTTAGAATGGCTCTTGTGCTTTAGAACTGTGAAAAAGTGTTATGCAAACAAATGTGGAAATAGCCTAAATGCCACATCCTGTTACTACCTGTCATCAAGTATATTTACCAGTTATTCACTCTATTCTGATCTCTACCCATTCCACCTTTTCTTCATGGAACAATAATTTGACAGTTGGTTATGCAGAACCAGAGTAAGTCTAGTTTGATTGGCGGAAACGATTTTGGGTATGAAGTACTCTTTAGGCATTGATTGAACTCTTGTTTGTACCACCGCTGTGCTGGACAGTTTATAAATATTACTTCTTTAAGCAAGGCCTATGGAGTCAGGCTGCCTGGGTTTTGCTAACTAGCTGTGCCATTTGGGGCAAGTTTTTAAGCTTGGATAAACCTGACTTTCATCTATGAAATGGGATGACTAGGGGTCATTATCATCTCACTGGATCGTGCAAATGTGTGTGTAAAGGGCTTAGTTTGGTGCCTAACACATAGTAACTACTCAGTAAAGTTATTATTACACCATCATCACCATATTTAAGTGTAAATATTAAGAGCTAATAAATTTGCAAAAGATAGTATACCCTTACCCCTTCAACCAAAGACTACTTTAGTTTTAAGTGGATGGGTTAATTTATCACTTAAATACTGGCCTCTTGAATACCTTGAATTTCATTTGAACGTAGCCAGAGGATTTCATAATTGGACCGTTGCCTCTGGAAGTTGGAGCTTTGTTTGTTTGTTTGGTTTCACTTCCTATACTAAGCATGGGGCTTTACGCACCTTTATGGTGACTTCTGGTACTGGGGAGTCAAAGCTTCATTCGCTTCTTTGGAGGAGATGATCTTATGCTATATGAAACACTCAGACTTTGTTAACTGTGTACCATCCAGACAAGACCAGGTGCTTCCCACGGCAGCCTGTCCTTTTCTTAGCTCTCTCATCAATCTAGCCTGTTCCTTCGTTTCCTCTTTATACTAGAATTTCTCTTTGAACAAGGAATGTTGTTTTGTCACTACTACGTCCCCAGCAATTAGTAATCCCTAGCATATACTAGGTGCCTCCTGAATGTTAATAGGTGATAATCTAGCAGAACACAAGATAAATCCGCAGGTTGAGATTTAAGCTGTGTGGTATGAGTGCTGCATTGGCAAACTTACTAAATCAATTTTGTTAATACAAGTTTAACATATCTTAGTAACTGACTTAGTTCAGGAATCATTTACTGAGTGTCTTCTAGGCCAGACATTGGGGACAGAAAGGTAATAATGTATCATCCCTGCCTCATGCACAGGAAGTCTAGTGCGATGGACAGGCACGTGCCTATGGCTGCCATGGAATTTGGTGAGCATTATGATAAAGGGGCACCCTGTGTGCCCTTGGAGCATAGAGCAGGGCTTGTGTTCTGGGAACATGGGCTCCATGTGAAAACCCAATTTAAATTTTCTTTTTTTTTCTTTTTTTGAGACAGAGTCTTGCTCTGTGGTCCAGGCTGGAGTACAGTGGTGTGATCTCGGCTCACTGCAACCTCGGCCTCCTGAGTTCAAGCGATTTTCCTGCCTCAGCCTCCCGAATAGCTGGGATTACAGGTGCCCGCCAGCATGACCGGCTAATTTTTGTATTTTTAGCACAGATGGGGCTTTGCCATATTGGCCAGGCTGTTCTTCAACTCCTGACATCAGGTGATCCTCCCACCTCGGCCTTCCAAAGTTCTGGGATTATAGGCATGTATGTATTCATCCTTTTAAATATCTGCGGGTAGCACTTAACTTTAAATGGGTACTAATTAAACTATTGAATGACTTTAGTATGGATTGAATGACTTTGCTCGGGCCTCGTTTTTAATTTCCTTCATTAGAGGAAAAAAAAAATGCAGGTTGAAAATCCCTCATGCAAACTGTTTGGAACCAGAAGTGTCTCAGATTTTTTTGCATTTTTGGATTTTTGAATATTTGTATTATACTTGCTGGTTGAGCATCCTGAATTCAAAAATCCAGAGTCTGAGCTCTTCCAATGAACATTTCGTTGAGCATCACGTCGGCACTCAAAAGTTGTGGATTTCGGAGTTTCTGGTTAGTGAGACTCATCCTGTTTGGGTGCTGGGTTGTTGCAGGAGTTCTGGACCAGAGGTTGGGTGACTAGGCTTTGGTTTCTGCTCTGTTACTAAACAGGCTGTTTTCTTCCATAATCTCAGCTTTAGATTCCCCGGTTGTCAAAGAAGGGAATGGGCCATCTGATGTTTAAGGCCTCTGTTCGTTCTGACTTGGAGACACCTGGCTTCAGTTCATCTTCCTTAGGAGTGGACAAAGAATATGGGAATTTTGAAATTGTTAGTCAACATCTACAGGGTCGTTGTAGCCTGGTTTTGGATAAAGGTCATTTTTAGTGAGCCCAGGGAGAAACAGTGGTTTAGCTGTCAGCTGAGAGGGATAAGTGGTCCTATTAATTTTCCTCTGTGTTCATGAAAGCATTAAGGGTCACAGCTGGAAAGAGGAGGGGAACTCACTGTTACAGGTTTTATTGAATGTCTTCTCAGTCACTAAATGCTTTTTATGATATGTTTTTTTGGATTTCAGTGTTGTATGATTTCTCTGTGTTAAGCACAGGACATTGAACATCAGCAAAAAACAATGCTCTTTTTTTTTTTTTCTTTGTGATGGAGCTTCACTTTTGTCGCTGAGGCTGGAGGGCAGTGGCGTGATCTCAGCTCAGTGCTATCTCGGCCTCCTGAGTTCAAGCGATTTTCCTGCCTCAGCCTTCTGAGTAGCTGGGATTACAGGTGCCCGCCACATGCCCAGCTAATTTTTGTATTTTTAGTACAGATGGGGCTTTGCCATATTGGCCAGGCTGTTCTTGAACTTCTGACCTCTAGTAATCCTCCTGCCTCGGCTTCCCAAACTGCTGAGATTACAGGCAAGAGCCGCCACGCCTGGCCTTGAATGTTCTTTCTATGGGAATCTACAAAAGCTAGCTTTTGAGTCTAGTGGCAGAAAACCTCTTCTTCATTGTTACAAAATGGAAACAGCGGCCGGGTGCGGTGGCTCACACCTGTAATCTCAGCTCTTTGGGAGACTGAGGCAGGCAGATCACCCGAGTTCAGGAGTTCAAGATCAGCCTGACCAATATGGCACAAGGGCCAAAAGAAAGAACCGAAGAAAGAACATGAACGATTAATTGTAACAAAAGCCTTTGTAAGCTGATACTTTCCTTCCTGGATCCTTGTCCCTTACAAATGGAAAAAAAGGGCAGGTAGCATCAAAATGATGGTGATGTTTTAAGATGGCTTCGGGTTTCAGATGTCTGACAGCCATACTCATGTACTTCAAGGAAAAAGCCATCTGGGCAATGATTTAATGTCTTTTTTTTTCCCCCCAGAGAGTTTTTAAAATACAGGAAAACATGTGTGTTTATTTGGCTGCTCTGTGCCTGCACACGTGCAAACTGTGCTAACAGGTTTTTCCATGTTTTGCTGAATTTGCCAGCTTGCCATAAACAGGCTTCCATGTCTTAATTGTCTATAAATAGCACAAACACACAAAAATGCAAATCAAGACAAGCTGTCCCTTCAACTGCTGCTGCCGTGACGACAGCGCGCGTCAATTGGACAAATCAATACGTGGAGAATGAAGCTGTGCGGCAGAGAGCACAGGGCCGACTGCTTTTCACATAACATTTAAGGAAACAAGTGGAAACAGCTCTCCACACAGGACAGACACGTCCTTTGTTCTTTGAATAAATACTGCCAATGCCCAAAATACTTTCTCCATCACACTATCTATATGGAATTTTATCTATGAGAAATGATAGAATGTGTACTGAGATTAGCATTCTTTTTCAAAATGTTGAAAAAAATGTGCTACAGTCAGCCTGTTTGATGTTCTCATTGATCAATGTTATATTTCTCATTTTAGAGGAAATGAGGATGAAAGGCTTTTCTGTACAGTTATAGGCTTTTTATTTCAAAAGTTCTCTGCATATTACAAATTTTTTTTTTTTTTTCTTTGAGATGGAGTTTAGCTCTTGTCACCCAGGCTGGAGTGCAGTGGCGTGATCTCAGCTCACTGCAACCTTGACCTCTTGAGTTCAAGCGATTTTCCTGCCTCAGCCTCCCGAGTAGCTGGGATTACAGGCATGAGCCACCAAGGCTAATTTTTGATTTTTTATTTTTTGTAGTGTTTACCTGTTGAGCTGTTAACCTGCTCAAGAGATTAGTCTCCCAAATTGCTGGGATTACAGGCATCAGCCGCCACGCCTGGCCTTGAATGTTCTTTCTATGGGAATCTACAAAAGCCAGCTTTTGAGTCTAGTGGCAGAAAACCTCTTCTTCATTGTTACAAAATGGAAACAGCGGCCGGGTGCGGTGGCTCACACCTGTAATCTCAGCTTTTTGGGAGACTGAGGCAGGCAGATCACCCGAGTTCAGGAGTTCAAGATCAGCCTGACCAATAAGGCACAAGGACCAAAAGAAAGAACCAAAGAAAGAACATGAACGATTAATTGTAACAAAAGCCTTTGTAAGCTGATACTTTCCTTCCTGGATCCTTGTCCCTTACAAATGGAAAAAAAAGGCAGGTAGCATCAAAATGATGGTGATGTTTTAAGATGGCTTCGGGTTTCAGATGTCTGACAGCCATACTCATGTACTTTAAGGAAAAAGCCATCTGGGCAATGGTTTAATGTCTTCCCCCCCCTCCCAGAGAGTTTTTAAAATACAGGAAAACGTGTGTGTTTATTTGGCTGCTCTGTGCCCGCACACGTGCAAACTGTGCTAACAGATTTTTCCATGTTTTGCTGAATTTGCCAGCTTGCCATAAACAGGCTTCCATGTCTTAATTGTCTATAAATAGCACAAACACCCAAAAATGCAAATCAAGACAAGCTGTCCCTTCAACTGCTGCTGCCATGATGACAGCGAGCGACAATTGGCCAAATCAATACGCGGAGACTGAAGCTGTCCGGCAGAGAGCACAGGGCCGAATGCTTTTCCCATAGCGTTTAAAGAAACAAGCGGAAACGGCTCTCCACACAGGACAGACACGTCCTTTGTTCTTTGAATAAATACTGCCAATGCCCAAAATACTTTCTCCATCACACTATCTATATGGAATTCAAGTTCCTTCCAATACCATGAGTAACATCAGTGATAGACTATGTTTAGCCATAATGACCCATTAGCATTCTTTTTCCTCTAAAATGTTGAAATAATAACATTGAGTGTGCACTCACGAGGTGCCAGGCTCTGAGTTTGATCTCGTTTAGTTCTCATTGAAATCCGGTAAGATCAGTACCATATTCTCTCATTTTTCATAGATGAGGAAACTGAGGCATAGAAAGGCTAAGTAAGTTGTCCATGGTCACAGGTTATTTAGGAACTTTTCTCCAAACTTTCAAAAGTTAACTACTGCCACTATTACAAATGGGTTTCTATTTGTTTGTTTTTGTTTTTTTTCGAGACAGGGTCTTGCTCAGACCAGGCTGGAGTGCAGTGGTGTGATGATGTTTCACTGCAGCCTCGACTTCCCGGGCTCAAGTGATTCTCACACCTCAGCCTCTCCAGTAGCTGGGATTACAGGCAAGAGCCACCACACCTGGCTAATTTTTTAATTTGTATTTTTTGTAGGGTTGGGGTTTCACCATGTTGCCCAGACTGGTTCCAAACTCTGGGCTCAAGAGATCCTCCCAGGTCGGCCTCCCAAAGTGCTGGGATTACAGGTGTAAGCCACTGTGCACAGCCCTACAAATGTGACTTGTGCAAAGTCAGAGCAGTGAGCAGGAAGACAACAGAGACTTCAGCGAGTCTCCTGGCTGTTGCAACACCGTATCCCTCCTCCATACCGTAATGTGTCTACAACCACCAAGCTCCTAGACGTTTGAAGGCAGGCCAGCTCAGAGAGGAAACAGTAGTCAAGAAAGAGAAGATGCAGACATGCGTCCCGATTTCAGCTCGAACGTGCCTCTCTGCCCTGCAGCTGCACAGGCAGAAACCAGGGGACAAGGATCCAGGAAGGAAAGTATCAGCTTACAAAGGCTTTTGTTACAATTAATCGTTCATGTTCTTTCTTTTGGTATCTTATTCTCTGTTTACATGTTTTTTTTATTTTTACATTTTTTGAGACAGAGTCTTGCTCTGTCACCCAGGCTGGAGTGCAGTGGCACGATCTCGGCTCACTCCAACCTCTGCCTCCCAGGTTCAAGTAATTCTTGTGCCTCAGCTTCCTGAGTAACTGAGATTACAGGCGTGTGTCACCACGTCCAGCTAATTTTTATGTTTTTAGTGGAGACAAGGTTTCGCCGTGTTGGTCAGGCTGATCTTGAACTCCTGAACTCAGGTGATCTGCCTGCCTCAGTCTCCCAAAGAGCTGAGATTACAGGTGTGAGCCTCCGCGCCCAGCCGCTCTTTCCATTTTGTAACACTAGCGTCACCCCAGTGTAGGGTGGCTAGGGGTATTGTTCTTTCCTGTTTCCTGGTGTATTTTCCTCTATAGCATTGATCACTCTTTAACATACTTTTTGATTGTCTGTCTCTACCTACAAAAATATATGTTCCTTGTTATATCACCAGTGCCTGGCACATAGATAGTCAATATTTGTTGAATGAATGAATGAATGAATGGGCTAAAAGAACCTTATTCTTCTTTCTTCTGTCACTTCACAGCAAATGCTTTTGGAAAATGCTATGTGAACAGGGATCGTGAGCAGGAGAGGTTACACACATTGCTGTGGGATAGCCCATCATCCTCAGATACTTGTCTGGAAGGAGGTGGAGTACTTGAGTAGAAATGATACAAGATAACTTCTTCAGGAAATCAGCCAAGTGTCACAGCTTTTCACATAGGCATGTGATGTTTGCGTATGTGTGTATGAAGAGCTGTTGTGGCCTAGAATCACAGGCCTTTAGATCCCTTGTACAGATAGAAAAGTAAAGACTGAGGCTCATGAGTGCTGCAGGCCACCGAGGTAGAGTCCCTGT
Source organism: Cercopithecus mona (assembly GCA_014849445.1). Classification (NCBI taxonomy): domain Eukaryota; kingdom Metazoa; phylum Chordata; class Mammalia; order Primates; family Cercopithecidae; genus Cercopithecus; species Cercopithecus mona. The sequence continues at coordinate 4,037 of JABBCR010001031.1, read as the reverse complement.
CTTGCCCTTCTCAGTGCCTGGTCACTTCTCACTGCACTCCCCTCTTTACTGCTAAAGCCACTTTCCCTGACTCTGAATGTGTAACCACGAGGGAGAAAATGTCCTCCAGGCTCACAGTTTGTGGAGAAAAAGCCCAGCAGCTGAAAATCATGTTCATGAAGTTTGTACCTAGAAAAAGTGGCCATTTCTATAGTGTCTTTAAATTTCCCTGTTTCTCATACGTTTTATAAACAAGACAGTAGAAGGAGATTCGGGAACAGCAACTTTAGAACAAGGGGGGAAAAATCAAACCTAGAGCATTCCAGTTTCTGTTTTCTCCTCAGTTTAGGGCAGAGGTACTTTAGCTTTCTGTCTAAGGGACCACTCAAATCTGATTAGAAGCCATTGTGGGCTGGTAATTATCCATAATTTTAGGAAGACAGATGCAGCACCAACTCTGTTCTCTAATAGCAGGCTTATTAATTTTAAATTTGCATGGCAGGAGAAGCAGATGGGGAGGTGGGATAAGCGTTCAGATGCTTGATCATTGATAGCTTTTTACTTCCAGGTATCACATGGGGATTTGGGACCCGGGAGGGCTGCTGAGAACTGATGATTATCTGTCCCCTAACCAGCTGGGTTCTTTTTCATCCTGAGCTCAGAAAGATTGCTCCTACTGCAGCCAGGGAAGACAGGTTGTTGACTGGTTAGAAATCATGGCAGGTTCTTTTCTCCACGCTCAGTTCGCAGTTGGAAAGCAGAGCTATCAAAAAGTTGTCTTCTCTATTGTATTTCAAATCTAGGTGTTTAAAAAATTATGTAAACAAATTAAGCATTTCTTTAATGGTAGTTGTGTGTGTTCTTGATATGAATGAGATGTGTATTCCCTTGTAAAATCCCTGGGACTTAATAGGAAGATGTGAGCCTTAGAACAGAAGTTGGTTTTCTAGATGATCACGTAGACATGATGCTGAGCACCAGACAAAGATGTTGATTGAAGCGATTAAAACAAAAATTCGTCTGAGTTCAGATTTTACACCAATACTTAGAAAATCAGCAAAAGAACTTGGACGAATGTTCTCAGGCATCCAGTTCAGCCCCCTGCCCACATCGTCATAAAATCTGAGTGTGCGTACAGGGAGACGCATTCCTTTCTGTTCTCATCGCAGGTCCTTCCCTGGCTCTGCACCTGCCTGTCATGCGTGTCCGTGTGAAGAGACCACCAAACAGGCTTTGTGTGAGCAATAAAGCTTTTTAATCACCTGGGTGCAGGCGGGCTGAGTCCGGAAAGAGAGTCAGCGAAGGGAGATGAGGGTGGGGCTGTTTGATAGGATTTGGGTAGGTAAAGGAAAATTACAGTCAAAAGGGGGTTCTCTGGCGGGCAGAAGTGGGGGTCACAAGGTGCTCAGTGGGGGAGCTTTTTGAGCCAGGATGAGCCAGGAAAAGGAATTTCACAAGATAATATAATCGCTTAAGGCAAGGACTGGCCATTTTCACTTCTTTTGTGGTAGAATGTCATCAGTTAAGGCGGGACAGGGCATTTGCACTTCTTTTGTGATTCTTCAGTTACTTCAGGCCATCTGCATGTATACCTGCAAGTCAGAGGGGATGCAGTGGTTTGGATTGGGCTCAGAGGCCTGACATTGCCCTCTTCCCGACCTTCCCTACCTTTTCCCTCCTGTGCGGTTCTCTCACAAAGTGAATGGCCTCAGCCACAGCTTCTCTGCAGCTGCATCAGACTGTGGCGACAGGAGTGGTGGCCGCTGCAGGGCCTGCTGTCCCCACAGAGCCCAGTCTTGCTTGCCGCTGCAGCCTGGTGATCATTTTGCACCTCAAGTATGTAATTCTACAGAATGAGAGCCCACATGCTGGGGATGGAGGCGTCTTTATCACGGTGCTCTGTATATTTTAATCTTGGGTGGAAAGCATGAAAAAGTATGTGATACCTGTGGTTTGATGTCAGAAGGACGTTGTGAACTTGATGTGGACTGAGGATGTTCAGGTGCAGCAGGAACCCCAGCTTCATTAAATGAGACTTCCCCATCTCTCTGCCAGGCATGCACAGGTGTATGGCCACATCTTATGTGTTATCCTTATCTAGAGTGCGCCTTGGCATCATGCTTACAGATAAATGATGATATCCTCATAGAGTAGGTCCCAAACCGCATTCAACACAGAAATGTACTCTTGCTATTCTACATAGAAAGTGCTTTCATATACCAAGTGGGAGAGCAGTCCTAAAATCTGGGCTGGAATCACAGAAGGAAGGCTTTGGAAAGCAACAGATTCCCTAGTCCAAAGCTGGGTTTTGATGAACCTAGAAACAGGACCAAGAGAAGTGAATTTGCCTAAGGCCCTGACAGTGTCTCACGGTAGCATTGGAACCTAGCAGTTTCTTGACCTATTTCTTTAAATGATTAGTCTTGCTTCCTCTGATTCCTATATAAACATATTCCTCATTCATTCTTTTGTTTCAGTGAATTCTTGCAGTGCTACCACGTAACAGTATTTGAGTCAAAATGTGGCAGTGTTTATCCCTTTCCAAGGTTTTTAGTTGCACAGTTTGTCAAAGTTGTGCTTACAGTTTCTTGTTGGTTGCAAGGTGTCCTTTCAGAAGCCAATTGTGTGGTGTATTTACGTTGATTGTTGGAGGTAGTTTGGTTAGAACCTACTTCGAGTGGCTGGCGTGGGCCTGGGGGACAGTGACAGCTGCCTGCTTCATGGGCAGAGATGAAGTAATTGCTTCCTGGGAAGTACCATCCTCCTGGCCACACTCTCCAGCCTATTGCGTTTGTGTTGCTTTCCTTGGCATCTGCACATTTCAGGGTTCATGTGAGTCTCATTTATTTTAGCATATGACTTCAGGCTGTGGGGAAGAATGGCCATTTTAGCACAGAGATGCACACAAAGGAACAACTGGCTAAATGTGAGTGAAGACATTCTTAGGGGGGGTTTCATTTCTTTTATTCTGGAACAGGCAGTCTGGGAAGCATTCTGGACATGTGGCCTGCACTGTCACAGTTCCTCCCTGCAGGATCGCAGATGTTTGGAGATTGTAGTGATAACTGTTATCATTGAGAATGTCATTCTCACAGGCTCTAATAAGTCAGGATTTATTCAGTGTTAATTTGTTAAAGACAACTGTATTTCTAGCCAAATCCATGTGAGACGTTTCTCCTGGCAGTGTTGCTGGGGGTATTCCCGTGGCTTAGTCTTAGGGAAGCACACGCCTTTGAATACTGCTGAAGCTGTGAGTACCCAAAGCGCACCGGAGTACTTTTGCCATACGGGGTGTTAGTCACTGATACACGTCTCAGTCAGACCTGATGGATTCTTGACCCCTTCCTTTTTTAATTTTTTAATTTTTATTTTTAATTTTGTTTTTTAAGAGCACAACCCCTCAGGTGGCCACCATGAATCTCTGGTGTTTTCAGTTGGCTGCAGCCTATTTGCCATCTCTGGTTCAAACATATTCGAAGCCTAATGATGCTTCCCTCTGTTGTTCTTCTGCTGTGTGACCCCCGTGCCCGCAGGGTTCAAGACTGTCAGAGCTGGGAGCCACCTTCACAACTACCAGGGTTTCTAGAACCTCCTTCATCTAGCCCTGGGGATGGAAGAGATGTCATCAGAGGTGAAGGCTTATTAGGTTTACATGCCATTGATAACGAATGAGGAGGTTTTCTTTTATATAAGGGGAGCTTCTTCTAACGTGCTTTAGTAGGGTAAAGAAGCTTTTGAGGTTTGCTTTCTCTGGAAAGATAATTTGTGATCCTGCCCTTGCTTTCAACAAAAATATAATTTGCATACCAGTGCATTTTGTATTACTGAGCACTGGCTGACAAATGATTCTTAACTCGTCATTCACTCAGCCACTGTTTCTTGAATGGCATATGTGTGCCAGCTGTAGTAGGAACTCGCTAGGCTCTAGGACTAACCCTTATGAAACGGGGATCCTGGGGGAAGCAAATGCATATAACTATAAACATTTGAGGGGATATCAGAGGGGGTGCCTATAGGTGCAAACTTCGTTCATTCATTGCCCCATCTAGGAAGTTTTG
>JABBCR010000008.1:0-84942 GCA_014849445.1 Cercopithecus mona | reverse complement strand
TGGCCTAATCAGGTCAAAACCTGTTTCAGCCGTTCTGGTGTTGTTTGATCAGGTCAAAACCGTTTTGAAACAGTCTGGTCTGGTTTTAGCCGGTCAAAACCGGTTTGAACCTGTCTGGTCTGGTTTGAGCCGGTCAAAACCGGTTTGAGCCGGTCAAAACCGGTTTTAGCCGGTCTGGTGTTGTTTGATCCGGTCAAATCCGGATCTGGTCTTTCAAAACCGGTTTGAGCTGGTCTGGTCTGTTTTGAGCCGGTCTGGTCTCGTTTGAGCAGGTCAAAACCGGTTTTAGCCGGTCAAAACTGGTTTGAGCCGGTCTGGTCTGGTTTGAGCCGGTCAAAACCGGTTTGAGCCGGTCTGGTCGCGTTTGAGCCGGTCTGGTCTGGTTTCAGCCGGTCAAAACCGTTTTGAGCCGGTCTGGTCTGGTTGAAGCCAGGCAAAACCGATTCGCGCCTGTCTGAGCAAGTCTGGTCTGGTTTCAGCCGGTCTGGTCCTGTTTGATCCGGTGAAAACCGCTTAGAGCCGGTCAAAACCGGTTTGAACCGGTCTGGTCTGGTTTGAGCCGGTCAAAACCGGTTTCAGCCGGTCAAAACCGGTTTGAGCCGGTCTGGCCCGGTTTTAGCCGGTCTGGTCTGGTTTGAGCAGGTCAAAACCGGTTTCAGCCGGTCTGGGCCGGTCTTAGTCGGTTTGAGCCGGTGTCATCCGGTAAAACCGGTTTGAGCCGGTCTGGTCTGGTTTGATCCGGTCAAAACCGGTTTGAGCCAGTCAAAACCGCTTTGAGCCGGTCAAAACCGGTTTAAGCCGGTCTGGTCTGGTTTGAGCAGATCACAACCGGTTTGAGCCGGTCAAAACCGGTTTGTGCCGGTCTGGTCTGGTTTGAACCGGTCAAAACCGGTTTGAGCCGGTCTGGTCTGGTTTGATCCGTGTCATCTGGTAAAACCGGGTCGAGCCGGTGAAAACAGGTTTGAGACGGTCCAAACCGGTTTCAGCCGGTCTGGTCCGGTTTGATCTGGTCAAAACCGGTTTGTGCCAGTCAAAACCGGTTTGAGCAGGTCAAAACCGGTTTGACCCGGGTCAAAACCGGTTTGAACCGGTCTGGTCTGGTTTGAGCCGGTCAAAACCGGTTTGAGCCGGTCAAAACCGGTTTGAGCAGGTCAAAACCGGTTTGAGCTGGTCTAATCAGGTCTCCACCGGTTTTCGCCGGTCAAAACCGGTTTTACCCGGTCTGGAGTGGATTGAAGAGGTCACAACCGGTTTGAGCCGGTGAAAAGCGGTTTTAGCCGGTCTGGAGTAGTTTGAGCCGGTCAATACCGGTTTGAGCCGGTCAAAACCAGATTGAGCCAGTCCAAACCGATTTGAACCTGTCTGGTCTGGTTTGAGCTGGTCAAACCAGTTAGAGCCGGTATGGCCCGGTTTTAGCCGGTCTGTGCTGCTCTGGTCTGGTTTGATCCGGTTTCAGCCGGTCTGGTCCTGTCTGGTCCGGTTTGATCCGGTGTGAGCCGGTCTGGTCCGGTTTGATCCGGTGTCATCTGGTAAAAACCGGTTTGAGCCGCTCTGGTCCGGTTTGAGCCGCTCTTGTCTGGTTTGAGCCGTTCTAAACCGGCTCAGGCCGGTCAAAACCGGTTTGAGCCGGTCTGGTCTGGTTTCAGCCGGTCAAAACCGCTTTGTGGCCCGATTTAAGCCTGTCTGGGCCGGTCTGGTCCTGTTTGATCCGGTTTCAGCTGGTCTGGGTTGCTCGAGTCTGGTTTGATCCGGTTAAAACCGCTTTGAGCCGGTCAAAACCGCTTTGAGCCGGTCTGGTCTGGTTTGAGCCGGTCAAAACCGGTTTGTGGCCCAGTTTTAGGCAGTCTGGGCTGGTCGGGTACGGTTTGATTTGATTTTAGCGGGTCTGGGCCGGTCTGATTCTGTTTGATCCGGTCTCATCCGGTCAAACCCGGTTTTAGCCGGTCAAAACCGGTTTCAGCCGGTCTGGTGTGGTTTGAGCCGGTCAAAACCGGTTTGAGCCGGTCAAAACCGGATTGAACCAGTCTGGTCTGGTTTGAGCTGGTCTAATCATGTCAAAACCGGTTGAAGCTGGTAAAAACCGGTTTTACCCGGTCTGGAGTGGTTTGAGCCGGTCAAAACCGGTTTCAGCCGGTCAAAACCGGATTAAGGCAGTCAAAACCGGTTTGAACCGGTCTGGTCTGGTTTGAGCTGGTCAAAACCATCTCAGGTCGGTCAAAACCGGTTTGAGCCAGTATGGTCACGTTTGCACCGGTCAAACCGGTTTGTGGCCCAGTTTTAGGCGGTCTGGGATGGTCTGGTCCGGATGGATCCGATTTTAACCGGTCTTGGCCGGTCTGATTCGATTTGATCTGGTCTCATCCGGTCAAAACCGGTTTCAGCCGGTCTGGTGTGGTTTGAGCAGGTCAAAACCGGTTTGACCCGGACAAAACCGGTTTGAGCCGGTCTGGTCTGGTTTGAGCCGGTCTGGTCTCGTTTGACCGGTCAAATCCGGTTTGAGCCGGTTTGGTCTGGTTGAAGCCAGTCAAAACCGATTCGAGTCTGTCTGAGCTGGTCTGGTCCGGTTTGATCTGGTCTAATCAGGTCAAAACCGGTTTGGGCCGGTGAAAACCGGTTTTAGCCGGTCTGGACTGGTTTGAGCTGATCAAAACCGGTTTGAGCCGGTCAAAACCGGTTTGTGGCCCGGTTTTAGCCGGTCTGGCCCGGTCTGGTCCGGTTTGCTCCGGCTTCAGCTGTTCTGGGCCGTTCTGGTGCTGTTTCACCCGGTTTGAGCCGGGCCGGTCCGGTTTGATCCGATTTTAGCCGGTCCGGTCCGGTTTTATCGTGTCTCATCCGGTCAAAACCGCTTTGAGCCTGTCTGGTCTGGTTTGAGCTGGTCAAAACCGGTTTCAGCCGGTCTGGTCTGGTTTGAGCCGGTCTGGTCGGGTTTGAGCCGGTCAAAACGCGTTTGTGGCCCAGTTTTAGGCGGTCTGGGCCGGTCTGGTCTGGTTTGATCCGATTTTAGCCGGTCTGGGCCGGTCTGATTCGGTTTGATCTGGTCTCATCCGGTCAAAACCGGTTTCAGCCGGTCTGGGCCGGTCTGCTCCAGTTTGATCCGGTTTCAGCTGGTCTGGGCCGTTCTGGTACGGTTTCACCCGGTTTGAGCCGGGCCGGTCCGGTTTTATCGTGTCTCATCCGGTCAAAACCGCTTTGAGCCTGTCTGGTCTGGTTTGAGCTGGTCAAAAGTGGTTTCAGACGGTCAGGTCTGGTTTGAGCCAGTCTGTTCGGGTTTGAGCCTGTCAAAACGCATTTGTGGCCCAGTTTTAGGCGGTCTGGGCCGGTCTGGTCTGGTTTGATCCGATTTTAGCCGGTCTGGGCCGGTCTGATTCGGTTTGATCTGGTCTCATCCGGTCAAAACCGGTTTTAGCCTGTCAAAACCGGTTTCAGCCGGTCTGGTGGGGTTTGAGCACGTCAAAACTGGTTTGAACTGGTCAAAACCGGTTTGAGCCGGTCTGGTCTGGTTTGAGCCGGTCTGGTCTCGTTTGAGCCGGTCAAAACCGGTTTGAGCCGGTTTGGTCTGGTTGAAGCCAGTCAAAACCGATTCGAGCCTGTCTGAGCCCGTCTGGTCCGGTTTGATCTGGTCTGGTCGGTTTGAGCCAGTCAAAACCGGCTCAGGTCGGTCAAAACCGGTTAGAGCCGGTCTGGTCTTGTTTGAGCCGGAGAAAACCGGTTTGTGGCCCGGTTTTACACGGTCTGCTCCGGTTTGATCCGGTTTCAGCTGTTCTGGGCCGGTCGAGTCCGGTTTGATCCGGTCAAAACCGCTTTCAGCCGGTCAAAAGCGGTTTGAGCCTGTCTGGTCTGGTTTGATCCAGTGTATTCCGGTGAAAACCGGTTTCAGCCGGTCCGGTCTGGTTTGAGCAAGTCAAAACCGGTTTGAGCCGGTCTGGTCTTGTTAGAGCCGGTCTGGGCTGGTTTGAGCCGGTGAAAACCAACACGAGCCCGTCAACACCGGTTTGAGCCGGTTTGGTCTGGTTGAAGCCAGTCAAAACCGATTCGAGCCTGTCTGAGCCCGTCTGGTCCGGTTTGATCCGGTCTGGTCGGTTTGAGCCAGTCAAAACCGGCTCAGGTCGGTCAAAACCGGTTAGAGCCGGTCTGGTCTGGTTTGAGCCGGAGAAAACCGGTTTGTGGCCCGGTTTTACCCGGTCTGGCACGGTCTGGTCCGGTTTGATCCGGTTTCAGCTGGTCTGGGCCAGTCGAGTCCGGTTTGATCCTGTCAAAACCGCTTTGAGCCGGTCAAAAGCGGTTTGAGCCTGTCTGGTCTGGTTTGAGCCGGTCTGGTCTGGTTTGAAGCAGTCAAAACCGGTTTGTGGCCCAGTTTTAGGCGATCTGGGCCGGGCTCGTCCGGTTTGTTCCAATTTTAGCTGATCAGAGCCGGTCTGATTTGGTTTGATCCGGTCTCATCCGGTCAAAACCGGTTTTAGCCGGTCAAAACCGGTTTCAGCCGGTCTGGTGTGGTTTGAGCAGGTCAAAACCGGTTTCAGCCGGTCTGGTCTGGTTTGAGCCGCTCTGGTCTGGCTTGAGCCGCTCAAAACCGGTTCGAGCCGGTCAAAACCGTTTTGAGCCGGTGTGGTCTGTTTGAAGCCAGTCAAAACCAATTCGAGACGGTCTTAGCCGGTATGGTCCGGTTTGATCCGGTCTAATAAGGTCAAAACCGGTTTGAGCCGGTGAAAACCGGTTTTAGCCGGTCTGGATTGGTTTGAGCTGGTCAAAACCGATTTGAGCCGGTCAAAACCGGATCCAGCCAGTCAAAACCGGTTTGAACCGGTCTGGTCTGGTGTGAGCCGGTCAAAACCATTTTGAGCCGGTCTGGCCCGGTTTTAGCCGGTCTTATCCAGTCTGGTCCGGTTTGATCCGGTGTGAGCCGGTTTGGTCTGGTTTGATCCGGTTTCATCCGGTCAAAACCGCTTTGAGCCGGTCTGGTCCGGTTTGAGCCGGTCTGGTCTGGTTTGATCCGGTCAAAACCGGCTCAGGTCGGTCAAAACTTTTTCAGCCGGTCTGGTCATGTTTGAAGCAGTCAAAACCGGTTTGTGGCCCAGTTTTAGGCGGTCTGGGCAGGTCTCGTCCGGTTTGATCCAATTTTAGCCGATCAGAGCCGGTCTGATTCGGTTTGATCCGGTCTCATCCGGTCAAAACCGGTTTTAGCCGGTTAAAACCGGTTTCAGCCGGTCTGGTGTGGTTTGAGCAAGTCAAAACCGGTTTGAGCCGGTCTGGTCTGGTTTGAGCCGGTCAGGTCTGGCTTGAGCCTCTCAAAACCTGTTCGAGCCGGTCAAAACCGGTTTGAGCCGGTGTGGTCTGTTTGAAGCCAGTCCAAACCGATTCGAGTTTGTCTGAGCTGGTCTCGTCCGGTTTGATCCGGTCTCATCTGGTCAAAACCGGTTTTAGCCGGTCTGGTGTTGTTTGAGCCGGTGAAAACCGGTTTGAGCCATTCAAAACCGGTTTGTGCCAGTCAAAACCGCATTGAACCGGTCTGGTCTGGTTTGAGCTGGTCTAATCAGGTCAAAACTGGTTGAAGCCGGTAAAAACCGGTTTTACCCAGTCTGGAGTGGTTTGAGACGGTCAAAACCGGTTTCAGCCGGTCAAAACCGGATTAAGGCAGTCAAAATCGGTTTGAACCGGTCTGGTATGGTTGGAGCCAGTCAAAACCGCCTCAGGTCGGTCAAAACCGGTTTGAGCCAGTCTGGTCTCGTTTGCACCGGTCAAAACCGGTTTGTCACCCAGTTTTAGGCGGTCTGGTACGGTCTGGTCCGGTTGGATCCGATTTTAGCCGGTCTTGGCCGGTCTGATTCGATTTGATCTGGTCTCATCCGGTCAAAACCGGTTTCAGCCGGTCTGGTGTGGTTTGAGCAGGTCAAAACCGGTTTGACCCGGACAAAACCGGTTTGAGCCGGTCTGGTCTGGTTTGAGCCGGTCTGGTCTCGTTTGACCGGTCAAATCCGGTTTGAGCCGGTTTGGTCTGGTTGAAGCCAGTCAAAACCGATTCGAGTCTGTCTGAGCTGGTCTGGTCCGGTTTGATCTGGTCTAATCAGCTCAAAACCGGTTTGGGCCGGTGAAAACCGGTTTTAGCCGGTCTGGAGTGGTTTGAGCTGGTCAAAACCGGTTTGAGCCGGTCAAAACCGGTTTGTGGCCCGGTTTTAGCCGGTCTGGCCCGGTCTGGTCCGGTTTGATCCGATTTTAGCCAGTCTGGGCCGGTCTGGTCTGGTTTGAGCCAGTCAAAACCGGTTTGAGCCTGACTGGTCTGGTTTGATCTGGTCAAAACCCTCTCAGGCCGGTCAAAACCGGTTTGAGTCGGTCTGGTCTGGTTTGAGCCGGTCAAAACCGGTTTGAGCCGGTCTGGTCTGGTTTGAGCCGGTCTGGTCTTGTTTGAGCCGGTCAAAACCGGTTTGTGGCCCGGTTTTAGCCGGTCTGGGCCGGTCTGGTCCGGTTTGATCCGATTTTAGCCGGTCTGGGCCGGTCTGATTCGGTTTGATCTGGCCTAATCAGGTCAAAACCGGTTTGGGCCGGTGAAAACCGGTTTTAGCCGGTCTGGACTGGTTTGAGCTGATCAAAACCGGTTTGAGCCGGTCAAAACCGGTTCGAGCCCGTCAAAACCGGTTTGAGCCGTTTTGGTCTAGTTGAAGCCAGTCAAAACCGATTCGAGCCTGTCTGAGCCGGTCTGGTCCGGTTTGATCCGGTCTAATCAGGTCAAAACTGGTTTGAGCCAGTGAAAACCGGTTTTAGCCGGTCTGGAGGGGTTTGAGCCGGACAGAACCGGATTGAGCCAGTCAAAACCGGTTTCAAACGGTCTGGTCTGGTTTGAGCCGGTCAAAACTGGTTTGAGCCGGTCTGGCCCGGTTTTAGCCAGTCTGGGCCGGTCTGGTCCGGTTTGATCTGGTTTCAGCCGGTCTGTGCCTGTCTGGTCCGGTTTGATCCGGTGTGAGCCGGTCTGGTCTGGTTTGATCCGGTGTCATCTGGTAAAAACCGGTTTGAGACGCTCTGGTCCGGTTTGAGCTGCTCTGGTCTGGTTTGAGCCGTTCCAAACCGGCTCAGGCCGGTCAAAACCGGTTTGAGCCGGTCTGGTCTGGTTTCAGCCGGTCAAAACGGCTTTGTGGCCCATGTTTAGGCGGTCTGGGCAGGTCTGTTCCGGTTTGATCCGATTTCAGCCGGTCTGGGCCGGTCTGATTCGGTTTGATCCGCTCTCATCCGGTCAAAACCGGTTTGAGCCGGTCTGGACCGGTTTCAGACGGTCAAAACCGGATTAAGGCAGTCAAAACCGGTTTGATCCGGTCTGGTCTGGTTTGAGCCGTTCAAATCCGGCTCAGGTCGGTCAAAACCGGTTTGAGCCGGTCTGGTCTCGTTTGCCCCGGTCAAAACCGGTTTGTTGCCCAGTTTTAGGCGGTCTGGGACGGTCTGGTCCGGCTGGATCCGATTTTAGCCGGTCTTGGCCGCTCTGGTTCGTTTCAATACGGTCTCATTCGGTCAAAACCGGTTTCAGCCGGTCTGGTGTGGTTTGAGCCTGTCAAAACCAGTTTGAGCCGGTTTGGTCTGGTTGAAGCCAGTCCAAACCGATTCGAGTCTGTCTGAGCTGCTCTGGTCCGGTTTGATCTGGCCTAATCAGGTCAAAACAGGTTTGGGCCGGTGAAAACCAGTTTTATCCGGTCTGGACTGGTTTGAGCTGATCAAAACCTGTTTGAGCCGGTCAAAACCGGTTTGTGGCCCGGTTTTAGCCGGTCTGGCCCGGTCTGGTCCGGTTTGCTCCGGCTTCAGCTGTTCTGGGCCGTTCTGGTGCGGTTTCACCCGGTTTGAGCCGTTCCGGGCCGGTTTTATTGTGTCTCATCCGGTCAAAACCGCTTTGAGCCTGTCTGGTCTGGTTTGAGCCGGTCAAAACCGGTTTCAGCCGGTCTGGTCTGGTTTGAGCCGGACTGGTCGGGTTTGAGCCGGTCAAAACGCGTTTGTGGCCCAGTTTTAGGCGGTCTGGGCCGTTCTGGTCTGGTTTGATCCGATTTTAGCCGGTCTGGGCCGGTCTAATTCGTTTTGAACCGGTCTGATCCGGTCAAAACCTCTTTTAGCCGGTCAAAGCCGGTTTCAGCCGGTCTGGTGTGGTTTCAGCAGGTCAAAACCGGTTTGAGCCGGTCAAAACCGGTTCGAGCCCGTCCAAACCGTTTTGAGCCGGTTTGGTCTGGTTGAAGCCAGTCAAAACAGATTCGAGCCTGTCTGAGCCCGTCTGGTCCGGTTTGATCCGGTCTAATCAGGTCAAAACCGGTTTTAGCCGATGAAAACCGGTTTCAGCCGGTCTGGAGTGGTCTGAGCCGGTCAATACCGGTTTGAGCCGGTCAAAACCGGTTTCAGCCGGTCTGGTGTGGTTTGAGCAGATCAAATCCGGTATGAACCGGTCAAAACCGGTTTCAGCCAGTCTGGTGTGGTTTGAGCCGGTCAAAACCGCTTCAAGCCGTTCAAAATCGGTTTGTGCCGGTCAAAACCGCATTGAACCGGTCTGGTCTGGTTTGAGCTGGTCTAATCAGGTCAAAACCGGTTTAAGCCGCTGAAAACCGGTTTTACCCGGTCTGGAGTGGTTGGAGCCTGTCAAAACCGGTTTCAGCCGGTCAAAACCGGATTGAGGCAGTCAAAACCGGTTTGAACCGCTCTGGTCTGGTTTGAGCCGGTCAAAACCGTCTCAGGTCGGTCAAAACCGGTTTGAGCCGGTCTGATCTGGCTTGCACCGGTCAAAACCGGTTTGTGGCCCAGTTTTAGGCGGTCTGGGCTGCTCTGGTCCGGTTTGATCCGATTTCAGCCGGTCTGGGCTGGTCTGAATCGGTTTGATCTGGTCTCATCCAGTCAAAACCGGTTTCAGCCGGTCTGGTGTGGTTTGAGCAGGTCAAAACCGGTTTGAGCAGGTCAAAACCGGTTTGAGCCGATCTGGTCTGGTTTGAGCCGGTCTGGTCTGGTTCGAGCCGGTCAAAAGAGGTTCGAGACGGTCAAAACCGGTTTGAGCAGGTTTGGTCTGGTTGAAGCCAGTCAAAACCGATTCGATCCTGTCTGAGCCGGTCTGGTGCGGTTTGAGCCAGTCTGGTCTGGTTTGAGCCGGTTAAAACCGGTTTGAGCCGGTCAAAACCGGTTGGAGCCAGTCAAAACCGGTTTGAGCCGGTCTGGTCTGGTTTGAGCCGGTCAAAACCGGTTTCAGCCGGTCTGGTCTGCTTTGAGCCGGTCTGGGCCGGTCTGGTCCTGTTTGATCCGCTTTCAGCTGATCTGGGCCAGTAGAGTCTGGTTTGATCCGGTGAAAACCGCTTAGAGCCGGTCAAAACCGGTTTGAACCGGTCTGGTCTGGTTTGAGCCGGTCAAAACCGGTTTCAGCCGGTCAAAACCGGATTGAGGCAGTCAAAACCGGTTTGAACCGGTCTGGTCTGGTTTGAGCCGGTCAAAACCTGCTCAGGTCGGTCAAAACCGGTTTGAGCCGGTCTGGTCTGGTTCGCACTGGTCAACACCGGTTTGTGGCCCAGTTTTAGGCGGTCTGGGCCAGTCTGGTCCGGTTTGATCCGATTTTAGCCGGTCTGGGCCGGTCTGATTCGGTTTGATCTGGTCTCATCCGGTCAAAACCGGTTTTAGCCGGTCAAAACCGGTTTCAGCCGGTCTGATGTGGTTTGAGCAGGTCAAAACCGGTTTTAGCCGGTCTGGAGTGGTTTGAGCCGGTCAAAACCGGTTTCAGCCGGTCTGGTGTGGTTTGAGCCGGTCAAAACCGGTTTGTGCCAGTCAAAACCGGGTTGAACCGGTCTGGTCTGGTTTGAGCTGGTCAAATCAGGTCAAAACCGGTTTAAGCCGTTGAAAACCGGTTTTAGCCGGTCTGCAGTGGTTTGAGCTGGTCAAAACCGGTTTGAGCCGGTCAAAACCGGATTGAGCCAGTCAAATCCGGTTTGCACCTGTCTGGTCTGGTTTGAGCTGGTCAAAACCGGTTTGAGCCGGTCTGGCCCGGTTTTAGCCGGTCTGTGCCGCTCTCATCTGGTTTGATCCGGTTTCAGCTGGTCTGGGCCTGTCTGGTCCGGTTTGATCCGGTGTGAGCCAGTCTGGTCCGGTTTGATCCGTTGTCATCCGGTCAAAACCGGTTTGAGCCGGTCTGGTCCAGTTTGAGCCGGTCTGGTCTGGTTTGAGCCGGTCAAAACCGGCTCAGGCCGGTCAAAACCGGTTTGAGCCGGTCTGGTCTTGTTTGATCCGGACAAAACCGGTTTGAGCCGGTCTGGTGTGTTTTGAGCTGGTCAAAACCGGTTTGAGCCGGTCTGGTCCTGTTTGTTCCGCTTTCAGCTGATCTGGACCGGTAGAGGCTGGTTTGATCCGGTCAAAACCGCTTTGAGCCGGTGAAAACAGTTTTGATCCGGTCTGGTCTGGTTTGAACCGGTCAAAACCGGTTTGTGGCATAGTTTTAGGCAGTCTGGGCCGGTCGGGTATGGTTTGATCCGATTTTAGCCGGTCTGGGCCGGTCTGATTCGGTTTGATCCGGTCTCATCTGGTCAAAACCGGTTTTAGCTGGTCAAAACCGGTTTCAGCCGGTCTGGTGTGGTTTGAGCAGGTCAAAACCGGTTTGAGCCGGTCAAAACCTGATTGAGCCAGTCAAAACCGGTTTGAACCGGTCTGGTCTGGTTTGAGCTGGTCTAATCAGCTCAAAACCGGTTTAAGCCGGTAAAAACCGGTTTTACCCGGTCTGGAGTGGTTTGAGCCGCTCAAAAACGGCTTAAGACAGTGAAAACCGGTTTGAACCCTTCTGGTCTGGTCAAAACCGGTTTGAGCCGGTCAAAACCGGTTTGTGGCCCGGTTTAGCCGGTTTGGTCCGGTCTGGTGCGGTTTGATGCGGTTTCAGACGCTCTGGGCCTGTCTGGTCTGGTTTGATCCGGTGTGAGCCAGTCTGGTCCGGTTTGATCCGGTGTAACCCGGTCAAAACCGGTTTCAGCCGGTCTGGTCTGGCTTGAGGCAGTCAATACCGGTTTGAGCCGGTCTGGTCTTGTTAGAGCCAGTCTGGTCTGGTTTGCGCCGGTCAAAACCGATTCGAGCCCGTCAAAACCGGTTTGAGTAGGTTTGGTCTGGTTGAAACCAGTCAAAACCGATTCGAGCCTGTCTGAGCCGGTCTGGTCCCGTTTGATCCGGTCTGGTCGGTTTGAGCCAGTCAATACCCGGTCAGGTCGGTCAAAACCGGTTAGAGCCGGTCTGGCCTGGTTTGAGCCGGAGAAAACCGGTTTGTGGCCCGGTTTTACGCGGTCTGGCCCGGTCTGGTGCTGTTTGATCCCGTTTCAGCTGGTCTGGGCCGGTCGAGTCTGGTTTGAGCTGGGCAAAACCGGCTCAGGTCGCTCAAAACCGGTTTGAGCCTGTCTGGTCTCGTTTGAACCGGTCAAAACCGTTTTGTGGTCCAGTTTTAGGCGGTCTGTAATGGTCTGGTACGGTTGGATCTGATTGTAGCCAGTCTTGGCCGCTCTGGTTCGTTTTATTACGGTCTCATCCGTTCAAAACCGATTTCAGACGGTCTGGTGTGGTTTGAGCAGGTCAAAACCGGTTTGACCCGGTCAAAACCGGTTTGAGTCGGTCTGGTCTGGTTTGAGCCGGTCTGTTCTGGTTTGAGCCGGTCAAAACCGGTTCGAGCCAGTGAAAAGCGATTTGAGCCAGTTTGGTCTGGTTGAAGCCAGTCAAAACCGTTTCGAGCCTGTCTGAGCTGGTCTGGTCCGGTTTGATCTGGTCTAATCAGGTCAAAACCGGTTTGGGCCGGTGAAAAACGGTTTTAGCCGGTCTGGAGTGGTTTGAGCTGGTCAAAACCGGTTTGAGCCGGTCAAATCCGGTTTGTGGCCCGGTTTTAGCCGGCCTGCCCCGGTCTGGTCCGGTTTGCTTCGGCTTCAGCTGTTCTGGGCCGTTCTGGTGCGGTTTCACCCAGTTTGAGCCGGTCCAGTCCGGTTTTATCGTGTGTCATCCGGTCAAAACCGCTTTGATCCTGTCTGGTCTGGTTTGAGCCGGTCAAAACCGGTTTCAGCCGGTCTGGTCTGGTTCGAGCCGGTCAAAACCCGTTTGTGGCCCAGTTTTAGGCGGTATGGGCCTGTCTGGTCCGGTTTGATCCGATTTTAGCCGGTCTGGGCCGGTCTGATTCGTTTTGATCCCGTCTGATCCAGTCGAAACCGGTTTTAGCCGGTCAAAACCGGTTTCAGCCGGTCTGGTGTGGTTTGAGCAAGTCAAAACCGGTTTCAGCCGGTCAAAAACGGTTCGAGCACATCAAAACCGGTTAGAGCCAGTTTGGTCTAGTTGAAGCCAGTCAAAACCGATTCGAGCCTGTGTGAGCCCATCTGGTCCGGTTTGATCCGGTCTAATCAGGTCAAAACCGGTTTGAGCCGGTGAAAACCGGTTTTAGCCGGTCTGGAGTGGTTTGAGCCGGTCAATACCGGTTTGAGCCGGTCAAAACCGGATTGAGCCAGTCAAAACCGATTTGAACCTGTCTGGTCTGGTTTGAGCCGGTCAAAACCAGTTTGAGCCGGTATGGCCCGGTTTTAGCCGGTCTGTGCCGCTCTGGTCTGGTTTGATCCGGTTTCAGCCGGTCTGGTCCTGTCTGGTCCGGTTTGATCCGGTGTGAGCCGGTCTGGTCCGGTTTGATCCGTTGTCATCCGGTCAAAACCGGTTTGAGCCGGTCTGGTCCGGATTGAGCCGGTCTAGTCTGGTTTGAGCCGGTCTAAACCGGCTCAGGCCGGTCAAAACCGGTTTGAGCCGCTGTGGTCTGGTTTGAGCCGGTCAAAAGCGGTTTGTGGCCCGGTTTCAGCTGTTCTGGGCCGGTCTGCCCCGGTTTGATCCAGTTTCAGCTGGTCTGGGCCAGTCGAGTCCGGTTTGCTCCGGCAAAACCACTTTGAGCCGGTCGATACCGGTTTGAGTCTGTCTGGTCTGGTTTGAGCCGGTCTGTTCTGGTTTGAGCGAGTCAAAACCGGTTCGAGCCGGTGAAAACCGGTTTGAGCCGGTCTGATCTGGTTTGAACCAGTCAAAACCGGTTTGTGGCCCAGTTTTAGGTGGTCTGGGCCAGTCTGGTCCGGTTTGATTCCATTTTACCCGGTCTGGGCTGTTCTGATTCGGTTTGATCCGGTCTCATCCGGTGAAAACCGGTTTTAGCCGGTCAAAACCGGTTTCAGCTGGTCTGGGCCAGTCTAGTCCGGTTTGATCCGGTCAAAACCGCTTTGAGCCGGTCAAAACCGGTTTGAGCCGGTCTGGCCCGGTTTTAGCCAGTCTGGGCCGGTCTGGTCCGGTTTGATCCGGTTTCAGCCGGTCTGGGCCTGTCTGGTCCGGTTTGATCCGGTGTGAGCCGGTCTGGTCCGGTTTGATCCGGTGTCATCTGGTAAAAACCGGTTTGAGACGCTCTGGTCCGGTTTGAGCCGCTCTGGTCTGGTTTGAGCCGTTCTAAACCGGCTCAGGCCGGTCAAAACCGGTTTGAGCCGGTCTGGTCTGGTCTGGTTTCAGCCGGTCAAAACCGCTTTGTGGCCCGCTTTCAGCCTGTCTGGGCCGGTCTGCTCCGGTTTGATCCGGTTTCAGCTGGTCTGGGCCGGTCGAGTCTGGTTTGATCCGGTCAAAACCGCTTTGAGCCGGTCAAAACCGATTTGAGCCGGTCTGGTATGGTTTGAGCCGGTGAAAACCGGCTCAGGTCGGTCAAAACCGGTTTGAGCCGGTCTGTTCTGGTTTGAACCAGTCAAAACCGGTTTGTGGCCCAGTTTTAGGTGGTCTGGGCCAGTCTGGTCCAGTTTGATTCCATTTTACCCGGTCTGGACTTTTCTGATTCGGTTTGATCCGGTCTCATCTGGTGAAAACCGGTTTTAGCCGGTCAAAACCGGTTTCAGCCAGCCTCGTGTGGTTTGAGGACGTCAAAACCGGTTTGACCTGGTCAAAACAAGTTTGAGCCGGTCTGGCCCGGTTTTAGCCAGTCTGGGCCGGTCTGGTCCGGTTTGATCCGGTTTCAGCCGGTCTGGGCCTGTCTGGTCCTGTTTGATCCAGTGTGAGCCGGTCTGGTCCGGTTTGATCCGGTGTCATCTGGTAAAAACCGGTTTGAGACGCTCTGGTCCGGTTTGAGCCGCTCTGGTCTGGTTTGAGCCGTTCTAAACCGGCTCAGGCCGGTCAAAACCGGTTTGAGCCGGTCTGGTCTGGTTTCAGCCGGTCAAAACCGCTTTGTGGCCCGCTTTCAGCCTGTCTGGGCCGGTCTGCTCCGGTTTGATCCGGTTTCAGCTGGTCTGGGCCGGTCGAGTCTGGTTTGATCCGGTCAAAACCGCTTTGAGCCGGTCAAAACCGATTTGAGCCGGTCTGGTATGGTTTGAGCCGGTGAAAACCGGCTCAGGTCGGTCAAAACCGGTTTGAGCCGGTCTGGCCTGGTTTGAACCGGTCAAAACCGGTTTGTGGCCCAGTTTTAGGCAGTCTGGGCCGGTCGGGTACAGTTTGATCTGATTTTAGCTGGTCTGGGCCGGTCTGATTCGGTTTGATCCGGTCTCATCCGGTCAAACCCGGTTGTAGCCGGTCAAAACCGGTTTGAGCCGTTCAAAATCTGTTTCAGACGGTCAAAACCGGATTAAGGCAGTCAAAACCGGTTTGAACCGGTCTGGTCTGGTTTGAGCCGTTCAAAACCGGCTCAGGTCGGTCAAAACCAGTTTGAGCCGGTCTGGTCTCGTTTGCCCCGGTCAAAACCGGTTTGTTGCCCAGTTTTAGGCGGTCTGGGACGGTCTTGTCCGGTTGTATCCGATTTTAGCCGGTCTTGGCCCCTCTGGTTCGTTTTAATACGGTCTCATCCGGTAAAAACCGGTTTCAGCCAGACTGGTGTGGTTTGAGCAGGTCAAAACCGGTTTGACCTGGTCAATACCGGTTTCAGCCGGTCTGGTCTGGTTTGAGTCTGTCTGGTCTCGTTTGAACCGGTAAAACGGGTTTGAGCCGGTTTGGTCTGGATGAAGCCAGTCCAAACCGATTCGAGTTTGTCTGAGCTGGTCTGGGCCGGTTTGATCCAATTTTAGCCGGTCTGGGCCGGTCTGATTCGGTTTGATCTGGTCTCATCCGGTCAAAACCGGTTTTAGCCGGTCAAAACCGGTTTCAGCCGGTCTGGTGTGGTTTGAGCAGGTCAAATCCGGTTTGAGCCGGTCAAAACCGGTTTGAGCCGGTCTGGTCTGGTTTGAGCCGGTCTGGTCTGGTTTGAGGTGGTCAAAACCGGTTCGAGTCAGTCAAAAGCAGTTTGAGCCGGTTTGGTCTGGTTGAAGCCAGTCAAAACCGATTCGAGCCTGTCTGAGCCCGTCTGGTCCGGTTTGATCCAGTCTAATCAGGTCAAAACCGGTTTGAGCTGGTGAAAACCTGTTGTAGCCGGTCTGGGGTGATTTGAGCCAATCAAAACCGGATTGAGCCAGTCAAAACCGGTTTCAACCGGTCTGGTCTGGTTTGAGCCGGTCAAAACCGGTTTGAGCCGGTCTGGCCCGGTTTTAGCCAGTCTGGGCCGGTCTGGTACGGTTTGATCCAGTTTCAGCCGGTCTGTGCCTTTCTGGTCGTTTGATCCGGTGTGAGCCGGTCTTGTCCGGTTTGATCCGGTGTCATCTGGTAAAAACCGGTTTGAGACGCTCTGGTCCGTTTTGAGCCGTTCTGGACTGGTTTGAGCCGTTCTAAAATGGCTCAGGCTGGTCAAAACCGGTTTGAGCCGGTCTGGTCTGGTTTCAGCCGGTCTGGTCAGGTTTGAGCCGGTCAAAACGCGTTTGTGGCCCAGTTTTAGGCGGTCTGGGCCGGTCTGGTCCGGTTTGATCCGATTTTAGCCGGTCTGGGCCGGTCTGATTCGGTTTGATCCGGTCTCATCCGGTCAAAACCGGTTTTAGCTGGTCAAAACCGGTTTCAGCCGGTCTGGTGTGGTTTGAGCCGGTCAAAACCGGTTTGAGCCGGTCAAAACCGGTTCGAGCCCGTCAAAACCGGTTTGAGCCGGTTTGGTCTGGTTGAAGCAAGTCAAAACCGATTCGAGCCTGTCTGAGCCGGTCTGGTCCGGTTTGATCTGGTCTAAACAGGTCAAAACCGGTTTGAGCTGGTGAAAACCTGCTGTAGACAATCTGGAGTGGTTTAAGCCGGTCAAAACCGGATTGAGCCAGTCAAAACCGGTTTCAAACGGTCTGGTCTGGTTTGAGCCGGTCAAAACCGGTTTGAGCCGGTCTGGCCCGGTTTTAGCCAGTCTGGGCCGGTCTGGTACGGTTTGATCCAGTTTCAGCCGGTCTGTGCCTTTCTGGTCGTTTGATCCGGTGTGAGCCGGTCTTATCCGGTTTGATCCGGTGTCATCTGGTAAAAACCGGTTTGAGACTCTCTGGTCCGTTTTGAGCCGTTCTGGACTGGTTTGAGCCCTTCTAAAACGGCTCAGGCCGGTCAAAACCGGTTTGAGTCGGTCTAGTCTGGTTTCAGCCGGTGTGGTCGGGTTTGAGCCGGTCAAAACGCGTTTGTGGCCCAGTTTTAGGAGGTCTGGGCCGGTCTGGTCTGGTTTGATCCGATTTTAGCCGGTCTGGGCCGGTCTGATTCGCTTTGAACCGGTCTGATCCGGTCCAAACCGGTTTTAGCTGGTCAAAACCGGTTTCAGCCGGTCTGGTGTGGTTTGAGCCAGTCAAAACCGGTTTGAGCCGGTCAAAACCGGTTCGAGTCCGTCAAAACCGTTTTGAGCCGGTTTGGTCTGGTTGAAGCAAGGCAAAACCGATTCGAGCCTGTCTGAGCCCTTCTGGTCTGGTTTGATCCTGTCTAATCAGGTCAAAATCGGTTTCAGCCGGTCTGGTCTGGTTTGAGCCGGTCAAAACCGCCTCAGGTCGGTCAAAACCGGTTTGAGCCGGTCTGGTCTGGCTTGCACCGGTCCAAACCGGTTTGTGGCCCAGTTTTAGGCGGTCTCGGCCGGTCTTGTCCGGTTTGATCCGATTTTAGCTGGTCTGGGCCGGTCTGATTCGGTTTGATCTGGTCTCATCTGGTCAAAACCGGTTTTAGCTGGTCAAAACCGCTTTCAGCCGGTCTGGTGTGGTTTGAGCAGGTCAAAACCGGTTTGAGCCGGTCAAAACCAGTTTGAGCCGGTCTGGTCTGGTTTGAGCCAGTCTGGTCTCGTTTGAGCCGGTCAAAACTGGTTTGAGCCGGTTTGGTCTGGTTGAAGCCAGTCAAAACCGATTCGAGCCTGTCTGAGCGCGTCTGGTCCGGTTTGATCCGGTATGGTCGGTTTGAGCCAGTCAAAACCGGCTCAGATCGGTCAAAACCGGTTAGAGCCGGTCTGGTCTTGTTTGAGCCGGTCAAAACCGGTTTGAACCGGTCTGATCTGGTTTGAACCAGTCAAAACCGGTTTGTGGCCCAGTTTTAGGTGGTCTGGACCAGTCTGGTCCGGTTTGATTCCATTTTACCCGGTCTGGGCTGTTCTGATTCGGTTTGATCCGGTCTCATCCGGTGAAAACCGGTTTTAGCCGGTCAAAACCGGTTTCAGCCAGCCTGGTGTGGTTTGAGGAGGTCAAAACCGGTTTGACCTGGTCAAAACAGGTTTGAGCCGGTCTGGTCTGGTTTGAGCCGGTCTGGTCTGGTTTGAGCCGGTCAAAACCGGTTCAAGCCTGTCAAAACCGGTTTGAGCCGGTATGGTCTGTTTGAATCCAGTCAAAACTGATTCGAGCCTATCTGAGCCGGTCTGGTCCGGTTTGATCTGGTCTAATCAGGTCAAAACCGGTTTGAGCTGGTGAAAACCGGTATTAGCCGGTCTGGAGTGGTTTGAGCCGGTCAAAACCGGATTGAGCCAGTCAAAACCGGTTTCAACCGGTCTGGTCTGGTTTGAGCCGGTCAAAACCGGTTTGAGCCGGTCTGGCCCGGTTTTAGCCAGTCTGGGCCGGTCTGGTACGGTTTGATCCAGTTTCAGCTGGTCTGTGCCTTTCTGGTCGTTTGATCCGGTGTGAGCCGGTCTTGTCCGGTTTGATCCGGTGTCATCTGGTAAAAACCGGTTTGAGACGCTCTGGTCCGGTTTGAGCCGTTCTGGACTGGTTTGAGCCGTTCTAAAACGCCTCAGGCTGGTCAAAACCGCTTTGAGCCGGTCTGGTCTGGTTTCAGCCGGTCAAAACCGGTTTCAGCCCCTCTGGTCTGGTTTGAGCCGGTCTGGTCGGGTTTGAGCCGGTCAAAACGCGTTTGTGGCCAAGTTTTAGGCGGTCTGGGCTGGTCTGGTCTGGTTTGATCCGATTTGAGCTGGTCTGGGCCTGTCTGATTCGGTTTGATCTGGTCTCATCCGGTCAAAACCGGTTTTAGCTGGTCAAAACCGTTTTCAGCTGGTCTGGTGTGGTTTGAGCAGGTCAAAACCGGTTTGAGCCAGTCAAAACCAGTTTGAGACGGTCTGGTCTGGTTTGAGCCAGTCTGGTCTCCTTTGAGCCGGTCAAAACTGGTTTGAGCCGGTTTGGTCTGGTTGAAGCCAGTCAAAACGGATTCGAGTCTGTCTGAGCCCGTCTGGTCCGGTTTGATCTGGTCTGGTCGGTTTGAGCCAGTCAAAACCGGCTCAGGTCTGTCGAAACCGGTTAGAGCCGGTCTGGTCTTGTTTGAGCCGGGGAAAACCGGTATGTGGATCGGTTTTACACGGTCTGGCCCGTTCTGGTACGGTTTGATCCTGTTTCAGCTGTTCTGGGCCGGTCGAGTCCGGTTTGATCCGGTCAAAACCGCTTTGAGTCGGTCAAAAGCGGTTTGAGCCTGTCTGGTCTGGTTTGAGCCGGTCTGGTCTGGTTTGAAGCAGTCAAAACTGGTTTGTGGCCCAGTTTTAGGCGGTCTGGACCGGTCTCGTCCAGTTTGATACAGTTTAAGCCGATCAGAGCCGGTCTGACTCGGTTTGATCCGGTCTCATCCGGTCAAAACCGGTTTGAGCCTGTCAACACCGGTTTCAGCCGGTCTGGTCTGGCTTGAGCCACTAAAACCCGGTTCGAGCCGGTCAAAACCGGTGTGAGCCACTGTGGTCTGTTTGAAGCCAGTCAAAACCGGTTCGAAACTGTCTTAGCCGGTCTGGTCCGGTATGATCCGGTCTAAAAAGGTCAAAACCGGTTTGAGCCAGTGAAAACCGGTTTTAGCCGGTCTGGAGTGGTTTGAGCCAGTCAATACCGATTTGAGCCGGTCAAAACCGGATTTAGCCAGTCAAAACCGGTTTGAACCGGTCTGGTCTGGTTTGAGCCGGTCAAAACCATTTTGAGCCGGTCAAAACCATTTTGAGCCGGTCTGGCCCGGTTTTAGCCGGTCTGATCCAGTCTGGTCTGGTTTGATCCGGTGTGAGGCAGTTTGGTCTGGTTTGATCCGGTTTTATCCGGTCAAAACCGGTTTGAGCCGGTCTGGTCCGGTTTGAGCCGGTCTGGTCAGGTTTGAGCTGGTCAAAACCGGCTCAGGCCTGTCAAAACCGGTTTGAGCCGGACTGGTTTGTTTTGAGCCGGTCAAAACCGGTTTGTGGCCCGGTTGTAGCCATTCTGGGCCGGTCTGGTCCGGTTTGTTCCGGCTTCAGGTCTTCTGGGCCGGTCTGGTGTGCTTTCATCCGGTTTGAGCCGGTCTGCTGCTGTTTTATCGTGTCTCATCCGGTCAAAACCGGTTTGAGCCGGTCAAAACCAGTTTGAGCCGGTATGGCCCGGTTTTAGCCGGTCTGTGCCGCTCTGGTCTGGTTTGATCCAGTTTCAGCCAGTCTGGTCCTTTCTGGTCCGGTTTGATCTGGTTTGAGCCGGTCTGGTCTGCTTTGAGCCAGTCAAAACTGGCTCAGGCCGGTCAAAACCGGTTTGAGCCGGTCTGGTCTTGTTTCAGCCGGTCAAAACCGCTTTGTGGCCCGCTTTCAACCGGTCTAGGCCGGTCTGGTCCTGTTTGTTCCGCTTTCAGCTGATCTGGGCCGGTAGAGTCTGGTTTGATCCGGTCAAAACCGCTTTGAGCCGGTGAAAACCGTTTTGATCCGGTCTGGTCTGGTTTGAACCGGTCAAAACCGGTTTGTGGCCCAGATTTAGGCAGTCTGTGCCGGTCGGGTACGGTTTGATCCGATTTTAGCCGGTCTGGACCAGTCTGATTCGGTTTGATCCGGTCTCACCTGGTCAAACCCGGTTTTAACTGGTCAAAACCGGTTTCAGCCAGTCTGGTGTGATTTGAGCCGGTCAAAGCCGATTCGAGCCGTTCAAAACCGGTTTGTGGCAGTCTAAACCTCATTGAACCGGTCTGGTCTGGTTTGAGCTGGTCTAATCAGGTCAAAACCGGTTTAAGCCGCTGAAAACCGCTTTTACCCGGTCTGGAGTGGTTTGAGCCGGTCAAAACCGATTTCAGCCAGTCAAAACCGGATTGAGGCAGTCACAACCAGTTTGAACCGGTCTGGTCTGGTTTCAGCCGGTCAAAACAGGCTCAGGTCGGTCAAAACCGGTTTGAGCCGGTCTGGTCTGTCTTGCACCGGTCAAAACCGGTTTGTGGCCCAGTTTTAGGCGGTCTGGGCCGGTCTGGTCCGGTTTGATCCGATTTTTGCCGGTCTGGGCCGGTCTGATTCTGTTTGATCTGGTCTCATCTGGTCAAAACCGGTTTTAGCCGGTCAAAACTGGTTTCAGCCGGTCTGGTGTGGTGTGAGCAGGTCAAAACCGGTTTTAGCCGGTCAAAACCGGTTTGAGCTGGTCTGGTCTGGTTTGAGCCGGTCAGGTCTGGTTTGAGCTGGTCAAAACCGGTTCGAGCTGGTCAAAACCGGATTGAGCCGGTTTGGTCTGGTTGAAGTCAGTCGAAACCAATTCGAGCCTGTCTGAGCCGGTCTGGTCCGGTTTGACCCGGTCTAATCAGGTAAAAACCGGTTTGGGCCGTTGAAAACCGGTTTTAGCCGGTCTGGAGTGGTTTGAGCTGGTCAAAACCGGTTTGAGCCGGTCAAAACCGGATTGAGCCAGTCAAAACCGGTTTGAACCTGTCTGGTCTAGTTTGAGCCTGTCAAAACCGGTTTGAGCCGGTCTGGCCCGGTTTTAGCCGGTCTGTGCCGCTCTTGTCTGGTTTGATCCTGTTTCAGCCGGTCTGGGCCTGTCTGGTCCGGTTTGATCCGGAGTGAGCCAGTCTGGTGCGGTTTGATGCGTTCTCATCCTGTCAAAACCGGTTTGAGCCGCTCTGTTCCGGATTGAGCCGGTCTAGTCTGGTTTGAGCCGGTTTAAACCGGCTCAGGCCGGTCAAAACCGGTTTGAGCCGGTCTAGTCTGGTTTGATCCGGTGTAATCCGGTGAAAACCGGTTTCAGCCGGTCCGGTCTGGTTTGAGCAAGTCAAAACCGGTTTGAGCCGGTCTGGTCTTGTTAGAGCCGGTCTGGGCTGGTTTGAGCCGGTGAAAACCAACACGAGCCCGTCAACACCGGTTTGAGCCGGTTTGGTCTGGTTGAAGCCAGTCAAAACCGATTCGAGCCTGTCTGAGCCCGTCTGGTCCGGTTTGATCCGGTCTGGTCGGTTTGAGCCAGTCAAAACCGGCTCAGGTCGGTCAAAACCGGTTAGAGCCGGTCTGGTCTGGTTTGAGCCGGAGAAAACCGGTTTGTGGCCCGGTTTTACCCGGTCTGGCACGGTCTGGTCCGGTTTGATCCGGTTTCAGCTGGTCTGGGCCAGTCGAGTCCGGTTTGATCCTGTCAAAACCGCTTTGAGCCGGTCAAAAGCGGTTTGAGCCTGTCTGGTCTGGTTTGAGCCGGTCTGGTCTGGTTTGAAGCAGTCAAAACCGGTTTGTGGCCCAGTTTTAGGCGATCTGGGCCGGGCTCGTCCGGTTTGTTCCAATTTTAGCCGATCAGAGCCGGTCTGATTTGGTTTGATCCGGTCTCATCCGGTCAAAACCGGTTTTAGCCGGTCAAAACCGGTTTCAGCCGGTCTGGTGTGTTTTGAGCAAGTCAAAACCGGTTTCAGCCGGTCTGGTCTGGTTTGAGCCGCTCTGGTCTGGCTTGAGCCGCTCAAAACCGGTTCGAGCCGGTCAAAACCGTTTTAAGCCGGTGTGGTCTGTTTGAAGCCAGTCAAAACCAATTCGAGATGGTCTTAGCCGGTATGGTCCGGTTTGATCCGGTCTAATAAGGTCAAAACCGGTTTGAGCCAGTGAAAACAGGTTTTAGCCGGTCTGGATTGGTTTGAGCCGGTCAAAACCGATTTGAGCCGGTCAAAACCGGATCCAGCCAGTCAAAACCGGTTTGAACCGGTCTGGTCTGGTGTGAGCCGGTCAAAACCATTTTGAGCCGGTCTGGCCCGGTTTTAGCCGGTCTTATCCAGTCTGGTCCGGTTTGATCCGGTGTGAGCCGGTTTGGTCTGGTTTGATCTGGTTTCATCCGGTCAAAACCGCTTTGAGCCGGTCTGGTCCGGTTTGAGCCGGTCTGGTCTGGTTTGAGCCGGTCAAAACCGGCTCAGGTCGGTCAAAACTTTTTGAGCCGGTCTGGTCATGTTTGAAGCAGTCAAAACCGGTTTGTGGCCCAGTTTTAGGCGGTCTGGGCAGGTCTCGTCCGGTTTGATCCAGTCTGGTCGATTTGAGCCAGTCAAAAGCGGCTCAGGTCGGTCAAAACCGGTTAGATCCGGTCTGGTCTGGTTTGAGCCGGAGAAAACCGGTTTGTGGCCCGGTTTTACCCGGTCTGGCACGGTCTGGTCCGGTTTGATCCGGTTTCTGCTGGTCTGGGCCAGTCGAGTCTGGTCTGGTTCACACTGATCAACACCGGTTTGTGGCCCAGTTTTAGGCGGTCTGGGCCAGTCTGGTACGGTTTGATCCGATTTTAGCCAGTCTGGGCCGGTCTGAATCGGTTTGATCTGGTCTCATCTGGTCAAAACCGGTTTTAGCCGGTCAAAACCGGTTTCAGCCGATCTGGTGTGGTTTGAGCAGGTCAAAACCGGCTTGAGCCGCTCAAAACCGGTTTCAGCCTGTCTGGTCTGGTTTGAGCTGGTCAAAACCGGTTTGGGCCGTTGAAAACCGGTTTTAGCCGGTCTGGAGTGGTTTGAGCTGGTCAAAACCGGTTTGAGCCGGTCAAAACCGGATTGAGCCAGTCAAAACCAGTTTGAAACTGTCTGGTCTGGTTTGAGCCGGTCAAAACCGGTTTGAGCCGGTCTGGCCCGGTTTTAGCCAGTCTGTGCCGCTCTTGTCTGGTTTGATCCGGTTTCAGCCGGTCTGGGCTTGTCTGCTCCGGTTTGATCCGGTGTGAGCCAGTCTGGTCCGTTTTGATCCGGTGTCATCTGGTAAAAACCGGTTGGAGATGCTCTGGTCCGATTTGAGCCGCTCTGGTCTGGTTTGAGCCATTCTAAACAGGCTCAGGCCGATCAAAACCGGTTTGAGCTTGTCTGGTCTGGTTCCAGCCGGTCAAAACCGCTTTGTGGCCCGCTTTCAGCCTGTCTGGGCCGGTCTGCTCCGGTTTGATCCGGTTTCAGCTGGTGTGGGCCGCTCGAGTCTGGTTTGATCCGGTCAAAACCGCTTTGAACCGGTCAACACCGGTTTGAGCCGGTCTGGTCTGGTTTGAGCCGGTGAAAACCGGCTCAGGTCGGTCAAAACCGGTTTGAGCCGGTCTGGCCTGGTTTGAACCGGTCAAAACCGGTTTGTGGCCCAGTTTTAGGCAGTCTGGGCCGGTCGGATACAGTTTGAACTGATTTTAGCCGGTCTTGGCCGGTCTGATTCGGTTTGATCTGGTCTCATCAGGTCAAACCCGGTTGTAGCCGGTCAAAACCGGTTTCAGCCGGTCTGGTGTGGTTTGAGCCGTTCAAAACCGGTTTGTGCCAGTCAAAACCGGATGGAACCGGTCTGGTCTGGTTTGAGCTGGTCTAATCAGCTCAAAACCGGTTTAAGCCGGTAAAAACCGGTTTTACCCGGTCTGGAGTGGTTTGAGCCGGTCAAAACCGGTTTGAGCCGGTCTGGTCTGGTTTGAGCCGGTCAAAACCGGTTTCAGCCGGTCAAAACCGTATTGAGGCAGTCAAAACCGGTTTGAACCGGTCTGGTCTGGTTTGAGCCAGTCAAAACCGGCTCAGGTCGGTCAAAACCGGTTTGAGCCGGTCTGGTCTGGTTCGCACCGGTCAAAACCGGTTTGTGGCCCAGTTTTAGGCGGTCTGGGCCAGTCTGGTCCGGTTTGATCCGATTTTAGCCGGTCTGGGCCGGTCTGATTCGGTTTGATCTGGTCTCATCTGGTCAAAACAGGTTTTAGCCGGTCAAAACCGGTTTCAGCCGGTCTGGTGTGGTTTGAGCAGGTCAAAACCGGTTTGAGCCGGTCAAAACCGGTTTTAGCCGGTCTGGTCTGATTTGAGCCGGTCTGCTCTGGTTTGAGCAGGTCAAAACCGGTTTGGGCCGTTGAAAACCGGTTTTAGCCGGTCTGGAGTGGTTTGAGGTGGTCAAAACCGGTTTGAGCCGGTCAAAACCGGTTTGTGGCCCGGGTTCAGCCGGTCTGGGCTGGTCTGCTCCGGTTTGATCCGGTTTCAGCTGCTCTGGGCCGTTCAGATCCGGTTTCAGCCGGTCTGGTCTGGTTGGAGCCGGTCTGGTCCGGTTTTATCGACTCTCATCCGGTCAAAACCGGTTTGAGCCTGTCTAGTCTGGTTTGAGCCAGTCAAATCCGGTTTGCACCTGTCTGGTCTGGTTTGAGCCGGTCAAAACCGGTTTGAGCCGGTCTGGCCCGGTTTTAGCCAGTCTGTGCCGCTCTCATCTGGTTTGATTCGGTTTCAGCCGGTCTGGGCCTGTCTGGTCCGGTTTGATCCGGTGTGAGCCAGTCTGGTCCGGTTTGATCCGTTGTCATCCGGACAAAACCAATTTGAGCCGCTCTGGTCCGGATTGAGCCTGTCTGGTCTGATTTGAGCCGGTCTAAACCGTCTCAGGCCGGTCAAAACCGGTTTGAGCCGGTCTGGTCTGGTTTGAGCCGGTCAAAACCGGTTTGTGGCCCGTTTTCAGCCCGTCTGGGCCTGTCAAAACCGGTTTGAGCTGGTCTGGTCTGGTTTTCGCTGGTCTGGTATGATTTGAGGCGGTCCAAACCGGTTCAGGTCGGTCAAAACCGGTTTGAGCCGGTCTCGTCTAGTTTGAACCGGTCAAAACCGGTTTGTGGCCCAGTTTTAGGTGGTCTGGGCCGGTCTGGGCCGGTTTGATACGGTTTCAGCAGGTCTGGGCCTGTCTCGTTCGGTTTGATCTGGTGTGAGCCCGTCTGGTCCGGTTTGATCCGGTGTAATCCGGTCAAAACCGGTTTCAGCCGGTCTGGTCTGGCTTCAGGCAGTCAATACCGGTTTGAGCCGGTCTGGTCTTGTTAGAGCCGGTCTGGTCTGGTTTGAGCCGGTCAAAATCGATTCGAGCCCGTCAAAACTGGTTTGAGCAAGTTTGGTCTGGTTGAAGCCATTCAAAACCGATTCGAGCCTGTCTGAGCCCGTCTGGTCCGGTTTGATCCGGTCTAGTCAGGTCAAAACTGGTTTGAGCCGATTAAAACCGGTTTTAGCCGCTCTGGATTGGTTTGAGCCGGTCAAAACCGGTTTGAGCTGGTCTGGTCTGATTTTAGCTGGTCTGGTATGATTTGAGCCGGTCCAAACCGGTTCAGGTCGGTCAAAACCGGTTTGAGCCGATCTCGTCTAGTTTGAACCGGTCAAAACCGGTTTGTGCCCCAGTTTTATGTGGTCTGGGCCGGTCTAGGCCGGTTTGATACGGTTTCAGCTGGTCTGGGCCTGTCTCGTTCGGTTTGATCCGGTGTAATCCGGTCAAAACCGGTTTCAGCCGGTCTGGTCTGGCTTGAGGCAGTCAATACCGGTTTGAGCCGGTCTGGTCTTGTTAGAGCCGGTCTGGTCTGGTTTGAGCCGGTCAAAACCGATTCGAGCCCGTCAAAACCGTTGTGAGCAGGTTTGGTCTGGTTGAAGCCAGTCAAAACCGATTCGAGCCTGTCTGAGCCGGTCTGGTCCCGTTTTATCCGGTCTGGTCAGTTTGAGCCAGTCAAAACCGGGTCAGTTCGGTCAAAACCGGTTAGAGCCGGTCTGTTCTGGTTTGAGCCGGAGAAAACCGATTTGTGGCCCGGTTTTACCCGGTCTGGCCCGGTCTGGTGCTGTTTGATCCCGTTTCAGCTGGTCTGTGCCGGTCGCATCTGGTTTGATCCGGTCAAAACCGCTTTGAGCCGGTCAAAAGCGGTTTGAGCCTGTCTGGTCTCGTTTGAGCCGGTCTGTTCTGGTTTGAGCTGGTGAAAACCGATTTCAGCCGGTCAAAACCGGATTGAGGCAGTCAAAAGCGGTTTGAACCAGTCTGGTCTGGTTTGAACCGGTCAAAACCGGCTCAGGTCGGTCAAAACCGGTTTGAGCCGGTCTGGTCTGGTTTGCACCGGTTGAAACCGGTTTGAGGCCCAGTTTTAGGCCTCTGGGACGGTCTGGTCCGGTTTGATCCGACTTTAGCTGGTCTGGGCCGGTCTGATTCGGTTTGAGCTGGTCTCATCCGGTCAAAACCGGTTTTAGCCGGTCAAAACCGTTTTCAGCCGGTCTGGTGTTGTTTGAGCAGGTCAAAACCGGTTTGAGCCGGTCAAAACTGGTTTGTGGCCCGGTTTTAGCCGGTCTGGCCCGGTCTGGTCCGGTTTGCTCCGGCTTCAGCTGTTCTGGGCCGTCCTGGTGCGGTTTCACCCGGTTTGAGTCGGTCCGGTCCGGTTTTATCGTGTCTCATCCGGTCAAAACCGCTTTGAGCCTTTCTGGTCTGGTTTGAGCCGGTCAAAACCGGTTTCAGCCGGTCTGGTGTCGTTTGAGCCGGTCTGGTCGCGTTTGAGCCGGTCAAAACGCGTTTGTGGCCCAGTTTTAGGCGGTCTGGGCCGGTCTGGTCCGGTTTGATCGGATTTTAGCCGGTCTGGGCCGGTCTGATTCGTTTTGAACCAGTCTGATCCGGTCAAAACCGGTTTCAGCTGGTCTGGTGTGGTTTGAGCAGGTCAAAACCGGTTTGAGCCGTTCAAAACCGGTTTGAGCTGGTCTGGTCTGGTTTGAGCCGGTCTGGTCTGGTTTCAGCCGGTCAAAACTGTTTTCAGCCGGTCTGGTCTAGTTTGAGCCGGTCTGGTCGGGTTTGAGCCGGTCAAAAGGCGATTGTGGTCCAGATTTAGGCGGTCTGGGCCGGTCTGGTCTGGTTTGATCCGATTTTAGCCGGTCTGGGCCGGTCTGATTCGTTTTGAACTGGTCTGATCTGGTCAAAACCGGTTTTAGCTGGTCAAAACCAGTTTCAGCCGGTCTGGTGTGGTTTGAGCCGGTCAAAACCGGTTCGAGCCCGTCAAAACCGTTTTGAGCCGGTTTGGTCTGGTTGAAGTCAGTCAAAACCGATTCGAGCCTGTCTGAGCCCGTCTGGTCTGGTTTGATCTGGTCTAATCAGGTCAAAACCGGTTTGAGCCGATGAAAACCGGTTTTAGCCGGTCTGGAGTGGTTTGAGCCGGTCAATACCGGTTTGAGCCGGTCAAAACCGGATTGAGCCAGTCCAAACCGATTTGAACCTGTCTTGTCTGGTTTGAGCAGGTCAAAACCGTCTCAGGTCGGTCAAAACCGGTTTGAGCCGGTCTGGTCTGGCTTGCACCGGTCAAAACCGGTTTGTGGCCCAGTTTTAGGCGGTCTGGGCTGGTCTGGTCCGGTTTGATCCGATTTCAGCCGGTCTGGGCCGGTCTGATTCGGTTTGATCTGGTCTCATCCGGTCAAAACCGGTTTTAGCCGGTCAAAACCGGTTTCAGCCGGTCTGGTGTTGTTTGAGCAGGTCAAAACCAGTTTGAGCCAGTCAAAACCGGTTTGAGCCCATCTTGTCTGGTTTGAGCCGGTCTGGTCTGGTTTGAGCTGGTCAAAACCGGTTCGAGCCGGTCAAAACCGGATTGAGCCGGTTTGGTCTGGTTGAAGTCAGTCTAAACCAATTCGATCCTGTCTGAGCCGGTCTGGTCCGGTTTGAGCCGGTCTAATCAGGTCAAAACTGGTTTGGTCCGTTGAAAACCGGTTTTAGCCGGTCTGGAGTGGTTTGAGCTGGTCAAAACCGGATTTAGCCCGTCAAAACCGGTTTTAACATGTCTGGTCTGGTTTGAGCCGGTCAAAACCGGTTTGAGCCAGTCTGGCCCGGTTTTAGCCGGTTTGAGACGGTCTGGTCTGGTTTGATCCGGTCAATATAGGTTTGAGATGGTTTGGACCGGTTTTAGGTGGTCTGGGCCGTTCTGGTCCAGTTTGATCTGGTTTTAGCTGGTCTGGGCGCATCTGGTCCGGTTTGATCCGGTCTCATATGGTCAAAATCGGTTTCAGCCGGTCAAAACCGGTTTGAGCCGGTCTGGTGTGGTTTCAGCCGGTCAAAACCTGTTTGAGCCGGTCTGGTGTGTTTTGAGCCGGTCAAAACCGGTTTGAGCCGGCCTGGTCTGGTTTGAGCCGGTCAAAATAGGTTTGAGCCGGTTTGGCCCGGTATTAGGTGGTCTGGGCCTGTCTGGTCCGGTTTGATCCGATTTTAGCCTTTCTTGGCCACTCTGGTTCGTTATAATACGGTCTCATCCGATCAAAACCGATTTCAACCGGTCTGGTGTGGTTTGAGCAGGTCAAAACCGGTTTGACCCGGTCAAAACCGGTTTGAGCTGTTCTGGTCTGGTTTGAGCCTGTCTGGTCTGGTTTGAGCTGGTCTGGTCTGGTTTGAAGCAGTCAAAACCGGTTTGTGGCCCAGTTTTAGGCGGTCTGGGCCGGTCTCATCCGGTTTGATCCAATTTTAGCTGATCAGAGCCGGTCTGATTCGGTTTGATCCAGTCTCATCCGGTCCAAACTGGTTTTAGCCAGTCAAAACCGGTTTCAGCCGGTCTGGTGTGGTTTGAGCAGTTCAAAACCGGTTTGATCCAGTCAAAACAGGTTTGAGCCGGTCTGGTCTGGTTTGAGCCGGTCTGGTCTGGTTTGAGCCGGTGAAAACCTGTTCGAGTCGGTCAAAACCGGTTTGAGCCAGTTTGGACTGGTTGCAGCAGTCAAAACCGATTCGAGCCTGTCTGAGCCGGTCTGGTGCGGTTTGATCCAGTCTAATCAGGTCAACACCGGTTTGAGCCGGTGAAAACCGGTTTTAGCCGGTCTGGAGTGGTTTGAGCCGGTCAAAACCGGATTGAGCCTGTCAAAACCAGTTTCAACCGGTCTGGTCTGGTTTGAGCCGGTCAAAACCGGTTTGAGCCGGTCTGGCCCGGTTTTAGCCAGTCAGGGCCGGTCTGGTCCGGTTTGATCCAGTTTCAGCCGGTCTGTGCCTTTCTGGTCGTTTGATCCAGTGTGAGCCGGTCTGGTCCAGTTTGATCCGGTGTCATCTGGTAAAAACCGGTTTGAGACGCTCTGGTCCGGTTTGAGCTGCTCTGGTCTGGTTTGAGCCGTTCTAAAACGGCTCAGGCCGGTCAAAACCGGTTTGAGCAAGTCTGGTCTGGTTTCAGCCGTTCAAAACCGCTTTGTGGCCCACTTTCAGCCTGTCTGGGGCGGTCTGCTCCGGTTTGATCCGGTTTCAGCTGGTCTAGGCCGGTCGAGTCCGGTTTGATCCGGTCAAAACCGCTTTCAGCCGGTCAAAACCGATTTGAGCCGGTCTGATATGGTTAGAGCCGGTGAAAACCGGCTCAGGTCGGTCACAACCGGTTTGAGCCGGTTTGGCCTGGTTTCAACCGGTCGAAACCGGTTTCTGGCCCAGTTTTAGGCAGTCTGGGCCAGTCGGGTACAGTTTGATCTGATTTTAGCCGGTCTGTTCCAGTCTGATTAGGTATGATCCGGTCTCATCCGGTCACACCCTGTTTTAGCCGGTCAAAACCGGTTTCAGCCGATTCTGGTGTGGTTTGAGCCGGTCAAAACCGGTTTGAGCCATTCAAAACCCGTTTATGCCGGTCTAAACCAGATGGAACCTGTCTGGTCTGGTTTGAGCTGGTCTAACCAGGTCAAAACTGGTTTAAGCCGGTAAAACCGGTTTTTCCCGCTCTGGAGTGGTTTGAGCTGGTCAAAACCGGTTGCAGCCAGTCAAAACCGGATTGAGGCAGTCAAAACCGGTTTGAACCGGTCTGGTCTGGTTTGAGCTGGTCAAAAACGGATCAGGTCGTTCAAAACCGGTTTCAGGCGGTCTGGTCTGGTTTGCACCGGTCAAAACCGGTTTGTGGCCCAGGTTTAGGCGGTCTGGGACGGTCTGGTCCGGTTGGATCCGATTTTAGCCGGTCTTGGACGCTCTGGTTCGTTTTAATACAGTCTCATCCGGTCAAAACCGGTTTCAGCCGGTCTGGTGTGGTTTGAGCAAGTCAAAACCGGTTTGACCCTGTAAAAACCGGTTTGAGCCGGTCTGGACTGGTTTGAGCCGTTCTGGTCTCGTTTGAGACGGTCAAAACCGGTTTAAACCGATTTGGTCTGGTTGAAGCCAGTCCAAACCAATTTGAGTCTGTCTGAGCTGATCTGGTTCGGTTTGATCTGGTCTAATCAGGTCAAAACCGGTTTGGGCTGGTGAAAACCGGTTTTAGCCGGTCTGGTGTGGTTTGAGCTGGTCAAAACCGGTTTGAGCCGGTCAAAACCGGTTTGTGGCCCGGTTTTAGCCGGTCTGGCACAGTCTGGTCTGGTTTACTCCGGCTTCAGCTGTTCTGGACCACTCTGGTGCGGTTTCACCCGGTTTGAGCTGGTCCGGGCCGGTTTTATCGTGTCTCATCCGGTCAAAACCGCTTTGAGCCTGTCTGGTCTGGTTTGAGCCGGTCTGGTCTGGTTTGAAGCAGTCAAAACCGGTTTGTGGCCCAGTTTTAGGCGGTCTGGGCTGGTCTCTTCCAGTTTGATCCAATTTTAGCTGATCAGAGCCGGTCTGACTCGGTTTGATCCGGTCTCATCCGGTCAAAACCGGTTTGAGCCGGTCAAAACCGGTTTCAGCCGGTCTGGTGTGGTTTGAGCAGGTCAAATCCGGTTTGAGCCGGTCAAAACCGGTTTGAGCCGGTCTGGTCTGGTTTGAGCCGGTCTGGTCTGGTTTGAGGTGCTCAAAACCATTTCGAGTCGGTCAAAACCGGTTTGAGCCGGTTTGTTCTGGTTGAAGCCAGTCCAAACCAATTTGAGTCTGTCTGAGCTGGTCTGGTCCGGTTTGATCTGGCCTAATCAGGTCAAAACTGGTTTGGGCCGGTGAAAACCGGTTTTAGCCGGTCTGGTGTGGTTTGAGCTGGTCAAAACCGGTTTGAGCCGGTCAAAACCGGTTTCTGGCCCGGTTTTAGCCGGTCTGGCCCGGTCTGGTCCGGTTTGCTCCGGCTTCAGCTGTTCTGGGCCATTGTGGTGCGGTTTCACCCGGTTTGAGCCGGTCCGGGCCGGTTTTATCGTGTCTCATCCGGTCAAAAACCGCTTTGAGCCTGTCTGGTCTGGTTTGAGCCGATCAAAACCGGTTTCAGCCGATCTGGTCTCGTTTGAGCTGGTCTGGTCGGGTTTGAGCCGGTCAAAACGCATTTGTGGCCCAGTTTTAGGTGGTCTGGGCCGGTCTGGTCCGGTTTGATCGGATTTTAGCCGGTCTGGGCCGGTCTGATTCGTTTTCAACCGGTCTGATCCGGTCAAAACCGGTTTTAGCCGGTCAAAACCGGTTTCAGCCGGTCTGGTGTGGTTGGAGCCGGTCAAAACCGGTTCGAGCTGTTCAAAACCGGTTTGTGCCGGTCAAAACCGCATTGAACCGGTCTGGTCTGGTTTGAGCTGGTCTAATCAGGTCAAAACCAGTTTAAGCCGCTGAAAACTGATTTTACCTGGTCTGGCGTGGTTTGAGCCGGTCAAAACCGGTTTCAGCCCGTCAAAACCGGATTGAGGCAGTCAAAACCAGTTTGAACCGGTGAAGTCTCGTTTGAGCCGGTCAAAACCGGCTCAGGTCGGTCAAAACCGGTTTGAGCCGGTCTGGTCTGGCTTGCACCGGTCCAAACCGGTTTGTGGCCCAGTTTTAGGCGGTCTGGGCTGGTCTGGTCCGGTTTGATCCGATTTTAGCCGGTCTGGGCCGGTCTGATTCGGTTTGATCTGGTCTCATCCGGTCAAAACCGGTTTTAGCCGGTCAAAACCGGTTTCAGCCGGTCTGGTGTGGTTTGAGCAGGTCAAAACCGGTTTGAGCCGGTCAAAACCGGATTGAACCGGTTTGTTCTGGTTTGAGCCGGTCAAAACCGGTTTGAGCCAGTCAAAACCGGTTTGAGCCAGTCAAAACCGGTTTGAGCCGGTGTGGTCTGGTTTGAGCCGGTCAAAACCGGCTCAGGTCGGTCAAAACCGGTTTGAGACGGTCTGGTCTGGTTTGAACCGGTCAAAACCGGTTTTTGGCCCGGTTTTCGGCGGTGTGGCCCGGTCTGGAATGGATTGATCCGATTTTAGTCGTTCTGGGCCAGTCTGATTCAGTTTGATCCGGTCTCATCCGGTCAAAACCGGTCTGGTGTGGTTTGAGCTGTTCAAAACCGGTTTGTGACTGTCTGGTCTGGTTTGAGCCGGTCTGGTCCGGTTTGAGCCTGTCTGGTCTGGTTTGAGCCGGTCAAAACCGGTTTCAGTCGGTCTGGTCTGGTGTGAGCAGGTCTGGTCTAGTTTGAGCCGGTCTGCTCTGTTTTGACCCGGTCAAAACCGGTTTGAGGTGGTCAAAACCGGTTTGAGCCGGTCTGGTCTCGTTTGAACCGGTCAAATTCGGTTTGTGGCCCAGTTTTAGACGGTCTGGGCCAGTCTGGTTTGTGCCGGTCTGCTGCGGTTTGAGCAGGTCAAAACCGGTTTGAGCCGGTCTGGTCTGGTTTGTGTCGGTCTGGTGTGGTTTGTGCCGATCAAAAGCGGCTCGTGCCGGTCAAAACCGGTTTCAGCCGGTCTGGTGTGGTTTGAGCAGGTCAAAACCGGTTTTAGCCGCTCTGGTCTGGTTTGAGCCGGTCTGGTCTGGTTTGAGATGGTCAAAACCGAGCCGGTCAAAACCGGTTTGAGCCGGTTTGTTCTAGTTGAAGCCAGTCAAAACCGATTCGAGCCTCTCTGAGCCCGTCTGGTCTGGTTTGATCCTGTTTGAGCCGATCTGGTCTGGTTTGAGCCAGTCAAAACCGGTTTGAGCCGGTCTGGTCCGCTATGAACTGGTCTGGTCTGGTTTGAGCTGGTCAAAACCGGTTTCACAAAACCGGTTTGAGCCGGTCTGGTCCGGTTTTAGACGGTCTGGTTTGGTTTGAGCAGGTCAAAACCGTTTTGAGCCGGTCAAAACCGGTTTGAGCCGGTCTGGTAGGGTTTGAGCCTGTGTGGTCTGGTTTGAGCCTGTCTGAGCCGGTCTGGTTTGAGCCGGTCTGGTCCGGTTTGATCCGGTTTCATCCGGTCTGGGCGGTCTGGTCGGTTTGAGCCGGTCTGGTTTGATCCAGTCAAAACCGTATTGAGCCAGTCAAAACAGGTTTGAGACGGTCTGGTCTGGTTTGAGCAGGTCAAAAACGTTTTGAGCCGGTCTGGTCCGGTTTGAGCCGGTCTGGTCTGGTTTGAACTGGTCTGGTCCGGTGTGAGCCGGTCTGGTTCGGTTTGATCCGGTGTCATCCAGTCATATCCGGTTTTAGCTGGTCTCGTCCGGTTTGAGCCAGTCTGGTCTGGTTTGAGCCGGATAAAACGGGCTAAGGCCGGTCAAATCCGGTTTGAGCCGGTCTGGCCCGGTTTGAGCCGGTCAAAACCGGTTTGTGGCCCGGTTTCAGCCGGTCTGGGCCGGTCTCGTCAGGTTTGATCCGGTTTCAGCTGGTTTGGACTGGTTTGAGCCAGTCTGGACAGGTTTAAGCCAGTCAAAACCGGTTTGAGCCAGTCTGCTCCTGTTTTATCTTGTCTCCTCCGGTCAAATCCGGTTTGAGCCGGTCAAAACCGGTTTGAGCCGGTCTGGTCTGGTTTGAGCCGGTCTGCTCTGGTTTGAGCCGGTCAAAACCGGTTCGAGCCGGTCAAAACCGGTTTGAGACGGTCTGGTCTGGTTTGAACCGGTCAAAACCGGTTTGTGGCCCAGTTTCAGGCGGTCTGGGCCGGTCTGGTCCGGTTTGATCCCATTTTAGCCGGTCTGGGCTGTTTTAGCACGTCAAAACCGGTATCAGCCGGCCTGGTGTGGTTTGAGCAGGTCAAAACGGGTTTGACCCGGTCAAAACAGGTTTGAGCCGGTCTGGTCTGGTTTGAGCCGGTCTGGTCTGGTTTGAGCCAGTCAAAACCGGTTCGAGCCGGTCAAAACCGGTTTGAGCCGGTTTGGTCTGGTTGAA
Organism: Cercopithecus mona; assembly: GCA_014849445.1. Taxonomy (NCBI): domain Eukaryota; kingdom Metazoa; phylum Chordata; class Mammalia; order Primates; family Cercopithecidae; genus Cercopithecus; species Cercopithecus mona. The sequence continues at coordinate 50,893 of JABBCR010000008.1, read as the reverse complement.
GCCAGTCAAAACCGATTCGAGCCGGTCAAATTGAGCCGGTCTGGTCCGGTTTGATCCGGTCTAATCAGGTCAAAACCGGTTTGAGCCGGTGAAAACCGGTTTTAGCCGGTCTGGAGTGGTTTGAGCCGGTCAAAACCGGATTGAGCCAGTCAAAACCGGTTTCAACCGGTCTGGTCTGGTTTGAGCCGGTCAAAACTGGTTTGAGCCGGTCTGGTCTTGTTAGAGCCGGTCTGGTCTGGTTTGAGGCGGTCTGGGCCGGTCTGGTCCGGATTGAGCCTGTCTGGTCTGGTTTGAGCCGGTCTGGTCCGGTTTGATCCGGTGTCATCTGATAAAATCCGGTTTGAGCCGCTCTGGTCCGGTTTGAGCCGCTCTGGTCTGGTTTTAGCCGCTCTAAACCAGCTCAGGGCGGTCAAAACCGGTTTGAGCCGGTCTGGTCTGGTTTCAGCCGGTCAAAACCGGTTTGAGCCGGTTTGGCCCGGTTTTAGGCGGTCTGGGCCGGTCTGGTCCGGTTTGATCCGGTTTTAGCCGGTCTGGGCCCGTCTGGTCCGGTTTGATCCGGTCTCATCCGGTCAAAATCGGTTTCAGCCGGTCAAAACCGGTTTGAGCCGGTCTGGTGTGGTTTGAGCCGGTCAAAACCGGTTTGAGCCGGTCTGGTGTGGTTTGAGCCGGTCAAAACCGGTTTGAGCCGGTCTGGTCTGGTTTGAGCCGGTCAAAACCGGTTTGAGCCGGTCTGGCCCGGTTTTAGCCGGTCTGGGCCTGTCTGGTCCGGTTTGATCCGATTTTAGCCGGTCTGGGCCGGTCTGATTCGGTTTGATCCGGTCTCATCCGGTCAAAACCGGTTTCAGCCGGTCTGGTGTGGTTTGAGCAGGTCAAAACCGGTTTGAGCCGGTCTGGTCTGGTTTGAGCCGGTCTGGTCTGGTTTGAGCTGGTCAAAACCGGTTCGAGCCGGTCAAAACCGGTTTGAGCCGGTTTGGTCTGGTTGAAGCCAGTCAAAACCGATTCGAGCCTGTCTGAGCTGGTCTGGTCCGGTTTGATCTGGTCTAATCAGGTCAAAACCGGTTTGGGCCGGTGAAAACCGGTTTTAGCCGGTCTGGAGTGGTTTGAGCTGGTCAAAACCGGTTTGAGCCGGTCAAAACCGGTTTGTGGCCCGGTTTTAGCCGGTCTGGCCCGGTCTGGTCCGGTGTTAGCCGGTCTGGTCCGGTTTGATCCGGTTTCAGCCGGTCTGGTCCGGTTTGAACCGGTCAAAACCGGTTTGAGCTGGTCCGGTCTGGTTTTATCGTGTCTCATGCGGTCAAAACCGCTTTGAGCCTGTCTGGTCTGGTTTGAGCCGGTCTGGTCTGGTTTGAGCCGGTCAAAACCCGTTTGTGGCCCAGTTTTAGGCGGTCTGGGCCGGTCTGGTCCGGTTTGATCCGATTTTAGCCGGTCTGGGCCGGTCTGATTCGGTTTGATCTGGTCTCATCCGGTCAAAACCGGTTTTAGCCGGTCAAAACCGGTTTCAGCCGGTCTGGTGTGGTTTGAGCAGTTCAAAACCGGTTTGACCCGGTCAAAACAGGTTTGAGCCGGTCTGGTCTGGTTTGAGCCGGTCAAAACAGGTTCGAGCCGGTCAAAACCGGTTTGAGCCGGTCTGGTCTGGTTTGAGCCGGTCAAAACCGGTTTGAGCCGGTTTGGTCTGGTTGAAGCCAGTCAAAACCGATTCGAGCCTGTCTGAGCCGGTCTGGTCCGGTTTGATCCGGTCTAATCAGGTCAAAACCGGTTTGAGCCGGTGAAAACCGGTTTTAGCCGGTCTGGAGTGGTTTGAGCCAGTCAAAACCGGATTGAGCCAGTCAAAACCGGTTTGAACCGGTCTGGTCTGGTTTGAGCCGGTCAAAACCGGTTTGAGCCGGTCTGGTCTGGTTTGAGCCGGTCTGGTCTGGTTTCAGCCGGTCTGGGCTTGTCTGGTCCGGTTTGATCCAGTGTGAGCCGGTCTGGTCTGGTTTGAGCCGGTCTGATCCGGTGTGAGCCGGTCTGGTCCGGTATGATCCGGTGTCATCCGGTCAAAACCGGTTTGAGCCGGTCTGGTCCGCTTTGAGCCGGTCTGGTCTGGTTTGAGCCGGTCAAAACCGGCTCAGGCCGATCCAAAGTGGTTTGAGCCGGTCTGGTCTGGTTGGAGCCGGTCAAAACCGGTTTGTGGCCCGGATTTTGCCGGTCTGGGCCTGTCTGGTCCGGTTTGATCCGGTGTGAGCCGTTCTGGTCCGGTTTGATCCGGTGTCATCCGGTCAAAATCGGTTTCAGCCGGTCAAAACCGGTTTGAGCCGGTCTGGTGTGGTTTGAGCCGGTCAAAACCGGTTTGAGCCTGTCTGGTGTGTTTTGAGCCGGTCTGGCCAGCTTTGAGCTGGTCAAAACCGGTTTGAGCCTGTCTAGTCTGGTTTGAGCTTGTCAAAACCGTCTCAGGCCGGTCAAAACCGGTTTGAGCCGGTCTGGTCTGGTTTGAGCCGGTCAAAACCGGTTTGAGCCGGTCTGGTCCGGTTTGATCTGGTTTCAGCCGGTCTGCTCCGGTTTGATCCGGTCTCATCCGGTGAAAACCGGTTTTAGCCGGTCTGGAGTGGTTTGAGCAGGTCAAAACCGGATTGAGCCAGTCAAAACCGGTTTCAACCGGTGTGGTCTGGTTTGAGCCGGTCAAAACCAGTTTGAGCCGGTCAAAACCGGTTCGAGACCGTCAAAACCGGTTTCAGCCGGTTTGGTCTGGTTGAAGCCAGTCACAACCGATTCGAGCCTGTCTGAGCCCGTCTGTCCTGTTTGATCCGGTCTAATGAGGTCAAAACCGGTTTGAGCTGGTGAAAACCGGTTTCAGCCGGTCTGCAGTGGTTTGAGCCGGTCAATACCGGTTTGAGCCGATCAAAACCGGATTGAGCCGGTCTGGTCTGGTTTGAGCTGGTCAAAACCGGTTTGAGCTGGTCTGGTCCGGTTTGAGCTCCGGTTTGAGCCGGTCAAAACCGGTTTCAGCCGGTCTGCTTCGGTTTGAGCAGGTCTGGTCCGGTTTGAGCCGGTCTGGTCTGGTCCGGTTTGATCCGGTGTCATCCGGTCAAAACCGCTTTGACCCGGTCAAAACGGGTTTGAGCCGGTCTGGTCTGGTTTGAGCCGGTCAAAACCAGTTTGAGCCGGTCAAAACCGATTTGAGCTGGTCTGGTCTGGTTTGAGCCGGTCTGCTCCGGTTTATCCGGTTTCAGCTGGTCTGGGCCGGTCGAGTCCGGTTTGATCCGGTCAAAACCGGTTTGTGGCCCAGATTTAGGCGGTCTGGGCCGGTCTGATTCAGTTTCATCTGGTCTCATCCGGTCAAAACCGGTTTTAGCTGGTCAAAACCGGTTTCAGCCGTTCTGGTCTGGTTTGAACCGGTCAAAACCGGTTTGAGCCAGTCAAAAAGAGTTTGAGCCGGTCTGGTCCGGTTTGAGCCGGTCTGGTCTGGATTGAGCCGGTCAAAACCGGATTGAGCCGGTCAGGTCTGGTTAGAGCCTGTCAAAACCGGCTCAGGTCGGTCAAAACCGGTTTGAGCCGGTCTGGTCTGGTTTGAGCCAGTCAAAATCGGTTTGAGCCGGTCTGGTTCGCTTTGAGCCGGTCTGGTCTGGTTTAAGCCGGTCAAAACCGGATCAGGCCGCTCAAAACCGGTTTGAGCCGGTCTGGTCTGGTTTGAACCGGTCAAAACCGGTTTGTGGCCCGGTTTCATCTGGTCTGGGCCGGTCTGGGCCGGTTTGATCCGGTTTTAGCCAGTCTGGGCCCGTCTGGTCCGGTTTGATCTGCTCTCATCCCGTCAAAACCGGTTCGAGGAGTTCAAAACCGGATTGAGACGGTCAAATCTGGATTGAACCGGTCTGGTCTGGTTTGAGCCAGTCAAAACCGGTTTGAGCTGGTCTGCTCTGGTTTGATCCGGTGTAATCCGGTCAAAACCGGTTTCAGCCGGTCTGGTCTGGTTTGAGCCAGTCAAAACCGGTTCGAGGCGGTCAAAACCGATTTGAACCGGTCTGGTCTGGTTTGAGCTGGTCAATAACGGATCAGGTCGGTCAAACCCGGTTTGAGCCGATCTGGTCTCGTTTGGACCGGTCAAAACCGGTTTGTGGCCCAGTTTTAGGCGGTCTGGGACGGTCTCGTCCGGTTTGATCCAATTTTAGCCCATCAGAGCCGGTCTGATTCGGTTTGATCCGGTCTCATCCTGTCAAAACCGGTTTTAGCCGGTTAAAACCGGTTTCAGCCGGTCTGGTGTGGTTTGAGCAAGTCAAAACCGGTTTGAGCCGGTCTGGTCTGGCTTGAGACGCTCAAAACCGGTTCGAGCTGGTCAAAACCGGTTTGAGCCGGTGTGGTCTGTTTGAAGCCAGCCAAGACCGATTCAAGACTGACTGAGCCGGTCTGGTTCGGTTTGATCCGGTCTAATAAGGTCAAAACAGGTTTGAGCCGGTGAAAACCGGTTTTAGCCGGTCTGGAGTGGTTTGAGCTGGTCAAAACCGGTTTGAGCCGGTCAAAACCGGTTTGAGCCGGTCTGGTCTGGTTTGAGCCGGTCAAAACCGGTTTGAGCCGCTTAGGTCTGGTTGAAGCCAGTCAAAACCGATTCGAGCCTGTCTGAGCCGGTCTGGTCCGGTTTGATCCGGTGTCATCCGGTCAAAACCGGTTTGAGTCGGTCTGGTCCGGTTTGAGACGGTCTGGTCTGGTTTGAGCCGGTCAAAACCGGCTCAGGTCGGTCAAAACCGGTTTCAGCCGGACTGGTGTGGTTTGAGCCGGTCAAAACTGGTTTGAGCCGGTCTGGCCCGGTTTTAGCCAGTCTGGGCTGGTCTGATCCGTTTTGATCCGGTTTCAGCCGGTCTGGGCCTGTCTGGTCCGGTTTGATCCGGTGTGAGCCGGTCTGGACCTGTGTGGTCCGGTTTGATCCGTTGTCATCCGGTCAAAACCGGTTTGAGCCGCTCTGGTCCGGATTGAGCCTGTCTGGTCTGGTTTGAGCCGGTCTAAACCGGCTCAGGCCTGTCAAAACCGGTTTGAGCCGGTCTGGTCTGGTTTGAGCCGGTCAAAACCGGTTTGAGCCGGTCAAAACCGGTTTGAGCCAGTCTGGTCTGATTTCAGCCGGTCTGCTCCGGTTTGATCCGGTTTCAGCTGGTCTGGGCCGGTCGAGTCTGGTTTGATCCGGTCAAAACCGCTTTGAGCCGGTCAAAACCGATTTGAGCCGGTCTGGTATGGTTTGAGCCGGTGAAAACCGGCTCAGGTCGGTCAAAACCGGTTTGAGCCGGTCTGGCCTGGTTTGAACCGGTCAAAACCGGTTTGTGGCCCAGTTTTAGGCAGTCTGGGCCGGTCGGGTACAGTTTGATCTGATTTTAGCCGGTCTGGGCCGGTCTGATTCGGTTTGATCTGGTCTCATCCGGTCAAACCCGGTTTTAGCCGGTCAAAACCGGTTTCAGCCGGTCTGGTGTGGTTTGAGCCGGTCAAAACCGGTTTGAGCCGTTCAAAACCGGTTTCTGCCGGTCAAAACCGGATTGAACCGGTCTGGTCTGGTTTGAGCTGGTCTAATCAGGTCAAAACCGGTTTAAGCCGGTAAAAACCGGTTTTACCCGGTCTGGAGTGGTTTGAGCCGGTCAAAACCGGTTTGAGCCGGTCTGGTCTGGTTTGAGCCGGTCAAAACCGGTTTGAGCCGGTCTGGTCTGGTTTGAAACGGTCAAAACCGGTTTTTGGCCCAGTTTTAGGCGGTCTGGACCGGTCTGGTCCGGTTTAATCCGATTTTGGCCGGTCTGTGCCGGTCTGATTCGGTTTGATCTGGTCTCATCCGGTCAAAACCGGTTTTAGCCGGTCTGGTGTGGTTTGAGCTGGTCAAAACACGTTTGTGGCGCAGTTTTAGGCGGTCTGGGCCGGTCTGGTCAAGTTTCATCCGATTTTAGCCAGTCTGGGCCGGTCTGATTCATTTTGATCCGGTCTCATCCGGTCAAAACCGGTTTCAGCCGGTCTGATGTGGTTTGAGCAGGTCAAAACCGGTTTGAGCCGGTCAAAACCGGTTTGAGCCGGTCTGGTCTGGTTTGAGCCGTTCTGGTCTGGTTTGAGCCGGTCAAAATCGGTTTGAGCCGGTCAAAACCGCCGGTCTGGGCCGGTCTGGTCCTGTTTGATCTGGTTTCAGCTGGTCTGGGCCGGTCGAGTCTGGTTTGATCCGGTCAAAACCGCTTTGAGCCGGTCAAAACCGATTTGAGCCGGTATGGTATGGTTTGAGCCGGTGAAAACCGGCTCAGGTCGGTCAAAACCGGTTTCAGCCGGTCTGGTGTGGTTCGAGCCGGTCAAAACCGGTTTGAATCGGTCTGGTGTGGTTTGAGCCCGTCTGGTCTGGTTTGAACCTTTCAAAACCGGTTTGTGGCCCCGTTTTAGGCGGTCTGTGCCGTTCTGGTCTGGTTTGATCTGATTTTAGCCGGTCTAGGCCGGTCTGATTCGGTTTGATCCTGTCTCATCCGGTGTAACCGGTTTTAGCCGGTCTGGTCCGGTTTGATCCGGTCTCATCCGGTCAAAACTTGTTTGAGCCGGTCTGGTCTGGTTTCAACCGGTCAAAACAGGTTTGTGGCGCAGTTTTAGGCGGTCTGGGCCGGTCTGGTCAAGTTTCATCCGATTTTAGCCAGTCTGGGCCGGTCTGATTCATTTTGATCCGGTCTCATCCGGTCAAAACCGGTTTCAGCCGGTCTGATGTGGTTTGAGCAGGTCAAAACCGGTTTGAGCCGGTCAAAACCGGTTTGAGCCGGTCTGGTCTGGTTTGAGCCGGTCTGGTCTGGTTTCAACGATCAAAACCGCTTTGTGGCCCGTTTTCAGCCTGTCTGGGCCGGTCTGCTCCGGTTTGATCCGGTTTCAGCTGGTCTGGGCCGGTCGAGTCTGGTTTGATCCGGTCAAAACCGCTCTGAGCCGGTCAAAACCGATTTGAGCCGGTCTGGAATGGTTTGAGCCGGTGAAAACCGTCTCAGGTCGGTCAAAACGGGTTTGCGCCAGTCTGGCCTGGTTTGAACCGCTCAAAACCGGTTTGTGGCCCAGTTTTAGGCAGTCTGGGCCGGTCGGGTACAGGTTGATCTGATTTTAGCCTGTCTGTGCTGCTCTGATTCGGTTTGATCCGGTCTCATCCGGTCAAAACCGGTTTCAGCCGGTCTGGTGTGGTTTGAGTTGGTCAAAACCGGTTTGAGCCATTCAAAACCGGTTTGTGCCAGTCAAAACCGCATTGAACCGGTCTGGTCTGGTTTGAGCTGATCTAATCAGGTCAAAACTGGTTGAAGCCGGTAAAAACCGGTTTTAGCCGGTCTGGACTGGTTTGAGCTGATCAAAACCGGTTTGAGCTGGTCAAAACCGGTTTGTGGCCCGGTTTTAGCCGGTCTGGGCCGGTCTGGTCCGGTTTGCTCCGGCTTCAGCTGTTCTGGGCCGTTCTGGTGCTGGTCTGGTTTCAGCCGGTCTGGTCCGGTTTCATCTGGTCTCATCCGGTCAAAACCGGTTTCAGCCGGTCTGGTGTGGTTTGAGCAGGTCAAAACCGGTTTGAGCCGGTCAAAACCGGTTTGAGCCGGTCTGGTCTGGTTTGAGCCGGTCTGGTCTGGTTTGAGCCGGTCAAAACCGTTTTGTGGCCCGGTTTAAGCCGGTCTGGGCCTGTCTGGTCCGGTTTGCTCCAATTTTAGCCGGTCTGGGCTGTTCTGATTCGGTTTGATCCGGTCTCATCCGGTGAAAACCGGTTTTAGCCGGTCAAAACCGGTTTCAGCCAGCCTGGTGTGGTTTGAGGAGGTCAAAACCGGTTTGACCTGGTCAAAACAGGTTTGAGCCGGTCTGGTCTGGTTTGAGCCGGTCTGGTCTGGTTTGAGCCGGTCAAAACCGGTTCGAGCCGGTCAAAACCGGTTTGAGCCGGTTTGGTCTGGTTGAAGCCAGTCAAAACCGATTCGAGCCTGTCTGAGCCGGTCTGGTCCGGTTTGATCCGGTCTAATCAGGTCAAAACCGGTTTGAGCCGGTGAAAACCGGTTTTAGCACGTCAAAACCGGTATCAGCCGGCCTGGTGTGGTTTGAGCAGGTCAAAACGGGTTTGACCGGGTCAAAACAGGTTTGAGCCGGTCTGGTCAGGTTTGAGCCGGTCTGGTCTGGTTTGAGCCGGTCAAAACCGGTTCGAGCCGGTCAAAACCGGTTTGAGCCGGTTTGGTCTGGTTGAAGCCAGTCAAAACCGATTCGAGCCTGTCTGAGCCGGTCTGGTCCGGTTTGATCCGGTCTAATCAGGTCAAAACCGGTTTGAGCCGGTGAAAACCGGTTTTAGCCGGTCTGGAGTGGTTTGAGCCGGTCAAAACCGGATTGAGCCAGTCAAAACCGGTTTCAACCGGTCTGGTCTGGTTTGAGCCGGTCAAAACCGGTTTGAGCCGGTCTGGCCCGGTTTTAGCCAGTCTGGGCCGGTCTGGTCCGGTTTGATCCGGTCAAAACCGGTTTGAGCCGGTCTGGTCTGGTTTGAGCCGGTCTGGTCCGGTTTGATGCAGTTTGAGCCGGTCTGGTCCGGTTTGATCCGGTTTGAGCCGGTCAAAACCGGTTTGAGCCGGTCAGGTCAGGTTTGGGTTGGTCTGGTCTGGTTTGAGCCGTTCAAAACCGGTTTGAGCCGGTCAAAACCGGTTTGAGCCGGTCTGGTCTGGTTTAAACCGGTCAAAACCGATTTGTAGCCCGGTTTCATCTAGTCTGGGCCGGTCTGGTCTGGTTTGAGCCGATCAAAACCGGTTTGAGCCGGACTGGTCTGGTTTGGGCCGGTCGAGTCTGGTTTGATCCGGTCAAAACCGCTTTGAGCCGGTCAAAACCGATTTGAGCCGGTCTGGTATGGTTTTAGCCGATGAAATCCGGCTGAGGTCGGTCAAAACCGGTTTGAGCTGGTCTGGTCTGGTTTGAGCCGGTCAAAACCGGTTTGAGCCTGTCAAAACCGGTTTGTGGCCCGGTTTTTTGCCGGTCTGGGCCGGTCTGGTCCGGTTTGATCCGATTTTAGCTGGTCTGGGCCAGTCTGATTCGGTTTGATCCTGTCTCATCCCGTCAAAACCGGTTTTAGCTGGTCAAAACCGGTTTCAGCCGGTCTGGTGTGGTTTCAGCAGGTCAAAACTGGTTCGAGCCGTTCAAAACCGGTTTGTGACGGTCAAAACCGGATTGAACCGGTCTGGACTGTTTTGAGCTGGTCTAATCAGGTCAAAACCGGTTTAAGCAGGTCAAAACCGGTTTTACCCGGTCTGGAGTGGTTTGAGCCGGTCAAAACCGGTTTGAGCCGGTCAAAACCGGATTGAGCCAGTCAAAACCGGTTTGAACCGGTCTGGTCTGGTTTGAGCCGGTCAAAACCGGCTCAGGTCGGTCAAAACCGGTTTGAGCCGGTCTGGTCTGGTTTGAGCCAGTCAAAACCGGTTTGTGGCCCAGTTTTAGGCGGTCTGGGCCGGTCTGGTCCGGTGTGTTCCGATTTTAGCCGGTCTGGGCCGGTCGGATCCGGTTTGAGAAGGTCTGGTCCGGTTTGATCCGGTCTCATCCGGTCAAAACCGGTTTCAGCCGGTCTGGTGTGGTTTGAGCAGGTCAAAACCGGTTTGAGCCGGTCTGGTCTGGTTTGAGCCGGTCTGGTCTGGTTTGAGCCGGTCAAAACCGGTTTGAGCCGGTTTGGTCTGGTTGAAGCCAGTCAAAACCGATTCGAGCCTGTCTGAGCCGGTCTGGTCCGGTTTGATCTGGTCTAATCAGGTCAAAACCGGTTTGAGCCGGTGAAAACCGGTTTTAGCCGGTCTGGAGTGGTTTGAGCCGGTCAAAACCGGTTTGAGCCGGTCAAAACCGGATTGAGCCAGTCAAAACCGGTTTGAACCGGTCTGGTCTGGTTTGAGCCGGTCAAAACCGGCTCAGGTCGGTCAAAACCGGTTTGAGCCGGTCTGGTCTGGTTTGAACCGGTCAAAACCGGTTTGTGGCCCAGTTTTAGGCGGTCTGGGCCGGTCTGGTCCGGTTTGATCCGATTTTAGCCGGTCTGGGCCGGTCTGATTCGGTTTGATCCGGTCTCATCCGGTCAAAACCGGTTTCAGCCGGTCTGGTGTGGTTTGAGCAGGTCAAAACCGGTTTGAGCCTTTCAAAACCGGTTTGAGCCGGTCTGGTCTGGTTTGAGCCGGTCTGGTCTGGTTTGAGCCGGTCAAAACCGGTTTGTGGCCCAGTTTTAGGCGGTCTGGGACGGTCTGGTCCGGTTTGATCCGATTTTAGCCGGTCTGGGCCGGTCTGATTCGGTTTGATCCGGTCTCATCCGGTCAAAACGGGTTTCAGCCGGTCTGGTGTGGTTTGAGCAGGTCAAAACCGGTTTGAGCCAGTCTGGTTTGGTTTCAGCCGGTCTGGTCTCGTTAGAGCCGGTCAAAACCGGTTTGAGCCGGTTTAGTCTGTTTGAAGCCAGTCCAAACCGATTCGAGTGTATCTGAGCTGGTCTGGTCCGGTTTGATCTGATCTAATAAGGTCAAAACCGGTTTGGGCCAGTGAAAACCGGTTTTAGACGTTCTGGACTGGTTTGAGCTGATCAAAACCGGTTTGAGCTGGTCAAAACCGGTTTGTTGCCCGGTTTTAGCTGGTCTGGCCCGGTCTGGTCCGGTTTGCTCCGGCTTCAGCTGTTCTGGGCCGTTCTGGTGCGGTTTCACCCGGTTTGAGCCGGTCCGGTCCGGTTTTATCGTGTCTCATGCGGTCAAAACCGCTTTGAGCCTGTCTGGTCTGGTTTGAGCTGGTCAAAACCGGTTTCAGCCGGTCTGGTCTGGTTTGAGCCGGTCTGGTCTGGTTTGAGCCGGTCAAAACCGGTTTGTGGCCCAGTTTTAGGCGGTCTGGGCCGGTCTGGTCTGGTTTGATCCGATTTTAGACGGTGTGGGCCGGTCTGATTCGGTTTGAACCGGTCTGATCCGGTCAAAACCGGTTTTAGCCGGTCAAAACCGGTTTCAGCCGGTCTGGTGTGGTTTGAGCAGGTCAAAACCGGTTTGAGCCGGTCAAAACCGGTTTGAGCCGGTCAAAACCGGTTTGAGCCGGTTTGGTCTGGTTGAAGCCAGTCAAAACCGATTCGAGCCTGTCTGAGCCGGTCTGGTCTGGTTTGATCCGGTCTAATCAGGTCAAAACCGGTTTGAGCTGGTGAAAACCGGTTTTAGCCGGTCTGGAGTGGTTTGAGCCGGTCAAAACCGGTTTGAGCCGGTCAAAACCGGATTGAGCCAGTCAAAACCGGTTTGAACTGGTCTGGTCTGGTTTGAGCCGGTCAAAACCAGTTTGAGCCGGTCTGGCCCGGTTTTAGCCGCTCTACGCCAGTCTGGTCTGGTTTGATCCGGTTTCAGCCGGTCTGGGCCTGTCTGGTCCGGTTTGATCCGGTGTGAGCCAGTCTGGTCCGGTTTGATCCGGTGTCATCCGGTCAAAACCGGTTTGAGCCGGTCTGGTCCGGTTTGAGCCGGTCTGGTCTGGTTTGAGCCGGTCAAAACCGGCTCAGGCCGCTCAAAACCGGTTTGAGCCGGTCTCGTCTGGTTTGAGCCGGTCAAAACCGGTTTGAGCCGGTAAAAACCGGTTTGAGCCGGTCTGGTCTGGTTTGAGCCGGTCTGGTCTGGTTTGACCCGGTGAAAACAGGCTCAGGTCGGTGAAAACCGGTTTGAGCCGGTCTCGTCTTGTTTGAACCGTTCAAAACCGGATTGTGGCCCAGTTTTAGGCAGTCTGGGCCGGTCTGGGCCGGTTTGATCTGGTTTCAGCCGGTCTGAGCCTGTCTGGTCCGGTTTGATCCGGTGTGAGCCGGTCTGCTCCGGTTTGTTCTGGTGTAATCTGGTCAAAACCGGTTTCAGCCCGTGTGGTCTGGTTTGAGCCAGTCAAAACCGGTTTGAGCCGGTCTGGTCTTGTTAGAGCCGGTCTGGTCTGGTTTGAGGCGGTCAAAACCGATTCGAGCCTGTCAAAACCGGTTTGAGCCGGTTTGGTCTGGTTGAAGCCAGTCAAAACCGATTCGAGCCTGTCTGAGCCGGTCAGGTCCGGTTTGATCCGGTCTGGACGGTTTGAGCCAGTCAAAACCGGCTCAGGTCGGTCCAAAGCGGTTAGAGCCGGTCTGGTCTGGTTTGAGCCGGACAAAACCGGTTTGTGGCCCCGTTTTAGACGGTCTGGCCCGTTCTGGTCCGGTTTGATCCGATTTCAGCTGGTCTGGGCCGGTCGAGTCCAGTTTGATCCGGTCAAAACCGCTTTGAGCCGGTCAAAAGCGGTTTGAGCCTGTCTGGTCTGGTTTGAGCCGGTCTGGTCTTGTTTGAAGCAGTCAAAACCGGTTTGTGGTCCAGTTTTAGGCGGTCTGGGCCGGTCTCATCCGGTTTGATCCAATTTTAGCTGATCAGAGCCGGTCTGATTCGGTTTGATCCGGTCTCATCCGATCAAAACCGGTTTTAGCCGGTTAAAACCGGTTTCTGACGGTCTGGTGTGGTTTGAGCAGGTCAAAACCCGTTTGAGCCGATCAAAACCGGTTTCTGCCGGTCAAAACCGGATTGAACCGGTCTGGTCTGGTTTGAGCTGGTCTAATCAGGTCAAAACCGGGTTAAGCCGGTAAAAACCGGTTTTACCCGGTCTGGAGTGGTTTGAGCCGGTCAAAACCGGTTTCAGCCGGTCAAAACCGGATTAAGGCAGTAAAAACCGGTTTGAACCGTTCTGGTCTGGTTTGAGCTGGTCAAAAACAGATCAGGTCGGTCAAAACCGGTTTGAGCCGGTCTGGTCTGGTTTGCACCGGTCAAAACCGGTTTGTGGCCCAGTTTTAGGCGGTCTGGGACGGTCTGGTCCGGTTGGATCCGATTTTAGCCGGTCTTGGCTGCTCTGGTTCGTTTTAATACGGTCTCATCCGGTCAAAACCGGTTTCAGCCGGTCTGGTGTGCTTTGAGCAGGTCAAAACCGGTTTGACCCTGTCAAAACCGGTTTGAGCCGGTCTGGTCTGGTTTGAGCCGGTCTGGTCTCGTTTGAGCAGGTCAAAACCGGTTTGAGCCGATTTGGTCTGGTTGAAGCCAGTCCAAACCAATTCGAGTCTGTCTGAGCTGGTCTGGTCCGGTTTGATCCTTTTTTCACCATAGCCCTCTATGGTCTTCAAAATATCCCTTTGCAAATTCCACAAGAAAAGTCTTAGCGAAAGGCTTCTTGAGCGGAAAGCTGTAACTCAGTGAGATGAATTAACAGAACACAAAGCAGTTTCTCAGAAAGCTTCTTTTCAGTTTTTATCTTAGGATATTTCCTTTTCCATCATAGAGCTCTATGGGCTTCCAAATATCACTTTGCAAATTCCACAAGAACAGTCTTAGCCAAAGATTTCATGAGGGGAAAGCTGTAACTCTGTGAGATGAATTAACAGAACACAAAGCAGTTTCTCAGAAAGCTTCTTTCCAGTTTTTAACGGAAGATATTTCCTTTTTAACCATAGCCCTCTATGGGCTTCCAAATATCACTTTGCAAATTCCACAAGAACAGTCTTAGCCAAAGACTTCATGAGGGGAAAGCTGTAATTCTGTGAGATGAATTAGCAGAACACAAAGCAGTCTCTCAGAAAGCTTCTATCCACTTTTTAACGGAAGATATTTCCTTTTTCACCGTAGCCCTCTATTGACTACTAAATATCACTTTCCAAATTCCACATGAACAGTCTTAGTGAAAGACTTCTTGAGGGGAAAGCTGTAACTCTGTGAGATGAATTAACAGAACACAAAGCAGTTTCTCAGAATGCTTCTTTCCAGTTTTTAACGGAAGATATTCCCTTTTTCACCATAGCCCTCTAGGGGTTCTACATATCACATTCCAAATTCCACATGAACAGTCTTAGCGAAAGGCTTCTTGAGGGGAAAGCTGTAACTCTGTGAGATCAATTAAGAGAACACAAAGCAGTTTCTCAGAATGCTTCTTTCCAGTTTTTAACTGAACATATTTCCTTTTTCACCATAGCCCTCTATGGACTTCCAAATATCACTTTGCTAATTCCTCAAAAACAGTCTTAACGAAAGGCTTCTTGAGTGGAAAGCTGTAACTCTGTGAGATGAATTAACAGAACACAAAGCAGTTTCTCAGAATGCTTCTTTCCAGTTTTTAAGGGAAGATATTTCCTTTTTCACCATAGCCCTCTATGGGCTTCCAAATATCACTTTGCAAATTCCACAAGAACAGTCTTAGCGAAAGGCTTCTTGAGGGGAAAGCTGTAACTCTGTGAGATGAATTAACAGAACACAAAGCAGTTTCTCAGAAAGCTTCTTTCCAGTTTTTAAAGGAAGATATTTCCTTTTTCACCATAGCCCTCTATGGGCTTCCAAATATCACTTTGCAAATTCCACAAGAACAGTCTTAGCGAAAGGCTTCTTGAGGGGAAAGCTGTAACTCTGTGAGATGAATTAACAGAACACAAAGCAGTTTCTCAGAAAGCTTCTTTCCAGTTTTTAACGGAAGATATTTCCTTTTTCACCATAGCCCTCTATGGACTTCCAAATATCACTTTGCCAATTCCACAAGAACAGTCTTAACGAAAGGCTTCTTGAAGGGAAAGATGTAACTCTGTGAGATGAATTAACAGAACACAGAGCAGTTTCTCAGAAAGCTTCTTTCCAGTTTTGAACGGAAGATATTTCCTTTTTCACCATAGCCCTCTATGGGCTACCAAATATCACTTTGCCAATTCCACAAGAACAGCCTTAGCGAAAGGCTTCTTGAAGGGAAAGATGTAACTCTGTGAGATGAATTAACAGAACACAGAGCAGTTTCTCAGAAAGCTTCTTTCCAGTTTTGAACGGAAGATATTTCCTTTTTCACCATAGCCCTCTAAGGGCTTCCAAATATCCCTTTGCCAATTCCACAAGAACAGTCTTAGTGAAAGACTTCTTGAGGGGAAAGCTGTAACTCTGTGAGATGAATTAACAGAACACAAAGCAGTTTCTCAGAAAGCTTCTTTCCAGTTTTTAAAGGAAGATATTTCCTTTTTCACCATAGCCCTCTATGGGCTTCCAAATATCACTTTGCAAATTCCACAAGAACAGTCTTAGCGAAAGGCTTCTTGAAGGGAAAGCTGTAATTCTGTGAGATGAATTAACAGAACACAAAGCAGTTTCTCAGAAAGCTTCTTTCCAGTTTTTAACGGAAGATATTTCCTTTTTCACCATAGCCCTCTATGGGCTTCCAAATATCACTTTGCAAATTCCACAAGAACAGCCTTAGCGAAAGGCTTCTTGAAGGGAAAGATGTAACTCTGTGAGATGAATTAACAGAACACAGAGCAGTTTCTCAGAAAGCTTCTTTCCAGTTTTGAACGGAAGATATTTCCTTTTTCACCATAGCCCTCTATGGGCTTGCAAATATCCCTTTGCCAATTCCACAAGAACAGCCTTAGCGAAAGGCTTCTTGAAGGGAAAGATGTAACTCTGTGAGATGAATTAACAGAACACAGAGCAGTTTCTCAGAAAGCTTCTTTCCAGTTTTTA
The DNA here is from genome assembly GCA_014849445.1 of Cercopithecus mona. Lineage (NCBI taxonomy): Eukaryota > Metazoa > Chordata > Mammalia > Primates > Cercopithecidae > Cercopithecus > Cercopithecus mona. Next base: position 35,489 of record JABBCR010000008.1, on the reverse strand, counting down.
ACGGAAGATATTTCCTTTTTCACCATAGCCCTCTATGGGCTTCCAAATATCCCTTTGCCAATTCCACAAGAACAGCCTTAGCGAAAGGCTTCTTGAAGGGAAAGATGTAACTCTGTGAGATGAATTAACAGAACACAGAGCAGTTTCTCAGAAAGCTTCTTTCCAGTTTTGAACGGAAGATATTTCCTTTTCACCATAGCCCTCTATGGGCTTTTAAATATCACTTTGCCAATTCCACAAGAACAGCCTTAGCGAAAGGCTTCTTGAAGGGAAAGATGTAACTCTGTGAGATGAATTAACAGAACACAGAGCAGTTTCTCAGAAAGCTTCTCTCCAGTTTTTAACGGAAGATATTTCCTTTTTCACCATAGCCCTCTATGGGCTTCCAAATATCACTTTGAAAATTCCACAAGAACAGTCTTAGCGAAAGGCTTCTTGAGGGGAAAGCTGTAACTCTGTGAGATGAATTAACAGAACACAAAGCAGTTTCTCAGAAAGCTTCTTTCCAGTTTTTAAAGGAAGATATTTCCTTTTTCACCATAGCCCTCTATGGGCTTCCAAATATCACTTTGAAAATTCCACAAGAACAGTCTTAGCGAAAGGCTTCTTGAGGGGAAAGCTGTAACTCTGTGAGATGAATTAACAGAACACAAAGCAGTTTCTCAGAAAGCTTCTTTCCAGTTTTTAAAGGAAGATATTTCCTTTTTCACCATAGCCCTCTATGGGCTTCCAAATATCACTTTGCAAATTCCACAAGAACAGTCTTAGCGAAAGGCTTCTTGAAGGGAAAGCTGTAACTCTGTGAGATGAATTAACAGAACACAAAGCAGTTTCTCAGAAAGCTTCTTTCCAGTTTTTAACTGAAGATATTTCCTTTTTCACCATAGCCCTCTAAGGGCTTCCAAATATCACTTTGCAAATTCCACAAGAACAGTCTTAGCGAAAGACTTCTTGAGGGGAAAGCTGTAACTCTGTGAGATGAATTAACAGGACACAAAGCAGTTTCTCAGAAAGCTTCTTTCCAGTTTTTAACTCAAGATATTTCCTTTTTCACCGTAGCCCTCTATGGGCTTCCAAATATCACTTTGTAAATTCCACAAGAACAGTCTTAGTGAAAGGCTTCTTGAGGGCAAGCTCTAACTCTGTGGGAAGAATTAACAGAACACAAAGCAGTTTCTCAGAAAGCTTCTTTACACTTTTTACGGAAGATATTTCCTTTTTCACCATAGCCCTCTAAGGGCTTCCAAATATCACTTTGAAAATTCCACAAGAACACTCTTAGCGAAAGGCTTCTTGAGGGGAAAGCTGTAACTCTGTGAGATGAATTCACAGAACACAAAGCAGTTTCTCAGAAAGCTTCTTTCCAGTTTTTAACTGAAGATATTTCCTTTTTCACCATAGCCCTCTATGGGCTTCCAAATATCGCTTGGAAAATTCCACAAGAACAGTCTTAGCTAACGGATTCTTGAGGGGAAAGATGTAACTCTGTGAGATAAATTAACAGAACAGAGTGCAGTTTCTCAGAAAGCTTCTTTCCAGTTTTAAACTGAAGATGTTTCCTTTTTCACCATTGCCCTCTATGGGCTTCCAAATATCACTCTTCAAATTCCACAAGAACAGTCTTAGCGAAAGGCTTCTTGAGGGGAAAGCTGTAACTCTGTGAGATGAATTCACAGAACACAAAGCAGTTTCTCAGAAAGCTTCTTTCCAGTTTTTAACTGAAGATATTTCCTTTTTCACCATTGCCCTCTATGGGCTTCCAAATATCACTTTTCAAATTCCACAAGAACAGTCTTAGCGAAAGGCTTCTTGAGGGGAAAGCTGTAACTCTGTGAGATGAATTAACAGAACAGAGTGCAGTTTGTCAGAAAGCTTCTTTTCAGTTTTTAACTGAAGATATTTCCTTTTTCACCATTGCCCTCTATGGGATTCCAAATATCACTTTTCAAATTCCACAAGAACAGTCTTAGCGAAAGGCTTCTTGAGGGGAAAGCTGTAACTCTGTGAGACGAATTAACAGAACAGAGTGCAGTTTCTCAGAAAGCTTCTTTCCAGTTTTTAACTGAAGATATTTCCTTTTTCACCATAGCCCTCTATGGGCTTCCAAATATCGCTTTGCAAATTCCACAAGAACAGTCTTAGCGAAAGGCTTCTTCAGGGGAAAGCTGTAACTCTGTGAGATGAATTAACAGAACAGAGTGCAGTTTCTCAGAAAGCTTCTTTTCAGTTTTTAACTGAAGATATTTGCTTTTTTACCATTGCCCTCTTCGGGATTCCAAATATCACTTTTCAAATTCCAAAAGAACAGTCTGACCGAAAGGCTTCTTGAGGGGAAATCTGTAACTCTGTTAGACGAATTAACAGAACAGAGTGCAGTTTCTCAGAAAGCTTCTTTCCATTTTTAAATTCAAGATGTTTCCTTTTTCACCATTGCCCTCTATGGGCTTCAAAATATCACTTTGAAAATTCCACAAAAACAGTCTTAGCGAAAGGCTTCTTGAGGGGAAAGCTGTAACTCTGTGAGATGAATTAACAGTACAGAAAACAGTTTCTCAGAAAACTTCTTTCCAGTTTTTAAAGGAAGATACTTCCTTTTTCACCATAGCCCTCTATGGGCTTCCAAATATCACTTTGCAAATTCCACAAGAACAGTCTTAGCGAAAGGCTTCTTGAGGGGAAAGCAGTAACTCTGTGAGATGAATTAACAGAACACAAAGCAGTTTCTCAGAAAGCTTCTTTCCAGTTTTTAACGGAAGATATTTCCTTTTTCACCATAGCCCTCTATGGGCTTCGAAATATCACTTTGCAAATTCCACAAGAACAGTCTTAGCGAAAGGCTTCTTGAGGGGAAAGCTGTAACTCTGTGAGATGAATTAAGAGAACACAAAGCAGTTTCTCAGAAAGCTTCTTTCCAGTTTTTAACGGAAGATATTTCCTTTTTCACCATAGCCCTCTATGGGCTTCCAAATATCACTTTGCAAATTCCACAAGAACAGTCTTAACGAAAGGCTTCTTGAAGGGAAAGCTGTAACTCTGTGAGATGAATTAACAGAACACAAAGCAGTTTCTCAGAAAGCTTCTTTCCAGTTTTTAATGGAAGATATTTCCTTTTTCACCATAGCCCTCTATGGGCTTCCAAATATCACTTTGCAAATTCCACAAGAACAGTCTTAGTGAAAGGCTTCTTGAAGGGAAAGCTGTAACTCTGTGAGATGAATTAACAGAACACAAAGCAGTTTCTCAGAAAGCTTCTTTCCAGTTTTTAACGGAAGATATTTCCTTTTTCACCGTAGCCCTCTATGGGCTTCCAAATATCACTTTGCAAATTCCACAAGAACAGTCTTAACGAAAGGCTTCTTGAGGGGAAAGCTGTAACTCTGTGAGATGAATTAACAGAACACAAAGCAGTTTCTCAGAAAGCTTCTTTCCAGTTTTTAACGGAAGATATTTCCTTTTTCACCATAGCCCTCTATGGGCTTCCAAATATCACTTTGCAAATTCCACAAGAACAGTCTTAGCGAAAGGTTTCTTGAGTGGAAAGCTGTAACTCTGTGAGATGAATTAACAGAACACAAAGCAGTTTCTCAGAAAGCTTCTTTCCAGTTTTTAATGGAAGATATTTCCTTTTTCACCATAGCCCTCTATGGGCTTCCAAATATCACTTTGCAAATTCCACAAGAACAGTCTTAGCGAAAGACTTCTTGAGGGGAAAGCTGTAACTCTGTGAGATGAATTAACAGAACACAAAGCAGTTTCTCAGAAAGCTTCTTTCCAGTTTTTAGCTGAAGATATTTCCTTTTTCACCATAGCCCTCTATGGGCTTCCAAATATCACTTTGCAAATTCCACAAGAACAGTCTTAGCGAAAGGCTTCTTGAAGGGAAAGCTGTAACTCTGTGAGATGAATTAACAGAACACAAAGCAGTTTCTCAGAAAGCTTCTTTCCAATTTTTAACGGAAGATATTTCCTTTTTCACCATAGCCCTCTATGGGCTTCCAAATATCACTTTGCAAATTCCACAAGAACAGTCTTAGCGAAAGGCTTCTTGAGGGGAAAGCTGTAACTCTGTGAGATGAATTAACAGAACACAAAGCAGTTTCTCAGAAAGCTTCTTTCCAGTTTTTAAAGGAAGATATTTCCTTTTTCACCATAGCCCTCTATGGGCTTCCAAATATCACTTTGCAAATTCCTCAAGAACAGTCCTAGTGAAAGGCTTATGAGGGGAAAGCTGTAACTCTGTGAAATGATTTAACAGAACACAAAGTAGTTTCTCAGACAGCTTCTTTCCAGTATTTAGCTGAAGATATTTCCTTTTTCACCATAGCCCTCTATGGGCTTCAAAATATCACTTTGCAAATTCCACAAGAACAGTCTTAGCGAAAGGCTTCTTGAGGGGAAAGCTGTAACTCTGTGAGATGAATTAACAGAACACAAAGCAGTTTCTCAGAAAGCTTCTTTCCAGTTTTTAAAGGAAGATATTTCCTTTTTCACCATAGCCCTCTATGGGCTTCCAAATATCACTTTGCAAATTCCACAAGAACAGTCTTAGCGAAAGACTTCTTGAGGGGAAAGCTGTAACTCTGTGAGATGAATTAACAGAACACAAAGAAGTTTCTCAGAAAGCTTCTCTCCAGTTTTTAACTCAAGATATTTCCTTTTTCACCATAGCCCTCTATGGGCTTCCAAATATCACTTTTAAAATTCCACAAGAACAGCCTTAGCGAAAGGCTTCTTGAAGGGAAAGATGTAACTCTGTGAGATGAATTAACAGAACACAGAGCAGTTTCTCAGAAAGCTTCTTTCCAGTTTTGAACGGAAGATATTTCCTTTTTAATCATAGCCCTCTATGGGCTTCCAAATATCACTTTGAAAATTCCACAAGAACACTCTTAGCGAAAGGCTTCTTGAGGGGAAAGCTGTAACTCTGTGAGATGAATTAACAGAACACAAAGCAGTTTCTCAGAAAGCTTCTTTCCAGTTTTTAAAGGAAGATATTTCCTTTTTCACCATAGCCCTCTATGGCTTCCAAATATCACTTTGCAAATTCCACAAGAACAGTCTTAGCGAAAGGCTTCTTGAGGGGAAAGCTGTAACTCTGTGAGATGAATTAACAGAACACAAAGCAGTTTCTCAGAAAGCTTCTTTCCAGTTTTTAACGGAAGATATTTCCTTTTTCACCATAGCCCTCTAAGGGCTTCCAAATATCACTTTGAAAATTCCACAAGAACAGTCTTAGCGAAAGGCTTCTTGAGGGGAAAGCTGTAACTCTGTGAGATGAATTAACAGAACACAAAGAAGTTTCTCAGAAAGCTTCTTTCCAGTTTTTAACGGAAGATATTTCCTTTTTCACCATAGCCCTCTATGGGCTTCCAAATATCACTTTGCAAATTCCACAAGAACAGTCTTAGCGAAAGGTTTCTTGAGGGGAAAGCTGTAACTCTGTGAGATGAATTAACAGAACACAAAGCAGTTTCTCAGAAAGCTTCTTTCCAGTTTTTAACGGAAGATATTTCCTTTTTCACCATAGCCCTCTATGGGCTTCCAAATATCACTTTGCGAATTCCACAAGAACAGTCTTAGCAAAAGGCTTCCTCAGAGGAAAGCTGTAACTCTGAGATGAATTAACAGAACACAAAGCAGTCTCACGGAAAGTTTCTTTCCAGTTTTTAACGGAAGATATTTCCTTGTTCATCATAGGCCTCTATGGGCTTCCAAATATCGGTTTGCAAATTCCACAAGAACAGTCTTAGCGAAAGGCTTCTTGAGGAGAAAGCTGTAACTCTGTGAGATGAATTAACAGAACACAAAGCAGTTTCTCAGAAAGCTTCTTTCCGGTTTTTAACGGAAGATATTTCCTTGTTCAACATAGCCCTCTATGGGCTTCCAAATATCACTTTTAAAATTCCACAAGAACAGTCTTAGCGAAAGGCTTCTTGAGGGAAAAGCTGTAATTCTGTGAGATGAATTAACAGAACACAGAGCAGTTTCTCAGAAAGCTTCTTTCCAGTTTTGAACGGAAGTTATTTCCTTTTTCACCATAGCCCTCTATGGGCTTCCAAATATCCCTTTGCCAATTCCACAAGAACAGCCTTAGCGAAAGGCTTCTTGAAGGGAAAGATGTAACTCTGTGAGATGAATTAACAGAACACAGAGCAGTTTCTCAGAAAGCTTCTTTCCAGTTTTACACGGAAGATATTTCCTTTTTCACCATAGCCCTCTATTGGCTTCCAAATATGACTTTGCAAATTCCACAAAAACAGTCGTAGCGCAAGGCTTCTTGAGGGGTACGCTGTAACTCTGTGAGATGAATTAACAGAACACAAAGCAGTTTCTCAGAAAGCTTCTTTCCAGTTTTTAACTTAAAATATTTCCTTTTTCACCGTTGCCCTCTATGGGCTTCCAAATATCACTTTGCAAGTTCAACTAGAACAGCCTTAGTGAAAGGCTTCTTGAAGAGAAATCTGTAACTATGTGAGATGAATTAACAGAACACAGAGCAGTTTCTCAGAAAGCTTCTTTCCAGTTTTGAAAGGAAGATATTTCCTTTTTCACCATAGCCCTCTATGGGCTTCCAAATATCCCTTTGCCAATTCCACAAGAACAGCCTTAGCGAAAGGCTTCTTGAAGGGAAAGATGTAACTCTGTGAGATGAATTAACAGAACACAGAGCAGTTTCTCAGAAAGCTTCTTTCCAGTTTTTAAAGGAAGATATTTCCTTTTTCACCATAGCCCTCTATGGGCTTCCAAATATCCCTTTGCCAATTCCACAAGAACAGCCTTAGCGAAAGGCTTCTTGAAGGGAAAGATGTAACTCTGTGAGATGAATTAACAGAACACAGAGCACTTTCTCAGAAAGCTTCTTTCCAGTTTTGAACGGAAGATATTTCCTTTTTCACCATAGACCTCTATGGGCTTCCAAATATCCCTTTGCCAATTCCACAAGAACAGCCTTAGCGAAAGGCTTCTTGAAGGGAAAGATGTAACTCTGTGAGATGAATTAACAGAACACAGAGCAGTTTCTCAGAAAGCTTCTTTCCAGTTTTGAACGGAAGATATTTCCTTTTTCACCATAGTCCTCTATGGGCTTCCAAATATCCCTTTGCCAATTCCACAAGAACAGCCTTAGCGAAAGGCTTCTTGAAGGGAAAGATGTAACTCTGTGAGATGAATTAACAGAACACAGAGCAGTTTCTCAGAAAGCTTCTTTCCAGTTTTGAACGGAAGATATTTCCTTTTCACCATAGCCCTCTATGGGCTTCCAAATATCCCTTTGCCAATTCCACAAGAACAGCCTTAGCGAAAGGCTTCTTGAAGGGAAAGATGTAACTCTGTGAGATGAATTAACAGAACACAGAGCAGTTTCTCAGAAAGCTTCTTTCCAGTTTTGAACGGAAGATATTTCCTTTTTCACCATAGCCCTCTAAGGGCTTCCAAATATCCCTTTGCCAATTCCACAAGAACAGCCTTAGCGAAAGGCTTCTTGAAGGGAAAGATGTAACTCTGTGAGATGAATTAACAGAACACAGAGCAGTTTCTCAGAAAGCTTCTTTCCAGTTTTTAACGGAAGATATTTCCTTTTTCACCATAGTCCTCTATGGGCTTCCAAATATCACTTTGCAAATTCCACAAGAACAGACTTAGCGAAAGGCTTCTTGAAGGGAAAGCTGTAACTCTGTGAGATGAATTAACAGAACACAAAGCAGTTTCTCAGAAAGCTTCTTTCCAGTTTTTAACGGAAGATATTTCCTTTTTCACCATAGCCCTCTATGGGCTTCCAAATATCACTTTGCAAATTTCACAAGAACAGTCTTAGCGAAAGGCTTCTTGAGGGGAAAGCTGTAACTCTGTGAGATGAATTAACAGAACACAAAGCAGTTTCTCAGAAAGCTTCTTTCCAGTTTTTAACGGAAGATATTTCCTTTTTCACCATAGCCCTCTATGGGCTTCCAAATATCACTTTGCAAATTCCACAAGAACAGTCTTAACGAAAGGCTTCTTGAGGGGAAAGCTGTAACTCTGTGAGATGAATTAACAGAACACAAAGCAGTTTCTCAGAAAGCTTCTTTCCAATTTTTAACGGAAGATATTTCCTTTTCCACCATAGCTCTCTATGGACTTCCAAATATCACTTTGCAAATTCCACCAGAACAGGCTTCGTGAAAGGCTTCTTGAGCGTAAAGCTGTAACTCTGTGAGATGAATTAACAGAACACAAAGCAGTTTCTCAGAAAGCTTCTTTCCAGTTTTTAACGAAAGATATTTCCTTTTTCACCATAGCCCTCTATGGGCTTCCAAATATCACTTTGCAAATTCCACAAGAACAGACTTAGCGAAAGGCTTCTTGAAGGGAATGCTGTAACTCTGTGAGATGAATTAACAGAACACAAAGCAGTTTCTCAGAAAGCTTCTTTCCAGTTTTTAACGGAAGATATTTCCTTTTTCACCATAGCCCTCTATGGGCTTCCAAATATCACTTTGCAAATTCCACAAGAACAGCCTTAGCGAAAGGCTTCTTGAAGGGAAAGATGTAACTCTGTGAGATGAATTAACAGAACACAGAGCAGTTTCTCAGAAAGCTTCTTTCCAGTTTTGAACGGAAGATATTTCCTTTTTCACCATAGCATTCTATGGGCTTCCAAATATCCCTTTGCCAATTCCACAAGAACAGCCTTAGCGAAAGGCTTCTTGAAGGGAAAGATGTAACTCTGTGAGATGAATTAACAGAACACAGAGCAGTTTCTCAGAAAGCTTTCCAGTTTTGAACGGAAGATATTTCCTTTTTCACCATAGCCCTCTATGGGCTTCCAAATATCCCTTTGCCAATTCCACAAGAACAGCCTTAGCGAAAGGCTTCTTGAGCGTAAAGCTGTAACTCTGTTAGATGAATTACCAGAGCACAAAGCAGTTTCTCAGAAAGCTTCTTTCCAGTTTTTAACGGAAGATATTTCCTATTTTCCCCATAGCCTTCTATGGGCTTCCAAATATCCCTTTGCCAATTCCACAAGAACAGCCTTAGCGAAAGGCTTCTTGAAGGGAAAGGTGAAACTCTGTGAGATGAATTAACAGAACACAGAGCAGTTTCTCAGAAAGCTTCTTTCCAGTTTTGAACGGAAGATATTTCCTTTTTCACCATAGCCCTCTATGGGCTTCCAAATATCACTTTGCAAATTCCACAAGAACAGCCTTAGCGAAAGGCTTCTTGAAGGGAAAGATGTAACTCTGTGAGATGAATTAACAGAACACAGAGCAGTTTCTCAGAAAGTTTCTTTCCAGTTTTGAACGGAAGATATTTCCATTTTCACCATAGACCTCTATGGGCTTCCAAATATCCCTTTGCCAATTCCACAAGAACAGCCTTAGCGAAAGGCTTCTTGAAGGGAAAGATGTAACTCTGTGAGATGAATTAACAGAACACAAAGAAATTTCTCAGAAAGCTTCTTTCCAGTTTTGAACGGAAGATATTTCCTTTTTCACCATAGCCCTCTATGGCCTTCCAAATATCACTTTGCAAATTCCACAAGAACAGCCTTAGCGAAAGGCTTCTTGAGGGGAAAGCTGTAACTCTGTGAGATGAATTAACAGAATGCAAAGCAGTTTCTCAGAAAGCTTCTTTCCAGTTTTTAACGGAAGATATTTCCTTTTTCACCATAGCCCTCTATGGGCTTCCAAATATCACTTTGCCAATTCCACAAGAACAGTCTTAGTGAAAGTCTTCTTGAGGGGAATGCTGTAACTCTGTGAGATGAATTAACAGAACACAAAGCAGTTTCTCAGAAAGCTTCTTTCCAGTTTTTAACTGAAGATATTTCCTGTTTCACCATAGCCCTCTACGGGCTTCCAAATATCAGTTTGCAAATTCCACAAGAACAGTCGTAGCGAAAGGCTTCTTGACGGGAAAGCAGTAACTCTGTGAGATGAAATAACAGAACACAAAGCAGTTTCTCAAAATGCTTCTTTTCAGTTTTTAACTTAGGATATTTCCTTTTTCACAGTAGCCCCCTATGGGCTTCCAAATATCACTTCGCAAATTCCACAAGAACACTCTTAGCGAAAGACTTCTTGACGGGAAAGCTGTAAATCTGTGAGGTGAATTAAGAGAACACAAAGCAGTTTCTCAGAAAGCTTCTTTCCATTTTTTAACGGAAGATATTTCCTTTTTCACCATAGCCCTCTAAGGTCTTCCAAATATCACTTTGAAAATTCCACAAGAACAGTCTTAGCGAAAGGCTTCTTAAGGGGAATGCAGTAACTCTGTGAGATGAATTAACAGAACACAAAACAGTTTCTCAGAAATTTTCTTTCCAGTTTTTAACGGAAGATATTTACTTTTACACCATAGCCCTGTATGGGATTCCAAATATCACTTTGCCAATTCCACAAGAACAGCCTTAGCGAAAGGCTTCTTGAAGGGAAAGATGTAACTCTGTGAGATGAATTAACAGAACACAGAGCAGTTTCTCAGAAAGCTTCTTTCCAGTTTTGAACGGAAGATATTTCCTTTTTCACCATAGCCCTCTATGGGCTTCCAAATATCTCTTGGCCAATTCCACAAGAACAGCCTTAGCGAAAGGCTTCTTGAAGGGAAAGATGTAACTCTGTGAGATGAATTAACAGAACACAGAGCAGTTTCTCAGAAAGCTTCTTTCCAGTTTTGAACGGAAGATATTTCCTTTTTCAACATAGCCCTCTATGGGCTTCCAAATATCACTTTGCCAATTCCACAAGAACAGCCTTAGCGAAAGGCTTCTTGAAGGGAAAGATGTAACTCTGTGAGATGAATTAACAGAACACAGAGCAGTTTCTCAGAAAGCTTCTTTCCAGTTTTGAACGGAAGATATTTCCTTTTTCACCACAGCACTCTATGGGCTTCCAAATATCCCTTTGCCAATTCCACAAGAACAGCCTTAGCGAAAGGCTTCTTGAAGGGAAAGATGTAACTCTGTGAGATGAATTAACAGAACACAGAGCAGTTTCTCAGAAAGCTTCTTTCCAGTTTTTAATGGAAGATATTTCCTTTTTCACCATAGCCCTCTATGGGCTTCCAAATATCACTTTGCAAATTCCACAAGAACAGTCTTAGCGAAAGGCTTCTTGAGGGAAAAGCAGTAATTATGAGATGAATTAACAGAACACAAAGCAGTTTCTCAGAAAGCTTCTTTCCAGTTTTTAAAGGAAGATATTTCCTTTTTCACCATAGCCCTCTATGGGCTTCCAAATATCACTTTGCAAATTCCACAAGAACAGTCTTAGCGAAAGGCTTCTTGAGGGGAAAGCTGTAACTCTGTGAGGTGAATTAACAGAACACAAAGCAGTTTCTTAGAAAACTTCTTTCCAGTTTTTAAGGGAAGATATTTCCTTTTTCACCATAGCACTCTATGGGCTTCCAAATATCACTTTGCATATTCCACAAGAACAGTCTTAGCGAAAGGCTTCTTGAGGGAAAAGCTGTAACTCTGTGAGATGAATTAACAGAACACAAAGCAGTTTCTCAGAAAGCTTCTTTCCAGTTTTTAACGGAAGATATTTCCTTTTTCACCATAGCACTCTATGGGCTTCCAAATATCACTTTGCATATTCCACAAGAACAGTCTTAGCGAAAGGCTTCTTGAGGGAAAAGCTGTAACGCTGTGAGGTGAGTTAACAGAAAACAAAGCAATTTCAAAGAAAGCTTCTTTCCAGTTTTTAATGGAAGATATTTCCTTTTTCAACATAGTCCTCTATGGGCTTCTAAATATCACTTTGGAAATTCCACAAGAACAGTCTTTGCGAAAGGCTTTTAGAAGAGAAAGCTGTAACTCTGTGAGATGAATTAACAGAACACAAAGCAGTTTCTCAGAAAGCTTCTTTCCATTATTTAACGGAAGATATTTCCTTTTTCACCATAATCCTCTATGGGCTTCCAAATATCACTTTGCAAATTCCACAAGAACAGTCTTAGCGAAAGGCTTCTTGAGGGGAAAGCAGTAACTCTGTGAGATGAATTAACAGAACACAAAGCAGTTTCTCAGAAAGCTTCTTTCCAGTTTTTAACGGAAGATATTTCCTTTTTCACCATAGCCCTCTAGGGGCTTCCAAATATCACTTTGCAAGTTCCACAAGAACTCTCTTAGCGAATGGCTTCTAGAAGGGAAAGCTGTAACTCTGTGAGATGAATTAACAGAACACAAAGCAGTTTCTCAGAAAGCTTCCTTCCACTTTTAAACGGAATATATTTCCTTTTTCACCATAGCCCTCTATGGACTTCTAAATATCACTTTGCAAATTCCACAAGAACAGTCTTAGCGAAAGGCTTCTTGAGGGGAAAGCTGTAACTCTGTGAGATGAATTAACAGAACACAAAGCAGTTTCTCAGAAAGATTCTTTCCAGTTTTTAACTGAAGATATTTCCTTTTTCACCATAGCCCTCCATGGGCTTCCAAATATCACTTTGCAAATTCCACAAGAACAGTCTTAGCGAAAGGCTTCTTGAAGGGAAAGCTGTAACTCTGTGAGATGAATTAACAGAACACAAAGCAGTTTCTCAGAAAGCTTCTTTCCAGTTTTTAACTGAAGATATTTCCTTTTTCACCATAGCCCTCTATGGGCTTCCAAATATCACTTTGCCAATTCCACAAGAACAGCCTTAGCGAAAGGCTTCTTGAAGGGAAAGATGTAACTCTGTGAGATGAATTAACAGAACACAAAGCAGTTTCTCAGAAAGCTTCTTTCCAGGTTTTAACGGAAGATATTTTCTTTTTCACCATAGCCCTCTATGGGCTTCCAAATATCACTTTGCCAATTCCACAAGAACAGCCTTAGCGAAAGGCTTCTTGAAGGGAAAGATGTAACTCTGTGAGATGAATTAACAGAACACAGAGCAGTTTCTCAGAAAGCTTCTTTCCAGTTTTGAACGGAAGATATTTCCTTTTTCACCATAGCCCTCTATGGGCTTCCAAATATCCCTTTGCAAATTCCACAAGAACAACCTTAGCGAAAGGCTTCTTGAAGGGAAAGATGTAACTCTGTGAGATGAATTAACAGAACACAGAGCAGTTTCTCAGAAAGCTTCTTTCCAGTTTTGAACGGAAGATATTTCCTTTTTCACCATAGCCCTCTACAGGCTTCCAAATATCCCTTTGCCAATTCCACAAGAACAGCCTTAGCGAAAGGCTTCTTGAAGGGAAAGATGTAACTCTGTGACATGAATTAACAGAACACAGAGCAGTTTCTCAGAAAGCTTCTTTCCAGTTTTGAACGGAAGATATTTCCTTTTTCACCATAGCCCTCTATGGGCTTCCAAATATCCCTTTGCAAATTCCACAAGAACAGCCTTAGCGAAAGGCTTCTTGAAGGGAAAGATGTAACTCTGTGAGATGAATTAACAGAACACAGAGCAGTTTCTCAGAAAGCTTCTTTCCAGTTTTGAACGGAAGATATTTCCTTTTTCATCATAGCCCTCTATGGGCTTCCAAATATCCCTTTGCCAATTCCACAAGAACAGCCTTAGCGAAAGGCTTCTTGAAGGGAAAGATGTAACTCTGTGAGATGAATTAACAGAACACAGAGCAGTTTCTCAGAAAGCTTCTTTCCAGTTTTGAACGGAAGATATTTCCTTTTTCACCATAGCCCTCTATGGGCTTCCAAATATCCCTTTGCCAATTCCACAAGAACAGCCTTAGCGAAAGGCTTCTTGAAGGGAAAGATGTAACTCTGTGAGATGAATTAACAGAACACAGAGCAGTTTCTCAGAAGGCTTCTTTCCAGTTTTGAACGGAAGATATTTCCTTTTTCACCATAGCCCTCTATGGGCTTCCAAATATCCCTTTGCCAATTCCACAAGAACAGCCTTAGCGAAAGGCTTCTTGAAGGGAAGCTGTAACTCTGTGAGATGAATTAACAGAACTCAAAGCAGTTTCTCACAACGCTTCTATCCAATTTTTAACGGAAGATATTTCCTTTTTCATCTTAACCCTCTATGGGCTTCCAAATATCCCTTTGCCAATTCCACAAGAACAGCCTTAGCGAAAGGCTTCTTGAAGGGAAAGATGTAACTCTGTGAGATGAACTAAGAGAACACAGAGCAGTTTCTCAGAAAGCTTCTTTCCAGTTTTGAACGGAAGATATTTCCTTTTTCACCATAGCCCTCTATGGGCTTCCAAATATCCCTTTGCCAATTCCACAAGAACAGCCTTAGCGAAAGGCTTCTTGAAGGGAAAGATGTAACTCTGTGAGGTGAATTAACAGAACACAGAGCAGTTTCTCAGAAAGCTTCTTTCCAGTTTTGAACGGAAGATATTTCCTTTTTCACCATAGCCCTCTATGGGCTTCCAAATATCACTTTGCAAATTCCACAAGAACAGTCTTATTGAAATGCTTCTTGAGGGGAAAGCTGTTAATATGTGAGATGAATTAACAGACAACGCAGTTTCTCAGAAAGCTTCTTTCCAGTTTTTAACTGAAGATATTTCCTTTTTCACCATAGCCCTCTAAGTGCTTCCAAATATCAATTTGCAAATTCCACAAGAACAGCCTTAGCGAAAGGCTTCTTGAAGGGAAAGATGTAACTCTGTGAGATGAATTAACAGAACACAGACCAGTTTCTCAGAAAGCTTCTTTCCAGTTTTGAACGGAAGATATTTCCTTTTTCACCATAGCCCTCTATGGGCTTCCAAATATCCCTTTGCCAATTCCACAAGAACAGCCTTAGCGAAAGGCTTCTTGAGGGGAAAGATGTAACTCTGTGAGATGAATTAACAGAACACAGAGCAGTTTCTCAGAAAGCTTCTTTCCAGTTTTGAACGGAAGATATTTCCTCTTTCACCATAGCCCTCTATGGGCTTCCAAATATCCCTTTGCCAATTCCACAAGAACAGCCTTAGCGAAAGGCTTCTTGAGGGGAAAGATGTAACTCTGTGAGATGAATTAACAGAACACAGAGCAGTTTCTCAGAAAGCTTCTTTCCAGTTTTTAACTGAAGATATTTCCTTTTTCACCATAGCCCTCTATGGGCTTCCAAATATCACTTTGCAAATTCCACAAGAACAGTCTTAGCGAAAGGCTTCTTGAGGGGAAAGCTGTAACTCAGTGAGATGAATTAACAGAACACAAAGCAGTTTCTCAGAAAGCTTCTTTCCAGTTTTTAACTGAAGATATTTCCTTTTTCACCATAGCCCTCTATGGGCTTCCAAATATCACTTTGCAAATTCCACAAGAACAGTCTTAGCGAAAGGCTTCTTGAGGGAAAAGCTGTAACTCTGTGAGATGAATTAACAGAACACAGAGCAGTTTCTCAGAAAGCTTCTTTCCAGTTTTGAACGGAAGATATTTCCTTTTCCACCATAGCCCTCTATGGGCGTCCAAATATCCCTTTTCCATTCCACAAGAACAGTCTTAGCGAAAGGCTTGTTGAGGGAAAGATGTAACTCTGTGAGATGAATTAACAGAACACAGAGCAGTTTCTCAGAAAGCTTTTTTCCAGTTTTGAACGGAAGATATTTCCTTTTTCACCATAGCCCTCTATGGGCTTCCAAATATCCCTTTGCCAATTCCACAAGAACAGTCTTAGCGAAAGGGTTCTTGAGGGGAAAGCTGTAACTCTGTGAGATGAATTAACAGAACACAAAGCAGTTTCTCAGAAAGCTTCTTTCCAGTTTTTAACGGAAGATATTTCCTTTTTGACCATAGCCCTCTATGGGCTTCCAAATATCACTTTGCCAATTCCACAAGAACAGCCTTAGCGAAAGGCTTCTTGAAGGGAAAGATGTAACTCTGTGAGATGAATTAACAGAACACAGAGCAGTTTCTCAGAAAGCTTCTTTCCAGTTTTGAACGCAAGATATTTCCTTTTCACCATAGCCCTCTATGGGCTTCCAAATATCCCTTTGCCAATTCCACAAGAACAGCCTTAGCGAAAGGCTTCTTGAAGGGAAAGATGTAACTCTGTGAGATGAATTAACAGAACACAGAGCAGTTTCTCAGTAAGCTTCTTTCCAGTTTTTAACGGAAGATGATTTCTTTTTCACCGTAGCCCTCTATGGGCTTCCAAATATCACTTTGTAAATTCCACAAGAACAGCCTTAGCGAAAGGCTTCTTGAAGGGAAAGATGTAACTCTGTGAGATGAATTAACAGAACACAGAGCAGTTTCTCAGAAAGCTTCCTTCCAGTTTTGAACGGAAGATATTTCCTTTTTCACCATAGCCCTCTAATGGCTTCCAAATATCCCTTTGCCAATTCCACAAGAACAGCCTTAGCGAAAGGCTTCTTGAAGGGAAAGATGTAACTCTGTGAGATGAATTAACAGAACACAGAGCAGTTTCTCAGAAAGCTTCTTTCCAGTTTTGAACGGAAGATATTTCCTTTTTCACCATAGCCCTCTATGGGCTTCCAAATATCCCTTTGCCAATTCCACAAGAACAGCCTTAGAGAAAGGCTTCTTGAAGGGAAAGATGTAACTCTGTGAGATGAATTAACAGAACACAGAGCAGTTTCTCAGAAAGCTTCTTTCCAGTTTTGAACGGAAGATATTTCCTTTTCACCATAGCCCTCTATGGGCTTCCAAATATCCCTTTGCCAATTCCACAAGAACAGCCTTAGCGAAAGGCTTCTTGAAGGGAAAGATGTAACTCTGTGAGATGAATTAACAGAACACAGAGCAGTTTCTCAGAAAGCTTCTTTCCAGTTTTGAACGGAAGATATTTCCTTTTCACCATAGCCCTCTATGGGCTTCCAAATATCCCTTTGCCAATTCCACAAGAACAGCCTTAGCGAAAGGCTTCTTGAAGGGAAAGATGTAACTCTGTGAGATGAATTAACAGAACACAGAGCAGTTTCTCAGAAAGCTTCTTTCCAGTTTTGAACGGAAGACATTTCCTTTTTCACCATAGCCCTCTATGGGCTTCCAAATATCCCTTTGCCAATTCCACAAGAACAGCCTTAGCGAAAGGCTTCTTGAAGGGAAAGATGTAACTCTGTGAGAAGAATTAACAGAACACAAAGCACTTTCTCAGAAAGCTTCTTTCCAGTTTTTAACGGAAGATATTTCCTTTTTCACCATAGCCCTCAAAGGGCTACCAAATATCGCTTTGCAAATTCCACAAAAACAGTCTTAGCGAAAGGCTTCTGGAGTGCAAAGGTGTAACTCCGTGAGATGAATTAACAGAACACAAAGCACTTTCTCAGAAACCTTCTTTCCATTTTTTAACTTAAGATATTTCCTTTTCCACCATAGCCCTCTATGGGCTTCCAAATATCACTTTCCAAATTCCACAAGAACAGTCTTAGCGAAAGGCTTCTTGAGGGGAAAGCTGTAACTCTGTGAGATGAATTAACAGAACACAAATCAGTTTCTCAGAAAGCTTCTTTCCAGTTTTTAATGGAAGATATTTCCTTTTTCACCATAGCCCTCTATGGGCTTCCAAATATCACTTTGCAAATTCCACAAGAACAGTCTTAGCGAAAGGCTTCTTGAGGGGAAAGCTGTAACTCTGTGAGATGAATTAACAGAACACAAAGCAGTTTCTCAGAAAGCTTCTTTCCAGTTTTTAACGGAAGATATTTCCTTTTTCACCAAAGCCCTCTATGGGCTTCCAAATATCACTTTGCAAATTCCACAAGAACAGTCTTAGCGAAAGGCTTCTTGAGGGGAAAGCTGTAACTCTGTGAGATGAATTAACAGAACACAAAGCAGTTTCTCAGAAAGCTTCTTTCCAGTTTTTAACGGAAGATATTTCCTTTTTCACCATAGCCCTCTATGGGCTTCCAAATATCACTTTGCAAATTCCACAAGAACACTCAAAGGGAAAAGCTTCTTGAGGAAAAAGCTGTAACTCTGTGAGATGAATTAACAGAACTAAAAGCAGTTTCTCAGAAAGCTGCTTTCCAGTTTTTAACGGAGGATATTTCCTGTTTCACCATAGCCCTCTATGGGCTTCCAAATATCACTTTGCAAATTCCACAAGAACAGTCTTAGCGAAAGGCTTCTTGACGGGAAAGCTGTAACTCTGTGAGATGAATTAACAGAACAGAAAGCAGTTTCTCAGAAAGCTTCTTTCCAGTTTTTAACGGAAGATACTTCCTTTGTACCGTAGCCCCCTACGGGCTTCCAAATATCACTTTGCAAATTCCACAAGAATAGTCCTAGTGAACGACTTCTTGAGGAAAAAGCTGTAACAGTGTGAGATGAATTAACAGAACACAAAACAGTTTCTCAGAAAGCTTCTTTCCAGTTTTAACGGAAGATATTTCCTTTTTCACCGTAGCCCTCTATGGGCTTCCAAATATCACTTTGCAAATTCCACAAGAACAGTCTTAGCGAAAGGCTTCTTGAGGTGAAAGCTGAAACTCTCTGAGATGAATTAACAGAACACAAAGCAGTATCTCAGAAACCTTCTTTCCAGTTTTTAGCGGACGATATTTCTTTTTTCTCCATAGCCCCCTATAGGCTTCCAAATATCACCTTGTAAATTCCACAGGAACAGTCTTAATGAATGGCTTCTTGAGGGGAAAGCTATATCTCTGTGAGATGAATTAACAGAACATAATGCAGTTTCTCAGAAAGCTTCTTTCCAGTTTTTAACGGAAGATATTTCCTTGTTCACCATAGCCCTCTATGGGCTTCCAAATATCACTTTGCAAATTCCACAAGAACAGTCTTAGCGAAAAGCTTCTTGAGGGGAAAGCTGTAACTCTGTGAGATGAATTAACAGAACACAAAGCAGTTTCTCAGAAAGCTTCTTTCCAGTTTTTAACGGAAGATATTTCCTTTTTCACCATAGCCCTCTATGGGCTTCCAAATATCACTTTGCAAATTCCACAAGAACAGTCTTAGCAAAAGGCTTCTTGAGGGGAAAGCTGTAACTCTGTGAGATGAATTAACAGAACACAAAGCAGTTTCTCAGAAAGCTTCTTTCCAGTTTTTAACGGAAGATATTTCCTTTTTCACCATAGCCCTCTATGGGCTTCCAAATATCACTTTGCAAATTCCACAAGAACAGTCTTAGCGAAAGGCTTCTTGAGTGGAAAGCTGTAACTCTGTGAGATGAATTAACAGAACACAGAGCAGTTTCTCAGAAAGCTTCTTTCCAGTTTTGAACGGAAGATTTTCCTTTTTCACCATAGCCCTCTATGGGCTTCCAAATATCCCTTTGCCAATTCCACAAGAACAGCCTTAGCGAAAGGCTTCTTGAAGGGAAAGATGTAACTCTGTGAGATGAATTAACAGAACACAAAGCAGATTCTCAGAAAGCTTCTTTCCAGTTTTTAACGGAAGATATTTCCTTTTTCACCATAGCCCTCTAAGGGCTTCCAAATATCACTTTGCAAATTCCACAAGAACAGCCTTAGCGAAAGGCTTCTTGAAGGGAAAGATGTAACTCTGTGAGATGAATTAACAGAACACAGAGCAGTTTCTCAGAAAGCTTCTTTCCAGTTTTAACGGAAGATATTTCCTTTTTCACCATAGCCCTCTAGGGGCTTCCAAATATCACTTTTCAAATTCCACAAGAACAGTCTTAGCGAAAGGATTCTTCACGAGAAAGCTGTAACTCTGTGAGATGGATTAACAGAACCAAAAACAATTTCTCAGAGAACGTCTTTCCAGTTTTTAACGGAAGATATGTCGTTTTTCACCATAGCCCTCCATGGGCTTCCAAATATCCCTTTGCCAATTCCACAAGAACAGCCTTAGCGAAAGGCTTCTTGAAGGGAAAGCTGTAACTCTGTGAGATGAATTAACAGAACACAAAGCAGTTTCTCAGAAAGCTTCTTTCCAGTTTTTAATGGAAGATATTTCCTTTTTCAACATAGCCCTCTATGGGCTTCCAAATATCACTTTGCAAATTCCACAAGAACAGTCTTAGCGAAAGGGTTTTTTAGGGGAAAGCTGTAACACTGTGAGATGAATTAACAGAACACAAAGCAGTTTCTCAGAAAGCTTCTTTCCAGTTTTAACGGAAGATATTTCCTTCTCCACCATAGCCCTCTATGGGCTTCCAAATATCACTTTGCAAATTCCACCAGAACTGCCTTAGCGAAAGGCTTCTTGAGGGGAAAGCTGTAACTCCGTGAGATGAATTAACAGAAAACAAAGCAGTTTCTCAGAAAGCTTCTTTCCAGTTTTTTAGGGAAGATATTTCCTTTTTCACCATAGCCCTCTATGGGCTTCCAAATATCACTTTGCAAATTCCACAAGAACAGTCTTAGCGAAAGGCTTCTTGAGGGGAAAGCTGTAACTCTGTGAGATGAATTAACAGAACACAAAGCAGTATCTCAGAAAGCTTCTTTCCAGTTTTAACTGAAGATATTCCCTTTTTCACCATAGGAATCTATGGGCTTCCAAATATCACTTTGCAAATCCCACAAGAACAGTTTTAGCGAAAGGCTTCTTGAGGGGAAAGCTGTAACTCTGTGAGATGAATTAACAGAACACAAAGCAGTTTCTCAGAAAGCTTCTTTCCAGTTTTTAACTGAAGATATTTCCTTTTTCACCATAGCCCTCTATGGGCTTCCAAATATCACTTTGAAATTCCACAAGAACAGTCTTAGCGAAAGGCTTCTTGAGGGGAAAGCTGTAACTCTGTGAGATGAATTAACAGAACACAAAGCAGTTTCTCAGAAAGCTTCTTTCCAGTTTTTAACTGAAGATATTTCCTTTTTCACCATAGCCCTCTATGGGCTTCCAAATATCACTTTGCAAATTCCACAAGAACAGTCTTAACGAAAGGCTTCTTGAGAGGAAAGCTGTAACTCTGTGAGATGAATTAACAGAACACAAAACAGTTTCTCAGAAAGCTTCTTTCCAGTTTTTAACGGAAGATATTTCCTTTTTCACCATAGCCCTCTATGGGCTTCCAAATATCACTTTGCAAATTCCACAAGAACAGTCTTAGCGAAAGGCTTCTTGAGGGGAAAGCTGTAACTCTGTGAGATAAATTAACAGAACACAAAGCAGTTTCTCAGAAAGCTTCTTTCCAGTTTTAACAGAAGATATTTCCTTTTTCACCATAGCCCTCTATGGGCTTCCAAATATCACTTTGCAAATTCCACAAGAACAGTCTTAGCGAAAGGCTTCTTGAGGGGAAAGCTGTAACTCTGTGAGATGAATTAACAGAACACAAAGCAGTTTCTCAGAAAGCTTCTTTCCAGTTTTTAACTGAAGATATTTCCTTTTTCACCATAGCCCTCTATGGGCTTCCAAATATCACTTTGCAAATTCCACAAGAACAGTCTTAATGAAAGGCTTCTTGAGGGGAAAGCTGTAACTCTGTGAGATGAATTAAAAGAACACAAAGCAGTTTCTCAGAAAGCTTCTTTCCAGTTTTTAACGGAAGATATTTCCTTTTTCACCATAGCCCTCTATGGGCTTCCAAATATCACTTTGCAAATTCCACAAGAACAGTCTTAGCGAAAGGCTTCTTGAGAGGAAAGCTGTAACTCTGTGAGATGAATTAACAGAACACAAAGCAGTTTCTCAGAAAGCTTCTTTCCAGTTTTTAACTGAAGATATTTCCTTTTTCACCACAGCCCTCTATGGGCTTCCAAATATCACTTTGTAAATTCCACAAGAACAGTCTTAGCGAAAGGCTTCTTGAGGGCAAAGCTGTAACTCTGTGAGATGAATTAACAGAACACAAAGCAGTTTCTCAGAAAGCTTCTTTCCAGTTTTTAACGGAAGATATTTCCTTTTTCACCATAGCCCTCTATGGGCTTCCAAATATCACTTTGCAAATTCCACAAAAACAGTCTTAGCGAAAGGCTTCTTGAGGGAAAAGCTGTAACTCTGTGAGATGAATTAACAGAACACAAAGCA
This sequence comes from Cercopithecus mona, assembly GCA_014849445.1. Lineage (NCBI taxonomy): Eukaryota > Metazoa > Chordata > Mammalia > Primates > Cercopithecidae > Cercopithecus > Cercopithecus mona. The sequence goes on along the minus strand of JABBCR010000008.1, from coordinate 13,704 downwards.
GTTTCTCAGAAAGCTTCTTTCCAGTTTTTAACGGAAGATATTTCCTTTTTCACCATAGCCCTCTATGGGCTTCCATATATCACTTTGCAAATTCCACAAGAACAGTCTTAGCGAAAGGCTTCCTGAAGGGAAAGCTGTAACTCTGTGAGATGAATTAACAGAACACAAAGCAGTTTCTCAGAAAGCTTCTTTCCAGTTTTTAACTGAAGCTATATCCTTTTTCACTATAGACCTTTTTGTGCTTCCAATTATCACTTTGCAAATTGCACAAGAACAGCCTTAGCGAAAGGCTTCTTGAGGGGAAAGCTGTAATTCTGTGAGATGAATTAACAGAACACAAAGCAGTTTCTCAGAAAGCTTCTTTCCAGTTTTGAACGGAAGATATTTCCTTTTTCACCATAGCACTCTATGGGCTTCCAAATATCCCTTTGCCAATTCCACAAGAACAGCCTTAGCGAAAGGCTTCTTGAAGGGAAAGATGTAACTCTGTGAGATGAATTAAGAGAACACAGAGCAGTTTCTCACAAAGCTTCATTCCAGTTTTTAAGTGAAGATATTTCCTTTTTCACCATAGCCCTCTATGGGCTTCCAAATATGACTTTGCAAATTCCACAAGAACTATCTTAACGAAAGACTTCTTGAGGCAAAAACTGTAAATCTGTGAGATGAATCAACAGAAGACAAAGCAGTTTCTCAGAAAGCTTCTTTCCAGTTTTTAACGGAAGATATTTCCTTTTTCACCAGAGCCCTCTATGGGCTTCCAAATATCACTTTGCAAATTCCACAAGAACAGTCGTATCGAAAGGCTCCTTGAGGGTAAGATGTAACTCTGTGAGATGAATTAACAGAACACAAAGCAGTTTCTCAGAAAGCTTCTTTCCAGTTTTTAACTGAAGATATTTTCGTTTTCACCGTAGCCCCCTTTGGGCTTCCAAATATCACTTTGCAATTTCCACAAGAACAGTCTTAGCGAAAGGCTTCTTGAGGGAAAAGCTGTAACTCTGTGAGATGAATTAACAGAACACAAAGCAGTTTCTCAGAAAGCTTCTTTCCAGTTTTGAACGGAAGATATTTCCTTTTTCACCATAGACCTCTATCGGCTTCCAAATATCCCTTTGCCAATTCCACAAGAACAGCCTTAGCGAAAGGCTTCTTGAAGGGAAAGATGTAACTCTGTGAGATGAATTAACAGAACACAGAGCAGTTTCTCAGAAAGCTTCTTTCCAGTTTTAACGGAAGATATTTCCTTTTCACCATAGCCCTCTATGGGCTTCCAAATATCACTTTGCAAATTCCACAAGAACAGTCTTAGCGAAAGGCTTCTTGAGGGAAAAGCTGTAACTCTGTGAGATGAATTAACAGAACACAAAGCAGTTTCTCAGAAAGCTTCTTTCCAGTTTTTAACGGAAGATATTTCCTTTTTCACCATAGCCCTCTATGGGCTTCCAAATATCACTTTGCAAATTCCACAAGAACAGCCTTAGCGAAAGGCTTCTTGAAGGGAAAGCTGTAACTCTGTGAGATGAATTAACAGAACACAAAGCAGTTTCTCAGAAAGCTTCTTTCCAGTTTTTAAAGGAAGATATTTCCTTTTTCACCATAGCCCTCTATGGGCTTCCAAATATCACTTTGCCAATTCCACAAGAACAGCCTTAGCGAAAGGCTTCTTGAAGGGAAAGGTGTAACTCTGTGAGATGAATTAACAGAACACAGAGCAGTTTCTCAGAAAGCTTCTTTCCAGTTTTGAACGGAAGATATTTCCTTTTTCACCATAGCACTCTATGGGCTTCCAAATATCCCTTTGCCAATTCCACAAGAACAGCCTTAGCGAAAGGCTTCTTGAAGGGAAAGATGTAACTCTGTGAGATGAATTAACAGAACACAGAGCAGTTTCTCAGAAAGCTTTTTTCCAGTTTTGAACGGAAGATATTTCCTTTTTCACCATAGCCCTCTATGGGCTTCCAAATATCACTTTGCCAATTCCACAAGAACAGCCTTAGCGAAAGGCTTCTTGAAGGGAAAGATGTAACACTGTGAGATGAATTAACAGAACACAGAGCAGTTTCTCAGAAAGCTTCTTTCCAGTTTTGAACGGAAGATATTTCCTTTTTCTCCATAGCCCTCTATGGGCTTCCAAATATCACTTTGCCAATTCCACAAGAACAGCCTTAGCGAAAGGCTTCTTGAAGGGAAAGATGTAACTCTGTGAGATGAATTAACAGAACACAGAGCAGTTTCTCAGAAAGCTTCTTTCCAGTTTTGAACGGAAGATATTTCCTTTTTCACCATAGCCCTCTATGGGCTTCCAAATATCCCTTTGCCAATTCCACAAGAACAGCCTTAGCGAAAGGCTTTTTGAAGGGAAAGATGTAACTCTGTGAGATGAATTAACAGAACACAAAGAAGTTTCTCAGAAAGCTTCTTTCCAGTTTTTTATGGAAGATATTTCGTTTTTCACCATAGCCGTGTATTTGCTTCCAAATATCACTTTGCCAAATCCAAAAGAGCAGCCTTAGCGAAAGGCTTCTTGAAGGGAAAGATGTAAGTCTGTGAGATGAATTAACAGAACACAGAGCAGTTTCTCAGAAAGCTTCTTTCCAGTTTTGAACGGAAGATATTTCCTTTTTCACCATAGCCCTCTATGGGCTTCCTAATATCACTTTGCCAATTCCACAAGAACAGCCTTAGCGAAAGGCTTCTTGAAGGGAAAGATGTAACTCTGTGAGATGAATTAACAGAACACAAAGCAGTTTCTCAGAAGGCTTCTTTCCAGTTTTTAACGGAAGATATTTCCTTTTCCACAATAGAACTCTCGGCGCTTCGAAATATCACTTCAAAAATTCTACAAGAACAGTCTTAGCGAAAGGCTTCTTGAGGCGAAAGCTGTAACTCTGAGAGATGAATTAACAGAACACAAAGCAGTTTCTCAGAAAGCTTCTTTCCAGTTTTTAACTGAAGATATTTCCTTTTTCACCATAGCCCTCTATGGGCTTCCAAATATCACTTTTCAAATTCCACAAGAACAGTCTTAGCGAACGGCTTCTTGAGTGCAAAGCTGTAACTCTGTGAGATGAATTAACAGAACACAAAGCAGTTTCTCAGAAAGCTTCTTTCCAGTTTTTAACTGAAGATATTTCCTTTTTCACCATTGCCCTCTATGGGCTTCCAAATATCACTTTGCAAATTCCACAAGAACAGTCTTAGCGAAAGGCTTCTTGAGGGGAAAGCTGTAACTCTGTGAGATGAATTAACAGAACACAAAGCAGTTTCTCAGAAAGCTTCTTTCCAGTTTTTAACGAAAGATATTTCCTTTTTCACCATAGCCCTCTATGGGCTTCCAAATATCACTTTGCAAATTCCACAAGAACAGTCTTAGCGAAAGGCTTCTTGAGGGAAAAGCTGTAACTCTGTGAGATGAATTAACAGAACACAAAGCAGTTTCTCAGAAAGCTTCTTTCCAGTTTTTAACTGAAGATATTTCCTTTTTCACCATAGCCCTCTATGGGCTTCCAAATATCACTTTGCAAATTCCACAAGAACAGTCTTAGCGAAAGGCTTCTTGAGGGGAAAGCTGTAACTCTGTGAGATGAATTAACAGAACACAAAGCAGTTTCTCAGAAAGCTTCTTTCCAGTTTTTAACGGAAGATATTTCCTTTTTCACCATAGCACTCTATGGGCTTCCAAATATCACTTTGCAAATTCCACAAGAACAGTCTTAGCGAAAGGCTTCTTGAAGGGAAAGCTGTAACTCTGTGAGATGAATTAACAGAACACAAAGCAGTTTCTCAGAAAGCTTCTTTCCAGTTTTAACGGAAGATATTTCCTTTTTCACCATAGCCCTCTATGGGATTCCAAATATCACTTTGCAAATTCCACAAGAACAGTCTTAGAAAAAGGCTTCTTGAATGGAAAGCTGTAACTCTGTGAGATGAATTAACAGAACACAAAGCAGTTTCTCAGAAAGCTTCTTTCCAGTTTTTAACTGAAGATATTTCCTTTTTCACCATAGCCCTCTATGGGCTTCCAAATATCACTTTGCCAATTCCACAAGAACAGCCTTAGCGAAAGGCTTCTTGAAGGGAAAGATGTAACTCTGTGAGATGAATTAACAGAAAACAAAGCAGTTTCTCAGAAAGCTTCTTTCCAGTTTTTAACGGAAGATATTTCCTTTTTCACCATAGCCCTCTACGGGCTTCCAAATATCACTTTGCAAATTCCACAAGAACAGTCTTAGCGAAAGGCTTCTTGAGGGGAAAGATGTAACTCTGTGAGATGAATTAACAGAACACAAAGCAGTTTCTCAGAAAGCTTCTTTCAGTTTTTAACGGAAGATATTTCCTTTTTCACCATAGCCCTCTATGGGCTTCCAAATATCACTTTGCAAATTCCACAAGAACAGTCTTAGCGAAAGGCTTCTTGAGGGGAAAGCTGTAACTCTGTTAGATGAATTAACAGAACACAAAGCAGTTTCTCAGAAAGCTTCTTTCCAGTTTTTAACGGAAGATATTTCCTTTTTCACCATAGCCCTCTACGGGCTTCCAAATATCACTTTGCAAATTCCACAAGAATAGTGTTAGCGAAAGGCTTCTTGAGGGGAAAGATGTAACTCTATGAGATGAATTAACAGAACACAAAGCAGTTTTCAGAAAGCTTCTTTCCAGTTTTTAGCAGAAGATATTTCCTTTTTCACCATAGCCCAATATGGGCTTCCAAATATCATATTGCAAATTCCACAAGAATAGTGTTAGTGAAAGGCTTCTTGAGGGGAAAGCTGTAACTCTGTGAGATGAATTAACAGAACACAAAGCAGTTTCTCAGAAAGCTTCTTTCCGGTTTTTAATTGAAGATATTTCCTTCTTCACCATAGCCCACTATGGGCTTCCAAATATCACTTTGCAAATTCCACAAGAACAGTCTTAGCGAAAGGCTTCTTGAGGGGAAAGCTGTAACTCTGTGAGATGAATTAACAGAACACAAAGCAGTTTCTCAGAAAGCTTCTTTCCAGTTTTTAACTGAAGATATTTCCTTTTTCACCATAGCACTCTATGGGCTTCCAAATATCACTTTGCAAATTCCACAAGAACAGTCTTAGCCAAAGGCTTCTTGAGGGGAAAGCTGTAACTCTGTGAGATGAATGAACAGAACACAAAGCAGTTTCTCAGAAAGCTTCTTTCCAGTTTTTAACTGAAGATATTTCCTTTTTCACCATAGCCCTCTATGGGCTTCCAAATATCACTTTGCAAATTCCACCAGAACAGTCTTAGCGAAAGGCTTCTTTAGGGGAAAGCTGTAACTCTGTGAGATGAATTAACAGAACACAAAGCAGTTTCTCAGAAAGCTTCTTTCCAGTTTTTAACTGAAGATATTTCCTTTTTCACCATAGCCCTCTATGGGCTTCCAAATATCACTTTGCAAATTCCACAAGAACAGTCTTAGCGAAAGGCTTTTTGAGGGAAAAGCTGTAACTCTGTGAGATGAATTAACAGAACACAAAGCAGTTTCTCAGAAAGCTTCTTTCCAGTTTTTAACTGAAGATATTTCCTTTTTCCCCATAGCCCTCTATGGGCTTCCAAATATCACTTTGCAAATTCCACAAGAACAGTCTTAGCGAAAGGCTTCTTGAGGGGAAAGCTGTAACTCTGTGAGATGAATTAACAGAACACAAAGCAGTTTCTCAGAAAGCTTCTTTCCAGTTTTTAACTGAAGATATTTCCTTTTTCACCATAGCCCTCTATGGGCTTCGAAATATCACTTTGCAAATTCCACAAGAACATTCTTAGCGAAAGGCTTCTTGAGGGGAAAACTGTAACTCTGTGAGATGAATTAACAGAACACAAAGCAGTTTCTCAGAAAGCTTCTTTCCAGTTTTTAACTGAAGATATTTCCTTTTTCACCATAGCCCTCTATGGGCTTCCAAATATCACTTTGCAAATTCCACAAGAACAGTCTTAGCGAAAGGCTTCTTGAGAGGAAAACTGTAACTCTGTTAGATGAATTAACAGAACACAAAGCAGTTTCTCAGAAAGCTTCTTTCCAGTTTTTAACGGAAGATATTTCCTTTTTCACCATAGCCCTCTATGGTCTTCCAAATATCACTTTGCAAATTCCACAAGAACAGTCTAGCGAAAGGCTTCTTGAAGGGAAAGCTGTAACTCTGTGAGATGAATTAACAGAACACAAAGCAGTTTCTCAGAAAGCTTCTTTCCAGTTTTGAACGGAAGATATTTCCGTTTTCACCATAGCCCTCTATGGGATTCCAAATATCACTTTGCAAATTCCACAAGAACAGCCTTAGCGAAAGGCTTCTTGAAGGGAAAGATGTAACTCTGTGAGATGAATTAACAGAACACAACGCAGTTTCTCAGAAAGCTTCTTTCCAGTTTTTAACGGAAGATATTTCCTTTTTCACCATAGCCCTCTATGGGCTTCCAAATATCACTTTGCAAATTCCAGAAGAACAGTCTTAACGAAAGGCTTCTTGAGGGGAAAGATGTAACTCTGTGAGATGAATTAACAGAACACAAAGCAGTTTCTCAGAAAGCTTCTTTCCAGTTTTTAACGAAAGATATTTCCTTTTTCACCATAGCCCTCTATGGGCTTCCAAATATCACTTTGCCAATTCCACAAGAACAGCCTTAGCGAAAGGCTTCTTGAAGTGAAAGCTGTAACTCTGTGAGATGAATTAACAGAACACAAAGCAGTTTCTCAGAAAGCTTCTTTCCAGTTTTTAACGGAAGATATTTTTTTTTTCAAAGTAGCACTCTATGGGTTTCCAAATATCACCTTGCAAATTCCACAAGAAGAGTCTTAGCGAAAGACTTCTGGAGGGAAAGCTCTAACTCTGTGAGATGAATTAACAGAAAAGGAAGCAGTTTCTCACTAAGCTTCTTTCCAGTTTTTTAGGGAAGATATTTCCTTTCTCACCATAGCCCTCTAAGGGCTTCCAAATATCACTTTGCAAATTCCACAAGAACAGTCTTAGCGAAAGGCTTCTTGAAGGGAAAGCTGTAACTCTGTGAGATGAATTAACAGAACACAAAGCAGTTTCTCAGAAAGCTTCTTTCCAGTTTTTAAAGGAAGATATTTCCTTTTTCACCATAGCCCTCTATGGGCTTCCAAATATCACTTTGCAAATTCCACAAGAACAGTCTTAGCGAAAGGCTTCTTGAAGGGAAAGCTGTAACTCTGTGAGATGAATTAACAGAACACAAAGCAGTTTCTAAGAAAGCTTCTTTCCAGTTTTTAACGGAAGATATTTCCTTTTTCACTGTAGCCCTCTATGGGCTTCCAAATATCACTTTTCAAATCCCACAAGAACAGTCTTAGAAAATGGGTTCTTGAGGGGAAAGCTGTAACTCTCTGAGATGAAGTACCAGAACACAAAGCAGTTTCTCAGAAAGCTTCTTTCCAGTTTTTAACGGAAGATATTTCCTTTTTCACCATAGCCCTCTATGGGCTTCCAAATATCACTTTGCAAATTCCACAAGAACAGTCTTAGCGAAAGGCTTCTTGAGGGAAAAGCTGTAACTCTGTGAGATGAATTAACAGAACACAAAGCAGTTTCTCAGAAAGCTTCTTTCCAGTTTTGAACGGAAGATATTTCCTTTTTCACCATATCCCTTTATGGGCTTCCAAATATCACTTTGCAAATTCCACAAGAACAGTGTTAGCGAAAGCCTTCTTTAGGGGAAAGTTGCAACTCTGTGAGATGTATTAACAGAACCCAAAGCAGTTTGTCAGAAATCTTCTTTCCAGTTTTCAATTGAAGATATTTCCTTTTTTACCATAGCCCTCTACGGGCTTCAAATATCACTTTGCAAATTCCACAAGAACTGTCTCAGGGAAAGGCTTCTTGAGGGTAGAGCTGTAATTCTGTGAGATGAATTAACAGAACACAGAGCAGTTTCTCAGAAAGCTTCTTTCCAGTTTTGAACGGAAGATATTTCCTTTTTCACCATAGGCCTCTATGGGCTTCCAAATATCCCTTTGCCAATTCCACAAGAACAGCCTTAGCGAAAGGCTTCTTGAAGGGAAAGATGTAACTCTGTGAGATGAATTAACAGAACACAGAGCAGTTTCTCAGAAAGCTTCTTTCCAGTTTTGAACGCAAGATATTTCCTTTTCACCATAGCCCTCTATGGGCTTCCAAATATCCCTTTGCCAATTCCACAAGAACAGCCTTAGCGAAAGGCTTCTTGAAGGGAAAGATGTAACTCTGTGAGATGAATTAACAGAACACAGAGCAGTTTCTCAGAAAGCTTCTTTCCAGTTTTTAACGAAGATATTTCCTTTTTCACCATAGCCCTCTATGGGCTTCCAAATATCCCTTTGCCAATTCCACAAGAACAGCCTTAGCGAAAGGCTTCTTGAAGGGAAAGATGTAACTCTGTGAGATGAATTAACAGAACACAGAGCAGTTTCTCAGAAACCTTCTTTCCAGTTTTGAACGGAAGATATTTCCTTTTTCACCATAGCCCTCTATGGGCTTCCAAATATCACTTTGCCAATTCCACAAGAACAGTCTTAGCGAAAGGCTTCTTGAGGAAAAAGCTGTAACTCTGTGAGATGAATTAACAGAACACAAAGCAGTTTCTCAGAAAGCTTCTTTCCAGTTTTGAACGGAAGATATTTCCTTTTTCACCATAGCCCTCTATGGCCTTCCAAATATCACTTTGCAAATTCCACAAGAACAGTCTTAGCGAAAGGCTTCTTGAGGGGAAAGCTGTAACTCTGTGAGATGAATTAACAGAACACAAAGCAGTTTCTCAGAAAGCTTCTTTCCAGTTTTTAAATGAAGATATTTCCTTTTTCACCATAGCCCTCTATGGGCTTCCAAATATCACTTTGCAAATTCCACAAGAACAGTCTTAGCGAAAGGCTTCTTGAGGGGAAAGCTGTAACTCTGTGAGATGAATTAACAGAACACAAAGCAGTTTCTCAGAAAGCTTCTTTCCAGTTTTTAAATGAAGATATTTCCTTTTTCACCATAGCCCTCTATGGGCTTCCAAATATCACTTTGCAAATTCCACAAGAACAGCCTTAGCGAAAGGCTTCTTGAAGGGAAAGATGTAACTCTGTGAGATGAATTAACAGAACACAGAGCAGTTTCTCAGAAAGCTTCTTTCCAGTTTTGAACGGAAGATATATCCTTTTTCACCATAGCCCTCTATGGGCTTCCAAATATCACTTTGCCAATTCCACAAGAACAGCCTTAGCGAAAGGCTTCTTGAAGGGAAAGATGTAACTCTGTGAGATGAATTAACAGAACACAGAGCAGTTTCTCAGAAAGCTTCTTTCCATTTTTTAACGGAAGATATTTCCTTTTTCACCATAGCCCTCTATGGGCTTCCAAATATCACTTTGAAAATTCCACAAGAACAGTCTTACCACAAGGCTTCATGAGGGGAAAGCTGTAACTCTCTGAGTAGAATTAAGAGAACACAAAACAGATTCTCAGTAGGCTTCTTTACAGTTTCTAAATGAAGATATTTCCTTTTTCACCATAGCCCTCTCTTGGTTTCCAAATATCACTTTTCCAATTCCACAAGAACAGCCTTATCGAAAGGCTTCTTGAGGGGAAAGCTGTAACTCTGGGAGATGAATTAAGAGAACACAAAGCTGTTTCTCAGAATGCTTCTTTTCAGTTTTTATCTTAGGATATTTCCTTTTTCAGCATAGCCCTCTATGGTCTTCCAAATATCACATTGCAAATTCCATAAGAACATTCTTAGCGAAAGGATTCTTGAGGGGAAAGCTGTCACTCTGTGAGATGAATTAACAGAACACAAAGCAGTTTTTCAGAAAGCTTCTTTACACTTTTTAACGGAAGATATTTCCTTTTTCTCCGTAGCCCTCTATTGGCTTCCAAATATTACTTTGCAAATTCCACAAGAACAGCCTTTACGAAAGGCTTCTTGAAGGGAAAGTTGTAACTCTGTGAGATGAATTAACCGAACACAAAGCAGTTTCTCAAAAAGCTTCTTTCCAGTTTTAAGCAGAAGATATTTCCTTTTTCACCACAGCCCACTATGGGCTTCCAAATATCACTTTGCAAATTCCACAAGAACAGTCTTAATGAAAGGCTTCTTGAGGGGAAAGCTGTAACTCTGTGAGATGAATTAACAGAACAGAGTGCAGTTTCTCAGAAAGCTTCTTTCCAGTTTTTAACTGAAGATATTTCCTTTTTCACCATAGCCCACTATGGGCTTCCAAATATCGCTTTGCAAATTACACAAGAACAGTCTTACCGAACGGCTTCTTGAGGGGAAAGATGTAACTCTGTGAGATGAATTAACAGAACAGAGTGCAGTTTCTCAGAAAGCTTCTTTCCAGTTTTAAACTGAAGATGTTTCCTTTTTCACCATTGCCCTCTATGGGCTTCCAAATATCACTCTTCAAATTCCACAAGAACAGTCTTAGCGAAAGGCTTCTTGAGTGGAAAGCTGTAACTCTGTGAGATGAATTAACAGAACACAAAGCAGTTTCTCAGAAAGCTTCTTTCCAGTTTTTAACTGAAGATATTTCCTTTTTCACCATAGCCCTCTATGGGCTTCCAAATATCCCTTTGCAAATTCCACAAGAACAGTCTTAGCGAAAGGCTTCTTGAAGGGAAAGCTGTAACTCTGTGAGATGAATTAACAGAACACAAAGCAGTTTCTCAGAAAGCTTCTTTCCAGTTTTTAACTGAAGATATTTCCTTTTTCACCATAGCCCTCTATGGGCTTCCAAATATCACTTTGCAAATTCCACAAGAACAGTCTTAGCGAAAGGCTTCTTGAGGGGAAAGCTGTAACTCTGTGAGATGAATTAACAGAACAGAGTGCAGTTTCTCAGAAAGCTTCTTTTCAGTTTTTAACTGAAGATATTTCCTTTTTCACCATAGCCCTCTATGGGCTTCCAAATATCGCTTTGCAAATTCCACAAGAACAGTCTTAGCGAACGGCTTCTTGAGGGGAAAGCTGTAACTCTGTGAGATGAATTAACAGAACACAAAGCAGTTTCTCAGAAAGCTTCTTTCCAGTTTTTAACTGAAGATATTTCCTTTTTCACCATTGCCCTCTATGGGCTTCCAAATATCACTCTTCAAATTCCACAAGAACAGTCTTAGCGAAAGGCTTCCTGAGGGGAAAGCTGTAACTCTGTGAGATGAATTAACAGAACACAATGGAGTTTCTCAGAAAGCTTCTTTCCAGTTTTTAACTGAAGATATTTCCTTTTTCACCATAGCCCTCTATGGGCTTCCAAATATCGCTTTGCAAATTCCACAAGAACAGTCTCAGCGAACGGCTTCTTGAGGGGAAAGATGTAACTTTGTGTGATGAATTAACAGAACAGTGTGCAGTTTCTCAGAAAGCTTCTTTCCAGTTTTAAACTGAAGATGTTTCCTTTTTCACCATTTCCCTCCATGGGCTTCCAAATATCACTCTTCAAATTCCACAAGAACAGTCTTAGCGAAAGGCTACTTGAGGTGAAAGCTGTAACTCTGTCAGATGAATTCACAAACCACAAAGCAGTTTCTCAGAAAGCTTCTTTCAAGTTTTTAACTGAAGATATTTCCTTTTTCACCATTGCCCTCTATGGGCTACCAAATATCACTCTGCAAATTCCACAAGAACAGTCTAGCGAAAGGATTCTTTTGGTGAAACCTGTAACTCTGTGAGATGAATTAACAGAAAAGAGTGCAGTTTCTCAGAAAGCTTCTTTCAAGTTTTTAACTGAAGATATTTCCTTTTTCACCATTGCCCTCTATGGGCTTCCAAATGTCACTTTTCAATTTCCACAAGAACAGTCTTAGCCAAAGGCTTCTTGAACGGAAAGTTGTAACTCTGTGAGATGAATTAACAGAACAGAGTGCAGTTTGTGAGAAAGGTTCTTTTCAGTTTTTAACTGAAGATATTTCCTTTTTCACCATAGCCCTTTATGGGCTCCCAAATATCGCTTTGCAAATTCCACAAGAACAGTCTTAGCGAACGGCTTCTTGAGGGTAAAGATGTAACTCTGTGAGACGAATTAACAGAACAGAGTGCAGTTTCTCAGAAAGCTTCTTTCCAGTTTTAACCTGAAGATGTTTCCTTTTTCACCATTGCCCTCTATGGGCTTTCAAATATCACTCTTCAAATTCCACAGAACAGTCTTAGCGAAAGGCTTCTTGAGGGAAAAGCTGTAACTCTGTGAGATGAATTCAAAGAACACAAAGCAGTTTCTCAGAAAGCTTCTTTCCAGTTTCTAACTAAAGATATTTCCTTTTTCACCATTGCCCTCTATGGGCTACCAAATATCACTCTGCAAATTCCACAAGAACAGTCTAGCGAAAGGATTCTTTTGGTGAAACCTGTAACTCTGTGAGATGAATTAACAGAAAAGAGTGCAGTTTGTCATAAAGCTTCTTTTCAGTTTTTAACTGAAGATATTTCCTTTTTCACCTTTGCCCTCTATGGGATTCCAAATATCACTTTTCAAATTCCAAAAGAACAGTCTCCTCGAAAGGCTTCTTAGGGGAAAGCTGTAACTCTGTGAGACGAATTACCATAAGAGAGTGCAGTTTCTCCGAAAGCTTCTTTCCAGCTTTTAACTGAAGTTATTTCCTTTTTCACCATAGCCCGCTATGGGCTTCCAAGCTTCGCTTTGCAAATTCCACAAGAACAGTCTTATCGAACCGCTTCTTGAGGGGAAAGATGTAACTCTGTGAGATGAATTAACAGAAGAGAGTGCAGTTTCTCAGAAAGCTTCTTTCCAGTTTTAAACTGAAGATGTTTCCTTTTTCACCATTGCCCTCTAAGGGCTTCCAAATATCACTCTTCAAATTCCACAAGAACAGCCTTAGCGAAAGGCTTCATGAGCGGAATGCTGTAACTCTGTGAGATGAATTAGCAGAACACAAAGCAGTTTGTCAGAAAGCTTCTTTCCAGTTTTTAACTGCAGATATTTCGTTTTTCACCATAGCGCTGTATGGGCTTCCAAATATCACTTTGTAAATTGCAGAAGAACAGCCTTAGTGAACGGCTTCTTGAGGGGAAAGCTGTAACTCTCTGAGTTGAGTTAACAGAACATAAACCAGTTTCTCAGAAAGCTTCTTTCTAGTTTTTAACGGAAGATATTTCCTTTTGCAGCATAGCCCTCGATGGGCTTCCAAATATCACTTTGCAAATTCCACAAGAACAGTCTTAGCGAAAGGCTTCTAGGGTAAAAGTTATAACTCTGAGATGATTTAACAGAACAAAAAGCAGTCTCTCAGAAAGCTTCTTTCAAGTTTTTAACTGAGGATATTTCCTTTTTCACCATAGCCCTCTATGGGCTTCCAAATATCACTTTGCCAATTCCACAAGAACAGCCTTAGCGAAAGGCTTCTTGAAGGGAAAGATGTAACTCTGTGAGATGAATTAACAGAACATAAAGCAGTTTCTCAGAAAGCTTCTTTCCAGTTTTTAACGGAAGATATTTCCTTTTTCACCATAGCCCTCTATGGGCTTCCAAATATCACTTTGCCAATTCCACAAGAACAGTCTTAGCGAAAGGCTTCTTGAGGGGAAAGCTGTAACTCTGTGAGATGAATTAACAGAACACAAAGCAGTTTCTCAGAAAGCTTCTTTTCAGTTTTTATCTTAGGATATTTCCTTTTTCACCATAACCCGCTGTGGGCTTCCAAATGTCACTTTGCAAATTCCACAAGAACAGTCTTAGCGGAAGGCTTCTTGAGGTTAAAG